>JAQQAC010015468.1:35525299-35646716 GCA_029783875.1 Phataginus tricuspis | reverse complement strand
ATGCACCCCTATGTTTATTGCAGCACTATTTACAATAGCCAAGAAATGGAAGCAACCTAAGTGCCCATCAGTAGATGAATGGATTAAGAAGATGTGGTACATATACACAATGGAATATTACGCAGCAATAAGAAAGAAACAAATCCTACCATTTGCAACAACATGGATGGAGCTAGAGGGTATTATGCTCAGTGAAATAAGCCAGGCCGAAAAAGACAAGTACCAAATGATCTCACTCATATGTGGAGTATAAGAACAAAGAAAAAATAAAAATAAAAAATAAAAAAATGAAGGAACAAAACAGCAGCAGACTCACAGAACCCACGAATGGACTAATAGTTACCAAAGGGAAAGGGACTGGGGAGATGGATGGGAAGGGAGGGATAAGAGGGTAAAAGGGGCATTACGATTGGCAGACATAGGGTGGGGGGGCACGGGGGGTACTGTACAGCTCAGAGAAGACAAGTAGCGATTCTCATCTCACTACGCTGATGGACAGTGACTGTGGTGGGGTTGGTGGGGGGGACCTTGTGATGGGGGGAGTTCAATCATCACGGTATTGCCCATGTAATTGTAGGTTAATGATACTAAAATAAAATAAATTATTAAAAAAAAAAAAAAAAAAAAAAGAAATGGGCAGAGGACATGAATAGACACTTCTCTAAAGAAGAAATTCAAATGGCCAACAGGCACATGAAAAGATGCTCCACATCGCTGGTCATCATAGAAATGCAGATTAAAACCACAATGAGATATCACCTCACACCAGTGAGGATGGCCAACATCCAAAACACAAACAACAACAGATGTTGGCGAGGATGTGGAGAAAAGGGATCGCTCCTGCACTGCTGGTGGGAATGCAAATTAGTTCAACCATTGTGGAAAGCTCTATGGAGGTTCCTCAAAAAACTCAAAATAGAAATACCATTTGACCCAGGATTCCCACTCCTAGGAATTTACCCTAAGAATGCAGCAGCCCAGTTTCAAAAAGACAGATGCACCCCTATGTTTATTGCAGCACTATTTACAATAGCCAAGAAATGGAAGCAACCTAAGTGTCCATCAGTAGATGAATGAATTAAGAAGATATGGTACATATACACAATGAAATATTATTCTGCCATAAGAAGAAAACAAATCCTACCATTTGCAACAACATGGATGGAGTTAGAGGGTATTATGCTCAGTGAAATAAGCCAAGCCGAAAAAGACAAGTATGAAATGATTTCACTCATATGTGGAGTATAAGAACAAAGAAAAAACTGAAGAAACAAAACAGCAGCAGACTCACAGAACCCAAGAATGGACTAATAGTTACCAAAGGGAAAGGGACTGGGAAAGATGGGTGGGAAGAGAGGGATAAGAGGGTAAAAGGGGTATTACGATTAGCAGACGTAAGGTGGGGGGGCACGGAGAGGGCTGTACAACTCAGAGAAGACAAGTAGTGATTCTATAGCATCTCACTACCCTGAGGGACAGTGACTGTAATGGGGTTGGTGGGGGCGACCTGATGAAGGGGGTAGTTTAATCACCATAATATTGCACATGTAATTGTCGGTTAATGATACCAAAATAAATTGTAAATAAAAATAAAGAAAGAAAGAAAGAAGGAACAGTGGAAGATAGCCTAAATATGAAAAAATAAATAAATAAATAAATAAATATCTTCACTCTGAAACTATTTTCAAAACTCATTTTTCTTTGGGATAAAATATTATTAAGAAAATGTGATAAAATGGCCTGACTTCTTTAATGATAAGTTTATAATAAATGCTAACTTGGAGCATTGTAAAATATACTCATATAATCCTCTCAATGTAAGAGTCACATGTTTTATCATGGTTTCAAATATATTCTGTCTAAATGTAGTGACAAATATATAGAAATATTATTAACTAGTATTTGGCAATATTTAAATAGAAATACTTAAATAAATTATAATTTGCACTCAGCAACTGTCACAGGCATTGCAAACAACAATTTTGTGAATCCTGGGTCTGAGTCTCAGCTCTACTCTTCTGAAACCCTGAGAGTCCGTCCTCGGGTTCATCTCTCTCTATAGTTTGAAGATCCCTCTAACACATGTGGGTAGGACCTTCTGTAGAGAGGAGGAGCATGGCTTGTGAGAAGGGCTACTAGAACATACTGTTGCAACAGTAAGTCAAAGTTGGCTGTTCACGCATTGCCACCACAGCCATCGTGCAGAGGGGTAATTCCCACCGTAAATACCCTTTATCCAAGAAGACTGCTTGTCAGGCTCTGCCATAGAGCTAAAGGACAGCCTGATCCTGAACTGGAGAAGAAAGTCTTCTGATCACAGTGGTGTGTTTTTGTTTCCAGAAGAATAGAAAGAACATGTATAGTATATATCCTGACTAGTAGATATATGACCAATTTCACCTTGTGTTATTCTTTGATGCTAGATGAGGGCAGTAGACTCATTAGCTCAGGTTCAGAAAAGTGATTGATGGGTCAAAGTAAGCCCAGACAATTCTTAAAGTTATTTTGCTTTGAGACTAAGATGATCATCAGTGTCTTATGTCATAATGTCACTATTTGTCTCAGATACCATTTCAGACGTGTTGTGGTTATAGAGGCTGGGTTGATGGTTCACTGCAGCCTTTCCCCACCATTGGAACTCAAGTTCCCATGACAGTGGTCAGATTGAATCATCTTCTAGCATATTTATTAGAACACAGGTACAGAAACTCAATTTGGTAGTGAAGTTTGAACTGTCAGTTTTAAAATATACTCTTTAGATGGAGTCAGGATATTATGGCAGAGTTGTGATGATTTGAGGAAATGGAAGATGAAAGTAAAATATCCATTGTAAATCAGATACTCTGGAGTGACATATACATGTAAAACATCCTGTCATATGCTTGTCTTTAGCGAGAAATCAAAACGAGCTGAGGCCAGAATCTGAATGGTGGTGACTTAGAGAGATTGCTCATATTATGCAAAATGTTCAAGGCAATGCAGGCATTTCTAGCTTCCTTTGAAATTTGCAGTCCTAAAATTAATGTGTCTGATAATTTGAAATAGGTGATAATTAATTCCACAGATAGGTTCTTCTTGATGTCTTTTTAAAAAATTTGCTTCTGAATAGGAATAGCTGCCCATGGCCTTGGGTGAATTTTATTCTTCTGTAAATCTGGACTGTATGCCTAAACTGTGGTATATTTTTTAAGAGGACAGCCAAGCAATATACTTAACTAGACTTTGATCTGTGTTCAAATATGATAACATGAGATTATATTTTCTTTTGCACATATTTCTTAGAGGCTGGCAGAGGAAGAGATCTGAGCAAATACTTTGATTTAGATAAATAAGCCATTTATTTGTGGCCAGAAAATAGAAGGTAGTTGTTTATATTATTCGAACAGTGGCAAGAATTGTCAAATTTGCCACTTAATTATTTATAAATTATCTTTATGTTTAATAAATAAAACAATACTTAGATTGTGTTTTTTAAAAATTCACATAAGACTGATTTGGCATGCAATTAACTTTATTAATTATCAGCCTAAGGACAAATTATAAGTCCTGTTACTTTGTGTTTTTACAGGCTTCCAACATCTCATACCCATTCATTTTTCTGCTGTTTTGTTCTAACCACTCTACTTGCTCCCCTTTCCTCACATATTCAGCTCCTAGTTCTGGTCCTTACTTTCTCTATGAAGTAGCCCAAGTTATCTATTTTGTTTTCCTCCTGTTAACTTACTAGTTTTCATCCAAGCCCCTCAAGTGGTACATAGTCACATATCACTATGTGCAGTCTGTTGTTTGGTTTAACAGTCATCTGATTCAGGATGTATGTCGCCTGGGTAAGCTCCTTAAGCATGGAGGTTCTATCTTGCTTATTGTTTGTTCTCCTTAAAGCAGAGAACACATTACTCTGATAATGGCAGCTAGTACATGAAATTTTGTTGGACTCAATTTTGTGAGTAGAGATGAGAACTAAGGACTTTCAAATAATAGAAAGGACAGTTTAGCATTAATCTAGTTGTTGAGGGACGGCCTCACTCATTCCTTGTTCATTTAATCATTTTTTTGTCAGAGTCGAGATTTAAGAAATTATATCATAAATGAGAAATGATTCTATTTTATGACCTAATATTCATGTATGAACATGAGTTAACAGGGACATGTTATACATATTGTGAATCTAATACACAGATGTAGGGCACAGGTACTACTAGATTTTGAATTTCAGTCTAGGTGATTGATTGATTTGAGGTATTTTAGTTTCAGGATGAATGCATCTTTGAAGTTGGGGAGAATTGGGATGAGATTTAGGAGGTAATATTAAGCAATGTGAAATTTATGAGAGTTTTCTTCCTTTCCCCTTTTATTTTTCTGAGTTTTCTTTTGTAATGAAAGCAGTCTTTGTATTACAGTTTCATTCTCTGCATTTTCAAAATATTTAGCTCCCCAGTAAAAAAATAAAGCCATATTTACTTATGACTGTGCTCTTAGATATGGAAAGTATTAATGGTTAAATAGTAAATTGTTTTAATTTGGTCAGACCAATTGACATTTTTTGTTACATTTGTCTTTTCTTGAAATTTTGGTTCTTACTTGAAAGATATTTTTAGTATGAGAAATTGTATAACCTAGGTGTGGGCTGGTGTCAGAGACTTGATTTTGAATACTTGCTCTGTTAAACTAAGATTTGGCATCCTTTTCAGTAAAATGGGGACAATAATACCTACGTGTGCGGATTAAATGAGAATAATCCATGTAAGACCTAAAGCACAGTGCCTGACATATCATGAATATTAGCTAGTATTTTGTGAGGTTCTTCTACCTTCAAATTTTATTCAAGTAATTTTTTATATCTATAATTCTAGGTCATATCTAAGTTTGTTTAGTTTGGTCATATAATCAACATTTTTTTATAACTGTAAAATTCAGATTTTGTGAATCCAAATTAGTTCTTGCTTTATTCATTATCAAAGATGTTGCTCAACTTTTATTTTTATTAAAATAAAATATCCTTAATTGATTAGTTATCTTGTAACTAATATAGTTGATTCATAAGAAAAGGAAAAATAGGGAAAATGTAAAAATAACATTTTTTATTATTATAAAATTAATATGTTTATTGCACAAATTTTGAGAAATGCTGTCAATATAAAAAACATAAAATCTGTCGTTTCACTCTTGGATGGAACCAGTGGTTAGTATTTTTGTGAAATTACTTACAGTCAAAATGCCCAACATTCTACAAGTTCTTTTTTTGTAATCAGGAAATGTCTTTCTCTGTCATTCCAGGGCTGTTCCTGGTCGGTTATATTTGTGGATCTTGATGCTCACAACCGCAACAGACAGACTTTGTGCTCACTGTTACCCAGAGAATCAAGGTCTCATGTGAGATACTTTAACAGTAAATTAATTTGAACTGCCTTTTATGATTGTTATGTAGTTTTGTTTTCTTTTCCAAGAAAGTGCTCCAAAATTTTAGAGGTTGCCAGAAGAATTGAAAAGAGAGAATAGATGTTGCCTTTCACTATCCTCACCTGTGGAGACTTTGTTCAAGAAGTGAACAGAGCTGTAGACAAAGCTGCCTTGTCCTTTGACTCTCTTGTAGAACTAGGAAACTAGATAAATATTTTTCTTTTTAGCAGCATTATGCCAAAATAATTATTTTTGTCATGGAATATTAGAAATTTTTTTTTCACAATTTATATTTCTTTTGAATAAAATTACTTGCCTTGTTTCTTTTCTCTCATTTGATTTGTTTTTTCTTTGTCTGATATACTATTATACCTGACTGTAGTTTTTCTACGGATTATTTCTGATTGTGTTCTTAGAAAACACCTAAAATGGAATAATTTAATTATTCAAAAATAACTATTTTATATAAGTAGTACAAGATTATGATAAAAGAAAAACAACCCACAAATAAGCAAATAATAATAAAATATGTACTCATTATTCCACATTCAATCATAATCTTAAGTTGACATTTTTTACATGCTTCCTCATAATTTTATGTACATGTGTATTTTTATTTTACAAAACTGAAAAAATATTGGTTATAATGCTTAATAATCTAGTTCTGTGAACAAACATGTTTCCATATCAATAGACATTTCTACACTATAAATTTTAATAGCTGCCTATTTACTCAGCTAATTGTCATATGTTTAGGTTGTTTTCTCTTTCATTATTATAAATAAATTATTATGACAACCTAAATTGTAATGACTAATTACTGGTGTTAAATTTTTACACACTGCCTTAATGAATAAAGTTTGACTTCCAGTGTTAAACCTTGAAAATACTCCTTATTAATGATTAAAGTTTTATCTTGCCATAGGTTCACTAAGCCATGCCACATAAATAAATGTCTATTTAGAAGCACAGCAGTCTAACTCAGTTAGATAACCTTTGACTTTTCATTTCTGTGATTCTCCTTCGGCTGTGTTAATAATATCACTTCACACACTTACGTTCCCTTCTTTTTCTTATTGCCCCAGAACACAGATGCTGCCCTGCTCCCCTGCATCAGTTACCCTGCATTTGCCCTGGATGATGAAGTTCTGTTTAGCCAGACACTTGATAAAGTGGTTAGAAAATTAAAAGGAAAATATGGATTTAAACGTTTCTTGAGAGATGGGTATAGAACTTCACTGGAAGATCCCAACAGACGCTACTACAAACCAGCTGAAATAAAGGTATCCAAAGATAACTCATGTCAGACAACAAAACAACGTAATAGAGCAGTTAAAAGCTCCATTTCAGGAGGGAAACTTGCGTTTGAATTCTGGCTATTCCACTTACTAGCTGTAATGGCCTTGAACAAGTTAATTAGCCTCTCTGTGTTTAATATTATGCATTGGTAAAATAATAATAGTGCCTCCATTATGGGTTGTATTATTGAGATTCTTATAAGGATTGAATGAGTTAATATATACATAAAAGTGATTAGAACAGTGCTTAGCACATAGTAGGCACTAGATTAGTGTTAGCCCTTACTACTAGTGAGCTCCATTTGCACATTTTGGACCATGTTGACTCACTGAATGAATAATTTTTCTATTGCATTTATAGAACTTTGCCTACTTGCTCTATGCGTTTTGTCTTGCATAATAAAAAATGTCTATTAGTGAAGCAACTTTCAATCTATTAGGAAAATGCTTTTTATTGTTTCACATAGCCATTTCCCTTTGAAATATAGTCCTCTAAATATTTCGTGTTAAAGTATTTTATGTTTCAAATGCACATACATGCCACTTTATCTAGGTTTATTCTAGCTGTTTGTAGGCTATCCTGAGAACTTTAACACCCAAAGAAAGGTAAACATCTGTCCACGTTGCTGAAGATTTTCCTTAGTTGTATATGTTGAAAATTATTTTTGTAAGCATGGTCATAACTTTGTCTCACTAACTGAAGATATGTAGGGTTACATGAATCTACATATAGAAAATGTTTAGGCAACATTATACCTTGTAATTTGTTTGACAAATAAATACCATTGTTTCTATTGTGCACTTAGTTTGGCTGGACAGCGAGAGAAGCTGTCTATCATTTTATTTAATTTCACAACTGACTATCATTTGGAAGCATTAGGAGCCATATTATTGTGTAAATACTTGAAACTTTATAGCAGTCTGCTAGGTTGGGCCAAAAGATCCATTTATTGCTTAAACCCCATCTCCTATTTCTTTTCTATTAATACATTTCTTGTGCCTATTTATAGTACTTACATTTGAATTGGACCTACCGTAACTGTCACCCTGCACATTTTCAACTTTGGATATCAATCCAGCAGACTTTCTCTGTTTTCATACCTGCTACTGAGCATCACCAAGGAGAGCCACCGCAGTGTGGATAGATGCTACCCCAGATTCAGGACATCGTTTGTTTCAGTCCTCCTCTTTGCTTTCACTGCATGTCAGACCTGCTATGTGATTCTGCCAGGAACTCCCCTTACAAGCTTTTCCAGCTTTTTTCCATTTGTACTTAAGTTCCCAGACTTGACTTCTTACTTCCTCTTTCATAGTCTTTCATTTCTGTCTGGCCTCCTCCATAGCACCTGTCCTTCACCCATACTTACTTCCATGTCTCTTGGCTCACATAGGGTGCTCTCTGCTCTTCATTCTAACCCTCCACATGTACACCCATCTCTTTTACTATTTTGGAACTCTTACTGCATTATTTATTTGTTTTCTTCTCTGAGAAGAGGAAAATCAGCTTCTTTACCTCAACATAAACACATTGATGTTCATTATTAAAAAAACAAATCCCTCACTCCTATCTTCCTCCAACCCTCTCTCTACCTACCCTTCTGAAAAGCATGGTCTATTATTGGTGATCTCCATTTTTGGTGACCCCATTTTCTGCCTAATTCTCTTATTTCTGTCATTATCTTTCTTAGTCTTCTCTTTCATGTTCCTCTTCTTCTGCATCCTCTTAAACATTTTCTTCTCCTGGGTTCCATCCTCAGTTCCTTACAATCTGCCTGTATTTAACTCCCACTCTTCTGCCCAAGCCCAGACCTAAGAGTCACTCCAGGCTCTTCCTTCTCAGTCAACCTTCTTTGACACTCACCAGGCCTAACAGATTTAACCTCCTTTAAATCTTAAAGTCTGTCCCTTCTTGTCTGTTAACTCCTTGGTTTAGGTTAGTGGGTCAAAACCAGGAAAGATTTTGCTTCCCAGAAGACATTTGACAATACCTGCAAACATTTTTTATTGCCGCAACTTAATAGATGCTACTGGCATCCAAAGGGTAGAAGCCAGGGATGCTGCTAAACATTCTATAATGCACAGGACAGCCCCTAAAACAAAGAATTGTTTGATCCAAGTGTCAATAGTGATGAAGTTGAGAAACCTTTGTTTAAGCTGTCATCTTTTCTCCTTGGATTGCATCCAATAGACTTCCGGTTGGTCTCCTTATTTTTTGCCCTTAAAACTCTCTTCATTACTGCCAACTATTCAGCTAGTAAGTAAATCTAGTAAGTAACTATGATTCTGCTCAGATTTATTTAAACTGGTTCCCTGTCACTTCCAGACTGAAGTCTCAGTCTCTCGGCGTGACTCTCCAGGCCCTTCCTCATCTGGTTGGCCTGGCCCACCTGTTATCTTATGCGTTCACTATTTCTTCCTTGCATAATCCAGAAATACTGAATTGTAGTTTCTTTGCCTTCTTTAACAAATTTTGTCCTTCTGTTCATCTGTAGTTTGTATTGTTATCTATATACACTCTTATGAAGGTTTCACATGAAAAAACAACGTGGTTACTACATTTACCCATATCATCAAGTCTCCACCCATACCGCAATGCAGTCTCTGTCCTTGGATATAGTAATATGCCACAGAGTCACTATTTGCCTTCTCTGTGCTACACTGTTTTCCCTGTGATTCCCCACACCATGTGTACTACACATAATACCCCTCAATTCACTTCTCCCACGCTCCCCACCCACCCTCCCACACCCCTCCCCTATGGTAACCACTAGTTCCTTCTTGGAGTCTCTGAGTCTGCTGCTATTTTGTTCCTTCAGTTTTGCTTCGTTGTTATACTGCACAAGTGAGGGAAATCATTTGGCACTTGTCTTTCTCCGCCTCGCTTATTTCACTGAGCATAATATCCGCCAGCTCCATCCATGTTGTTGCAAATGCCAGGATTTGTTTCTTTCTTATGGCTGAATAGTATTCCATTGTGTATATGTACCACATCTTCTTTATCCATTCATCTACTGATGGACACTTAGGTTGCTTCCATTATCTTGGCTATTGTAAAAAGTGCTGCAATAAACATAGGGGGGCATATTTCTTTTTGAATCTGAGAAGTTGTATTCTTTGGGTAAATTCCAAGGAGTGGGATTCCCAGGTCAAATGGTATTTGTATTTTTAGTTTTTTGACGAACCTCCATATTCCTTTCCACAATGGTTGAACTAGCTTACATTCCCACCAGCAGTGTAGGAGGGTTCCCCTTTCTCTGCATCCTCGCCAGCATTTGTTGTCCTTACTCTTTTGGATGCTGGCTATCCTTAGTGGTGTGAGGTGATATCTCATTTTGGTTTTAATTGCATTTCCCTGATGATTAGTGATGTGGAGCATCTTTTCATGTGTCTGTTGGCTATCTGAATTTCTTCTTTGGAGAACTGTCCCTTCATATACTCTGCCCATTTTTTAATTGAGTTATTTCCTTTTGGGTGTTGAGGTGTGTAATTTATATATTGTGGATGTTAACCCCTTGTCTGATATGTCATTTATGAATATATTCTCCCATACTGTAGGATGCCTTTTTGTTCTGTTGATGGTGTCCTTTGCTGTACAGAAACTTTTTAGTTTGATGAAGTCCCATGAGTTCATTTTTGCTTTTGTTTCCCTTGCTCAAGAAGATGCAGTCAGGAAGAAGTTGCTCATGCTTATATTCAGAAGATTTTTGCCTATGTTTTTTTCTAAGAGTTTTATGGTTTCATGACTTACATTCAGGTCATTGATCCATTTTGAGTTTACTTTTGTGTATGGGGTTAAACAATAATCCAGTTTCATTCTCTTGCATGTAGCTGTCCAGTTTTGCCAACACCAGCTGTTGAAGAGGCTGTCATTTCCCCATTGTATGTCCATGGCTCCTTTATCATAATTAATTGATCATATATGGTTGGGTTTATATCAGGGCTCTCTAGGCTGTTCCATTGGTCTATTGTTCTGTTCTTGTGCCAGCACCAAATTGTCTTGATTACTGTGGCTTTGTAGTAGAACTTGAAGTACGGAGCATAATCCCCCCAGCTTTATTCTTCCTTCTTAGGATTGCTTTGGCTATTTGGGGTCTTTTGTGGTTCCATATGAATTTTAGAACAATTTTCTCTAGTTCGTTAAAGAATGCTGTTGGTATTTTGATAGGGATTGCATTGAATCTGTAGATTGCTTTAGGCAGGATGGCCATTTTGACAATATTAATTCTTCCTGTCCATGAGCATGGGATGTGTTTCCATTTATTGGTATCTTCTTTAATTTCTCTCATGAGTGTCTTATAGTTTTCAGAGTATAGGTCTTTCACTTCCTTGGTTTTTTATTCTTTTTGATGCAACTGTGAATGGAATTGTTTTCCTGATTTCTCTCTGTGCTAGTTCATTGTTAGTGTATAGGAATGCAACAGATTTCTGCATATTAATTTTGTATCCCGCAACTTTGCTGAATTCAGATATTAGATCTAGTAGTTTTGGAGTGGATTCTTTAGGGTTTTTTATGTACAATATCATGTCATCTGCAAACAGGGACAGTTTAACTTCTTCCTTGCCAATCTGGATGCCTTCTATTTCTTTGTGTTTTCTGACTGCCGTGGCTAGGCTAGGACCTCTAGTACTATGTTGCATAGAAGTGGGGAGAGTGGGCATCCTTGTCTTGTTCCCAATCTTAAAGGAAAAGCTTTCAGCTTCTCGCTGTTAAGTAAAATGTTGGCTGTGAGTTTGTCATATATGCCTTTGTTATGTTGAGGTACTTGCCCTCTATACCCATTTTGTTGAGAGTTTTTATCATGAATGGATGTTGAATCTTGTCAAATGCTTTTTCAGCATCTATGGAGATGATCATGTAGTTTTTGTCTTTCTTTTTGTTGATGTGGTGGATGATGTTGATGGATTTTCAAATGTTGTACCATCCTTGCATCCCCAGAATAAATCCTACTTGATCATGATGAATGATCCTTTGATGTATTTTTGAATTCGGTTTGCTAATATTTTGTCGAGTATTTTTCATCTATGTTCATCAGGGATATTGGTCTGTAGTTTTCTTTTTTTGTGGTGTCTTTGCCCATTTTTGGCATTAGAATGATGCTGGCCTCATAAAATGAGTTCGGAAATATTCCCTCTTCTTCTACTCCTTGGAAAACTTTAAGGAGGATGGGTATTAGGTCTTCACTAAATGTTTGATAAAATTCAGCAGTGAAGGCATCTGGTACAGGGGTTTTGTTCTTAGGTAGGTTTCTGATTAGCAGTTCAATTTCATTGCTGATAATTGGTCTGTTGAGATATTCTGTTTCTTTCTGGGTCAGCCTGGAAGGTTGTATTTTTCTAGAAAGTTGCCCATTTCTTCTAGGTTATATAGTTTGTTAGCATATAATTTTTCATAGTATTCTCTAATAGTCCTTTTATTTCTGTGCTGTTCGTAGTGACTTTTCCTTTCTCATTTCTGATTCTGTTTATGTGAGTAGGCTCTATTTTTTTCTTTGTAAGTCTGGCTAGGGATTTATCTATTTTGTTTATTTTCTCAAAGAACCAGCTCCAGCTTTCATTGATCCTTTCTATTGTTTTATTCTTCTCGGTTTATTTATTTCTGCTCTAATCTTTATTATGTCCTTCCTTCTACTGACTTTGGGTCTCATTTGTTCTTCTTTTTCTAGTTTCCTTAATTGTGAGTTTAGACTGCTCATAAGGGATTGTCCTTCTTTCCTAAGGTAGGCCTGTATTGCAATATACTTTCCTCTTAGCACGGCCTTCGCTGCTTCCCACAGATTTTGTGGTGTTGAATTATTATTGTCATTTGTCTCCATATATTACTTGATCTCTGTTTTTATTTGGTCATTTATCCATTGGTTATTTAGGAGCATGTTGTGAATCCTCCATGTGTTTGTGGGATTTTCAATTTGTTTGCATAATTCATTTCTAGTTTCATACCTTTGTGGTCTGAGAAACTGATTGGTACAATTTCAATCTTTTTGAATTTACCGAGGCTCTTTTTGGCCTGGTGTATGATCTATTCTTGAAAATGTTCCATGTGCAGTTGAGAAGAATAAGTATTCTTCTGCTTTTGGGTGTAGAGTTCTGTAGATGTCTGTTAGGTCCATCTGGTCTAATGTGTTGTTCAGTGCCTCTATCTCCTTTCTTATTTTCTGTCTGGTTGATCTGTCCTGCAGAGTGAGTGGTGTGTTGAAGTCTCCTAAAATGAATGCATTGCATTCTATTTCCCCTTTTAATTCTGTTAGTATTTGTTTCACATATGTAGGTGCTCCTGTGTTGGGCACATAGATATTTATAATGGTTATGTCTTCTTGTTGTATTAACCCTTTTATCATTATGTAATATCCTTCTTTGTCTCTTTGACTTTCTTTGTTTTGAAGTCTATTTTGTCTGATATAAGTACTGCAACTCCTGCTTTTTTTTCCCTATTAGTTGCATGAAATGTCTTTTTCCATCCCTTAACTTTTAGTCTGTGTATGTCTTTGGGTTTAAAGTGAGTCTCTTGTAGGCAGCATATAGATGGGTCTTGTTTTTTTATCCATTCAGTGACTCTATGTCTTTTGATTGGTGTATTCATTCCATTTATATTTATGGTGATTATCGATAGGTATGTACTTATTGACATTGCAGGCTTTAGATTTGTGGTTACCAAAGGTTCAAGGTTCCTTCCTTACTATGTAAAAGTCTAACTTTACTCACGTAATATGCTATTACAAACACAATCTAAAGGTTGTTTTTTTTCCTCCTCCTTTTTTTTCCTCCTCCATTCTTTACATATTAGGTATCATATTCTGTTCTGTTTGTCTATCCCTTGATTGACTTTGGGGATTTTTCGTTTTACCTTTGCTTAGTAATTAGCTGTTCTACTTTCTTTACTGTGATTTTTTTTATCTCTGGTGACAGCTATTAAACCATCGGAACACTTCCATCCAAAGTGCCTCCAAAATACGCTGTAGAGATGGTTTGTGCAGGGTAAATTCTCTCAGCTTTTCCTTATCTGGGAATTGTTTAATCCCTCCTTCAAATTAAAATGGTAATCTTGCCAGATAAAGTAATCTTGGTTCAAGGCCCTTGTGCTTCATTGCATTAAATATCTTATGCCACTCCCTCTGGCCTGTAACATTTCTGTTGAGAAGTCTGATGATAGCCTGATGGGCTTTCCTTTGTATGTGATCTTATTTCTCTTTCTGGCTGCTTTTAGTAGTCTGTCCTTATCCTTGATCTTTGCCATTTTAATTACTATATGTCTTGGTGTTATCTTCCTTGGGTTCCTTGTGTTGGGAGATTTGTGCACCTCCATGGCCTGAGAGACTATTTCCTTCCTCATATTGGGGAAGTTTTTAGCAATTACCTCCTAAAAGACACTTTCTATCCCTTTTGCTTTCTCTTCTTCTTGTGGAACCCCTATAATGCGAATATTGTTCTGTTTGGATTGGTCACACAGTTCTCTCAGCAGTCTTTCATTCTTAGAGATTCTTTTTTCTCTCTGTGCCTCAGCTTCTTTGTATTCCTCTTCTCTAGTTTCTATTTCATTTATCGTCTCTTCCACCATATCCATTCTGCTTTTCATACCCTCCATTGTGCTATTCAATGATTGGATCTCTGACCGGAGTTCATTCCTGAGTTCTTGAATATCTTTCCGTACCTCCATGAGCATGTTAATGATTTTTATTTTTAACTCCCTTTCAGGAAGAGTCATGAGGTTGATATCATTTAAATCTTTCTCAGGAGTTGTGTTAATAATTTTACTCTGAACCAGGTTCCTTTGGCGTTTCATATTTGCATATGGCGCCCTCTAGCGCTCAGAAGCTCTACTCTCTGGAGCTGCTAGCCCGTTAAGCAATGTCGGGGGTTGTAGAGGGTGGTATTGGTCCCTGGGGGGAGGAAAGAGCTGTTTCCTGCTTCCCGGCTGCTATGCCTGTCTCCACTGCCTGAACCAGTGGGCTGAACACACAGGTATAAGCTCCTGTGTGCTTTGTATTTGTAGTTGGTGTAGACAGATATTCCCTCTGGCTGGCCTAATGCCAGGGTAGGGTTTGCCAGTTTGTGAGCCGGGTGGGGCTTGCCAGGAGAAAGGCACAGTAGGCTGCCTATCACAGAGGGGGTTCTTGGAGCTGTGTAGGCAGCCAGGGAACTGGAGCACCTGAAGATCGTGAAATCTCCCAATCTGCTGGGCAGAGCACACCTGGCAATTTTGTCTACCTGTCCTTTCTCCTGAGCAGTAAGATCTGTGCAATCCTTGCCCCTTGAGCAGCCCTCTTGCTAAGGGATTCCTTGTTAGGAATTCTCTCAGACTGCCAGCCTTTCTTTTGTCCCAGAGCAGCCAGATATGGATCCCTGCTTTCCACAAGTGGCTGGAATATCAGTCTTTCCAGGAATTCTGCCTGTCTTAACTTTCCAACCTCCTAATTACGAGAGTATCATGCAAGCACCATGAAATGTAGGTTTGTGCTCCCAGAGTAGATCTCCGGAGTTAGGTATTCAGCAGTCCCAGATCTGCACTCCCTCCCTACTTCGTTTTTCTTCCTCCCACCAGTGAGCTGGGGTGGGGGAAGGGCTTGGGTCCTGCCAGGCCACAGATTTAGTATGTTAGCCTGTTCTGCGAAGTCGGCTCTTGACTCCAGGTGTATGCTGTTTAGGGCAGCCCTCTTTCCTGTTGTTCTTTCAGGAGTAGTTGTATCAGTTATATTTTCATATTATATGTGGTTTTAGGAGGAGGCCTCTCTCTCACCTCTCACGCCGCCATCTTTAATCCCAATACTGTTTCTGTATTATTTTCTTTATATGCAGTTTCCTAGCTTGTCTCTCAAGAGAAATCCATGAAGCATTAGTTGAAGCATCTCCTTTCCTATATACCCTTCTCTGACCTCCTAGGCAGACTCAAGCACTCCATTTCCTACATTCATGATCACCATGTATAGACATTTCACAAGGTACTGCTGTTGTTTATTTATATTCCTGCCTCCTCACTAGGCTGTTAGCCCTTAAGGGAAGGTCTTCTATCCTTTTGCCTTCATAACCTTCTGTCTGGTTTGTGCCAGACATTTCTATTTACTTAGTAAATGTTTATTGAATGAATGACTACTGTGTGATGGATTAAATGAAAAAGCTTTTGAATTGTAAGAGTTCTGAGAAATTTTCTTAAGAACAATGAAGCTACTTATAAAATCACCCAATTTTATTACTACAAATCTTTTATGTATATCTGAACTATAATTGTTCTATTAATGTGTTCTAACTGATGTATTCTTCTAATTGATTACTAGTGAAATTTTATTTCTGTTTTAGCTGTTTGATGGCATTGAATGTGAATTTCCCATATTTTTCCTTTATATGATGATTGATGGTAAGTGAGCTTTTCTCTTGAAATATAAGCTATAGGATATTAGTGGTTTAAAGAAAAGCAGAAATGAAATATGACTCCTTTCAGCTAGCAAAGTAGACTGCACTTTAGTGATGTTAACTGCTCTGCATTTTTATATGGTACTCTTCTGCTTTCTGAGTGCATATTAAATCATTTAAAGGATTAAAAAATACTTTGATGTATTTAAAAATAATACAAATATATTTTCATATTTGCAAAGAATTTCTTTTATGAATAGAAATTATGAATAATGTAGTCTGTGACACTGTCAATATCTTTAACATTTACACTTAAGAATAGAGAAGTTTCAATTAAAAATCAATTTTCAATTCTAAATGCTAACATGACCTTCTAAAATCCATTTGCTGGAAAAATATTGCATACATTTACGTTACCTCTTTTCAATTTTATTTTTATAATTTATATAAAAATTACCAAAATAATTGTAACTGGGCTAATAGATTTTTCCAAGGAAAAATTTCTGTGGTGCTTATTGAACTTAGATGCTACTGGATTTTATATTTTATATTTTAGGAGTTTTTAGAGGTAATCCCAAACAAGTAAAGGAATATCAGGATCTTCTGACTCCAGTACTTCATCACACAACAGAAGGTATGTATAGTTGGATTGATTTTTCAAAAATTTCTTCCTACTAACATTTCCTTAATGTTCCTTTGAAATGTATAAATGATGACATTTTAAACAGATCAATTTATATGCAATTAAAAAAATGCATGGGGCCTCAAACAGAAAGAATCTATTAATTTGTTAGAATAAATTCTTTCTTTTTTAATTGAAGTATCATTGATATACAATCTTATATTGGTTTCAAATATTCAAAACAGTGGTTCAACAGTTACCCATATTATTCAGCCCTTACCCGCTCTAGTACGGTTACTATCTGTTAACATAGAAAGATGTTACAGATTCATTGACTATATTCTCTATGCTCTACTACTATCCCTGTGACCAACTCATGTTATGATTGTGAATTATTGTGCCCCTTTATCCCCCTCACCCTTCCCACTCACATACCCTAACCTCTGCCCTTTGGTAACCGCTAGTCACTTTTCAGTGTCTATTAGTCTACTGCTGTTTTGTTCATTCTGTTATGCTTTGTTTTTATAGTCCACAAATAAGTGAAATAATGTGATATTTGTCTTTCTCTACCTGGCTTAATTCACTGAGCATAATAGCCTCCAGATGCATCCGTGTTGTTACAAACATCTTCTTTATCCATTCACATCTTGATTATTGTGAATAATGCAGCAATAAACTAGGAGTGTGTATATCTTTTTGAATCAGGAATTTTGTTTTCTTCAGATATGTTCCTAGAAGTGGAATTACTGGGTTAAATGGTATTTCTATTTTAGTTTTTTGAAGAACCTCCATACTGCTTTCCATCGTGGTTGCACCAACTGACATTCCCACTAGCAGTGTAGGAGGGCTCCCTTTTCTCCACATCCTCACCAACACTTGTTATTTCTGATAGTGGCCATTCTAACAGGTGTGAAGTGATTTCTCCTTGTGGTTTGCATTTGCATTTCTGTGAATACTAGTGATGTGGAGCATCTTTTCATGTGTCTCTTGGGCATCCATTTCTTCTTTGGAGAAATGTCTGTTCAGGTCCTCTGCCCATTTTTTAATTGGGTTATTTGGGGGTTTTTTTGGTGAAGGCAAAAATCTCTTGAACATAATTATGAGCATTTTTTTCCTGGGTAAATCTTAGGCAAGGGAAACAGAATAAAAATTGAACAAGTAGGACTACAGTAAACTAAAAAGCTTATGTACAGCAAAGGACACCATCAGCAGAACCACGAGGCAACCTACAGTATAGGAAAATATAGTCATAAACAATTTATCTGATAAACAGTTAACATTCCAAAATAGAATAAATCCTTTTGATGGAATTCACTGGACAAAACAAGGATAAAGATGAATTTAGGTGGTCCTGGCTATAGTAATTGCAAAGTCGTTTGCCAGGTGGGCAGAAATTTTTCTTGTTACCTACTATGTAACTCCTTCACTGTATGACAGTAATACAAAGTGAGTGATTTTTACCAGGTCACCAGAAATGCTATGTTTAGGTGTATGCTGCCTCCTTTAAAGGGCTGCCGAGAAAGGCTCTTCCCTAACCTAAAGGCACTACCACTGCTGAGAACATCCTGTCCCCATCTTTGGAGTTGCTTCTAGGGCCTTTAGCATGTTATTTGAGTGTCTGCCATGGTACTACAATGTCATCCTTTGAGGATGGATTTAATACTTTAGAAAAGGTCAAAAGGCCCAGTCTTATGAGTAGTATAATGGTTTCACTTAGGATATTATGCTCAGTGAAATAAGGTGGAGAAAGACAAGTATCAAATGATTTCACTCATCTGTGGAGTATAAGTACAAATAAAAAACTGAAGGAAGAAAACAGCAGCAGACTCACAGAACCCAAGAATGGACTAACTGTTACCAAAGGGAAAGAGACTGAGGAGAATGGGTGGGAAGGGAGAGTTAAGGGGAATAAGGAGCATTATGATTAGCACACATAATGTGGGGGGTGGGGGCATGGGGAAGGCAGTATAGCACAGAGAAGACAAGTAGTGATTCTAAAGCATCTTACTATGCTGATGGACAGTGACTGTAATGGGGTATGTGGTGGGGACTTGATCATGGGGGAAATCTAGTAACCACAATGTTGCTCATGTAAATGTACATTAATGATACCAAAATAATAATAAAAAAACACCAGCTAGGCCCATAAAAGAATATAACTGATGTCAGTATTTGACTAAAAAACTAATTCTCAAGGGAATTATGGAGGAGATGTCCCAGATATCTTTGCAGTTTGAAAGTATTAATAAAATAAGAACATATTCTCATGAGTAAACAGTTTTGGAAACATAATTTATGTGAAAGTTAAAAGTTATGTGTTGTAAAAAATGGATGGTCTTATGGATACAATGTACAGACTGGTAATCACAACACTGCTCCCCATTCCTATTTCACATGAAGTTTGTGTTACTCTTTAACATTCTCCAGAACTGTCTTAGAGTGTATGCTTCACATATGCTTAATCTTTAAAATACTTGTAATGTTAAAGTAGTAAAATGTTTGTGTATGAACACTGAATTCCAAAAAATACTAATTTTTGAACATAGTTACTTATGTCTTTATGCTCCAAATAATCACTTGCCCAAAGTGAGAAATAATTTGATAAATATGTTTGAAATCTCTTGAATCAGATATTTTAGTTTCATTGAAGTGGTAATTTAGTATAGCACAATTTAGGCTTCATCATGTTCAGAGTGTGAAGTTCAAACTGTTAGACTGCTTTATATTTTTAACACAGATATCACTATTGACACATGAAGACGGAAGCAGGTTTTTAGGGAAATATGTGCAATTTTATTAGGAAAATTTAGTTTACTATGGATGATATTGGGAAAAGTCTTTTGTAGCACTCTTCTAGAATATTGTTTTCTTTTCCCATTTTATATAATCCATGAAGATTCTAGTCTTGAAATAATGTTTAAGTTTCTACCAAGGAATATTTTTAAATGGGTCAGTCACAGAAAGAAAATGGATTTTTTTCTCTTCAGTGATATTGAATGGTAGATAACGGGCTTAATGTTTAAAATGGGGATTTCTTTGCTCTAAGCAATGGCTTAGGGTTATAATTCTTCATTTAAGATTACACAGCATCTCATTTGTAAAGCTTTCACAGACGATTCTTACTAAAAATAGTTTCTTCAATAGCTCTAAATATTTATATACTGTGTATATGTTGATTCACTTGAGTGTTGATATTAAATGTTGTTAAAAGAGGTTATGTACATATTGTTAGCTAAAGTGTAATGTATGCTGTCAAATTAATGTTTTAAAGTCAAGAAGTTTTTCTACATTTTTCACTGACAATTTCTGAAAAGACCTAAAATATCCAATTTTGTATAGTCTATCAAATCTATTATCTCCTGTACAACCTATCTCTGCTTTCTAATCATTGCAGTTTCTTGGAGAGAAAATTTAGGGAAGACACTGATTTATTATATTTCAAATATTTATTTTTAAACTCCACAGGTTATCCTGTCGTACCAAAGTACTATTATGTGCCAGCTGATTTTGTAGAATATGAAAAAAGAAATCCTGGTAGTCAAAAGCGATTTCCTAGCAACTGTGGCCGTGATGGAAAACTCTTTCTTTGGGGACAAGCACTTTATATCATTGCAAAACTCCTGAGTAAGTGGAGAGGATTGGGAACATATATTTTCTGTGTTATCAAACTGTTAGAAATGTCTTCACTAACATTTTTCTTGGACTTGGGTGGTGGTTTATGCTGTTAAGAGGTCTTGGGAGAGTTTCTTAATATGTAAATATATGTTAATTTATTTAATATGTCTTTTTCACCAAATGATAATGGACAGTTTCTGGGAAGAAAGTCAGATAGGTGTGGGTATCATTATGATTATTTAGGGGGCTGCATTCAGCTTAGTGGATAGGTTTCTAGCAGAAGACTGTGAGAACTTTGAGCTACTTTTATACAATGTCATAAAATTTGATTTAATACGACAGTCATGCTTAGTCATAGCTTTGGAAACAACTTACCAAAAGGAATTCGTTATCTCAAAATTTTCTTATTTCCAATAACTATACATTGACAATTTACTCAGTTAACTAGAGACTTAATGGCACCATTATTCATAATTCTTTGAAGAATTATTTTTCTATTCCTCCTTAATCTTCAGTTGAATAGGGTACTCTATGGACACATTGAAATGAAGGCTAATTTATTAAACACAAAAAAGCATTATTCATCTTCCTGCACCATCCCTTGCTAAAATTTCAAATATTATTAGCATTTCCATCAAAAAAGCTAACATATTAGAGTCAGAATTCCTTTATGGCAAACAGATTATGAGACAGGCTGATTGTAAATACTGTCTCTGCACTAAAAGAACTATGAAATACTATTATTGTCTTCGTTGTTCTAGCATTGCTACATAAATGCTAAATTTGTGCTATAAGAGTAATCATCTTTGGTTTTGTTTTTTACGTTCCATTAGGAAAGAATATTTCCAAGTACAGATTTTCAATTCAAGCTTTACAGAAATGATACATAAGAGCAAACAGAAGCTAACCAAAGAAGAGAAAATTAAGGCTATTTTCAGTTTGCTCATTTCCTAACTGTATTTTCTAGGTCTCTGTATTTATTTAATGCAAATTTAAGAGCCTATAGAAAAACTTTCTTTTAAAGGAACAGCTAGCTCTTTGACAAAGAGTTGATATTACCTATTCAGGTTTTGATTTAGATTTCCTATAAGAAAAAATACATATATATGAGTAGTTTTCTTAGAATCATGCCAAATTGGTAAGGTTATTTCTGCTTAGAATGTTATTTCCATCTTGCTAGCATGCATACAAAGAAGTCTTGTTGATACTCACAGCTAAATAAAACAATTGTAGTAGAGGAATAGTTAACCTATTTAAGAATAAGAGTTTTAACATCAGAATCTTAAGTTTCCGTATACTACAACTTGGAAATTACAAATGAGCATGATGAAATTTTTATGTGATTCTGAGGCTGAAAACTGGTACCTGGGGTTTAAGACTGAAGATCCAACCTTCTTCCTGCTTTTAGCTATATATCTACCCTGGGATTGATATGGCTAGAAAAAAAATAGTAAATTACAGTAATTCTTTTTTCTTTTTTTAGAAAATTTAGACTTTTAGAAAATCATTGTTTGCTATAAAATGGGTAAATAAATTATAAACATTTCCTAGGAGTGTTAGTAAGAGTTAATAATTAGAAACTTGACATTCAGGGTTTAAATACAAATTCTACTACTTAACTATTTATGTGACTTGAAGAATTTTCTTGACTTTTTTGATCATCAGTTTTTATGTTGTAAGGATTAACTGATGAGGAAATATACATAAAGAATTTACTATAAGACAAGTACACACTTAAATAGTTCTTCTATTTCCTGTCCCTCCATCTACCCTCCCTCCCTCTCTTAGCTACCATTTTAAGAGATAGTATTTGTGAAAATGTTTCATAGTTCTTTTTAGCCAGGCAACTCAGAATACTCATGGGCCTTTCTTGTGGGTACCCCTGTAGCCGCAAAATATCACAAAAAGAAAATGCTTCCCTAGTAGCTACTAACCATTCATCTTCTCAGTAATTTGGCTATTTGTAGAGGCTACTCTGCACCCATGCTAGTAGCTCAACAGCAAGAAGGGAAGGTGACAATCTAGGAAGTGTTTTTGTCTCTCTGAGGGCAGCCCAGTTATTCTGATATGTACTTCCTAATTCCAGTGTTTGTAACTAAGATAAGCCCATTTACGTTTGATTTTGTTCCATTATATTTCTTGGCCCAGTTATATTTATCAAATATAAAAGTCGCTGATTAAGCCTGGGAAGCCAATGCTGCTTAAAGTTCATGTCAGTGATCGAGTGCCCCCTAACATGCCTGAAACATAAGAAACTGAGGTCCTGATTTTCACTGGTTTGTTGACTTCAAATGCAGTTGATTCCTTACTTAGTAAGCACATGGTTTTCTTACTGATCAGTTAAGATAAAATAACCTATAAGGGTGTACAGATACATTTCTACATTGTGGTTGCTAAGAGATTTCCCAGCTGTTCCACTTCAGGAAACTTCAAGCAAAAAAGACATTGATTTCTGAGTACTTTTGTTACCTTTTTCATATTATCCATGTGATTGCTAGTGATCTAAGGTAGGATTTCTGTGTAGCATGCATTATAAACATCTTAAGAACACATGTATTAATTTAACAGTTTCACTAAGGAAGATTTTATTTTTACCTTATTGTATAAGTGACTAGCTTTCTTAACTAAAATTTTCAGTTGAATTGCCAGTAGGGCTAGAAAACTTACATAAAAATTTATGATCCCACTCTCAAATATATTGGTAAAATTGAGTATGAAAGCAGTGATGCCTAGAGTCTAAGAAGATTCTGCACACATATTATCAGACTTTTTCCCAGAAATACTATTAATAATACCTGTCTTAACTTGTGTCAGATTCTGTGTTCTGCCCTTTACAAATATTAGCCTAAGTAATCCCTCTAACTTCCCTTTGAGGTGGGTAATATATGTCATACCCGAGGCTCAGAAAAGTTTAGCAACTCAGCCAAGGTCACACGACCCTTGACTGACAGAGATGTTACTGATTTACTCAGGAGTCTGCATGGTGTGTGTCACCTGTATCCTCTATGGCATTACATATGCTCATTAAAAATAAGAACTTTGCTAACTTGGTAAGATATTAGTTTGTATCCTGTTTTCACTTACATACTGAATGTTAAAAGCATACTAGTCATTTCTGTGTCCTGTGAATTGTCTAGTTATTTGCTTTGCCCATTCAACCTTAGTTTTATGGTTTTTCTTATGAGTCTGAATGAATGTTTTATATATTAGGTATACTAAATCTCTCTGGTATCTTCCTAGTTTGTTTGCCTCTTTACTCTGCTTATGTGCTCTTTTTTTGATGAACAAAATTTTAAATCTTTATATATTGAGATCTATCTATCTAACTTTTCTGAGTTTTTCTATCTATGTCTGTGGGACTTGACATTTAATCTTATGAAGTCCATCCTGTTAATCAATTGAATTAAAAATGTGTATATAAATTTGGAATTTTTTGCTATAATGGTGAGGCTGAGGATCTACATTCTCTTTTCCTCCACAGCCTGTTTCTTAAATGTGTTACTAATCTGTGTCTCTGCAGCTGAGGATCAGTTTGGCTTGGAAGCATATATTTTTACCCCATATGTTATCTGCGGAGCCTATTATTTTAGTGTGTCCTATTTAATTTTTCTATCTTGATAAAATACATTTTACTATATTAAATTTACTTTAAATTTTCATTTAGAAACAAGAATTCTTAATATTTTCTTTTTACCCTTAACAATTATTGCTTGAGGTAAACCCAAGGTATATTTCATAAACATTTCTATGCATAAAAACTTCAAATATTAATTAACTTAATCTGTCTTCTAATGATTTAAAGACAACTGTCCCTGTTTATAGAAATGCTTGATTATTTCTGAGATTTAGTACCATGCTGTGAAATGTAGAAAGCTATTATTCTTTAATCCTTGTTTTTTTATTTCCATTTAAAATATTCTGTAGTTGGCCAAGTGTAAGTTCTTTTAGGCTTGCCACTCTTCTCCAGAAAACCATTGCCATGGAATTGACACAGTGAGGAGCTCTGTTTGCCTCCTGAATGATAAAAATCAATGCAGTGAGAAAAAAAAAAAGTCTATTAACTTGATCTTTTAAGATATTGGTCACGTTAACTAACCATCATGGAAATTAAGGTGATGATTATGGCAACTGATGTTTTCAAACTTGTTAACCTACCAATTTCCAATTTATTATTTTATTTAATAAGTTCCTTGAGTGCCTACTATATGCCAGGTGCTGTGCTAGGTAGTGGAGTATAGTCATGAATAAGAAGCATACAGCTTTGTAGGGTTATAGATGAGCACATAGTATAAATTGGAACATCAAGCTAGATATACAGGTGCAATACAAAGAGAGAAGGGAAAATGCAAAGAAATAAGCTTTTTCAAAAGATTTGGTTAACTGATTCATAGCAATTTTAATAGATTAGCATTTATGCTTTCCAAGGATATAAGATTTTTTAACTTATCTGTCATTTATAAATAACAAAATAATGAAGATAGAATTTCATTTCTCTAGAATGACAGTGAAACATTAATTATGTAAAACGCTTGTTGGTATTGGAAATTTTTTCGCATCTCAATGATCAGACAAATGAGATAGGAAAATAATTTGCTGCTATTTAGAATATCACTGTACTAATCAACCCTGCATCGTAAGCTAAACTGATAACTAATAAATTGAAATTATCTGTCAATGTTTGCCATAATTAAGCCTATATTGGTTTGATGTAAAGTTTCCAAAGGTATGTTTCTTTTCAGAGAGAATGAAGAATGTTCTGTAATAACGCTTCCTGATTTAAGTAGGAAAAATGTAACAAATCAAGGTTTAAGTTATTATTTCCTCCCCTTGGTATCTTTCCATCTGTGTTGTATAGAAGTCAGTGTTCTTAAAGGGCAAGATTAGGATGTGGTTAAGAGACTAGACTCCAGAGAGGGTATTTGAATCTAACATGTGTTTGGATCTAACATATGCGATTTACCAGCTGTGTGCAAGTTGTTTAATCTCTCAATGCCTCTATTTCATATCTGTAAAATGATCATGAAGATTAATGGGTTAATACACATGAGATGCTTAAGCAGTGCCAGAAACAGCAAGCACAGAGGGTTGCTGTGGCTCCTGTTCAGAGCTGCCGTGGCTGCCGCTGCGGTTCCTCCTCCTGCTTGTTATTCTAGTATTATCACTTTTATTATTATTAAAAACATCTTCCAAGAGTTACTAAAAATGTCTTTGGTGATTTTGTCTATTGGCTAACATTGCACATGTATCCTGAAATTACCCCAGAATAGAAATATAATGAGAAATATTCCCCAAGCTGCAAAGAGATTTATAAGCATTTTTGTGGTTGACTCCCTGCTCTGTTGTTCAGAAATATTCACTACCTGAAAGTAGTACCTAAAAAGCTATAGAAAATAAGGTGTATATTTTTTTAGTAAACTTTATACATGGGTGAATTTATATAAAACGTCGTTTTTACATAATCAGTATAGAACTGAAGATCAAGAATGAAATAAGCACATTTTCATAGCTTAAGGGCAATAAAAATAAAGAAGTGTGCTGACTCACTTTAGGAGAAGTTGGACTCTTTTTTTGATGTTATTATTCGATTAATTTTCACATATCTGAGCATAACTAAGATAACTTTATAGATAGGCAGCTGCTGGGTCAGAGAGTACACTTGCTGTAAATTTGCATAGATAATGCCACTTGCACTCCCCAATTATGCAGAATTACATTTCACATTTTTTTACCATCACCAACCCTTCCCAGCATAGTATCCCCCATTCCCATGGAGAATCCCTGCTGCTGTGAGCCTCAGGTGCTAATGGGTCTCTCTGCGATGTTCCAGCAGAAGACAGCAGGGAACCACTTACTTAGTACCTTCTGCCCCCCTTACTCCCCCCTCCCAAGCACTCTAAATTGCCTTTCTTGTTATATTCTATCTCAAAAGTCACCATGAGGGACTACCACATGAAAAGGGCTTCCATGTTTACAGTACAATAGCAGTCGAACACCCTGCCTTCAGGCTGGTCAGTTCCCCCGTAAAAAATGCCCCATCTCAGAAGTCCCTTGGAATTTTGCATCAGGCAACACTTTGTCTCCTGTTCATGAGCTGGTTTCCTTCCTTGAGAATGCAAATACATATTTATAGAATAATGAAGTATTTATTCATTGAATAAAGTTTTATTGAAGCATAATTTACATAAAATACATTTCACCTATTTAAAGTTTATAATTCAGTGGTTTCTAGTATATTCACAGAGTTGTGCAACTATCACCACAATTTTAGAATATTTTCATCATCCCCCAAAATCCTCACACCCTTTAGTAATCACTTCCTGCTTCCCCCTAATACAGCTTCACCCTCCCCACCATAATGAGGCAAACATTAATTTACTTTCTATTTCTAAAGATTTGCCTATTCCAGACATTTCATATGCCTTGAGTCATATAATGTGTGGCCTTCTATGACTAGCTTTTTTCACTTAACCTGTTTTCAAGGTTCATCTCTCTTTGGCACATCATTTTTATGGCAGAATAGCATTCCATTGTACAAATATACCACATTTGATTTATCCATTCATCTAGTAATGGACATTGGGTTATTTCCATTATTTTGCTCTTATGAATGATGATGCAATGAACTTTCATGTACAAGTTACTGTTTGACATATGTTTACATTTATTTCTCTTGGGTATATACCTAGGGGTGGAATTACTGAGTCATATGATAACTATGTGTTTAACATTTTGAACAATTCTGGATTGTTTTTCAAAGTGGTTGTACCATTTTTCATTCTAATCAGCAGGTAGTGAATGAAGGTTCCAATTTTTCTACATTCTGTCTGGCCCTTGTTCTTGTGTTTTTTAGCCTTCTAAAGGGTATGCAGTGGTAATCTCATTGTAGTTTTGTTAAGTGTTTCCTATGTGACTGATGTTGTTGAGCATCTTTGCTTATTGGTAATTTGTGTATCTTCTTTGTAGAAATATCTATTCAGGTGCTGTGGCCATTTTTTAATTGGGTTGTCTTTTTATTGTTGAGTTGTAAGAGTTTTTATATTCAAGATACAAGTCCCTCATAAGATGTATAATTTGCAAATAAGTTCTTCATTCTGTGGGCTGTCATTTCATTTTCCTGATGGTGTCCTTTGAGGCACAAAAGGTTAAATTTTTTACAAAGTCCGGTTTATCTCATTTTTTTCTTTTGTCACTTTTGATGTCATGGTCTTGTCTAATCCAAAGTCACAAAGACTTATTTATTTTTAGCAGTTTCATAGTTTTAGCTTTTGCATTTAACTTTTTTATCTATTTTGACTTAATTTTTTGTAGATGGTATGAGGAAGAGGTCCAACTTCATTCTTTTGTATTTGGATATCCAGTTGTCCCAGCACTATTTAAATAGTGAAAAAAATTATTCTTTTCCCCATTTAATTGTTTTGGCACTCTTGTCAAAAATCAATTGACCATAAATCTAAGGGTTTATTTCTGAACTCACAGTTCTATTCCATTGATCTCTATGTCTGTCTTTATGCCAGTACCACATTGTCTTAATTATAGCTTCTTCCTTTCAATCTGTATGCCTTTTATTACTTTTTTCTCGCCTAATTTCTCTTGTTGGAACCTCCAATATAATGTTGAATAGAAGTAGCAAGAGCAGACATCATTGTCTTGTTCCTGATCTTTAGGGCAAAGCATTTAGTCTTTTACCATTGAGTGTGATATTAGTCATGGGTTTTTCATAGATGTCCTTTATCAGGCCGAGGAAGATACCTTCTATTCCTAGTTTGTTGAATGCTTTTTATGGTGAAAAGATGTTGAATTTTGTCAAATGTGTTTTCTGTGTCTACTGAAATGATTATGTAGTTTTTTTGTCCTTTATTAATATTCTACTATAATAATTGGGGATATTAAGTCATCCTTGCATTTGTGGGCTAAATCCCACTTAGTCATGGTGTACAATCCTTTTTATTTATCACTGGATTTGGCTTGCTGGTATTTCTGTTAAGGATTTTGTGTCTATATTCAGAAGAGATTTTGGTTTGTAATTTGTGGGTCTTTGACTTTGATATTAGGCTTAGACTGGCCTCTTAGAATGAGCTGGGAAGTGTTTGCACTATTATTTTTTGGAAAAGTTTGTAAAAGATTGTTTTTAATTCATCTTTAACTGGTAGAATTCATCAATGAAAATATCTGATCCTGGGATTTTTTTTTTTTTTTTTTTTTGCTGGAAGTTTCAGTCACTTTGTTATAAGTCTGTTCAGATTTTCTATTCCTTCTTGGGTCAGTTTTGATAATGTATGTATTTCTAGGAATTTGTCATATCTATCTAGGTTATCTAAATTGTTGGCATGCATTTGTTCATAGTATTCTCTTATACTCTTTAAGGTTGGTAAATGCAAAGGATTTGTTCTGAATGGGTATTTATTTTTCCTTCTGAGGGCAAGGCTTTTCTTTCTTCTGGTTAGTTGAGATTTTCTTGTGTTAAAGGGCTATATTTGTTAATGAGAAGAATGATTCAGATGTGTCCAACAGGATGTCTTGCAAGTAGGAGTGGGATGCAACTATAAAACTTTCACTCCTGGTTTAATAATTTGAGTCTCCTTTCTTTTTTTCTTGGTCAGTGTAGCTAAAGGTTTGTCGACTTTTGATCTTTTAAAGATTCTACTTTTGGTTTCATTTACATTCTCTAGTGTTTTTTATACTCAATTTCATTAGTTTCCACTCTAATCTTTATTATCTTCTTCCTTCTGCTTGCTTTTGGCTTAGTTTGCTCTTTTTCATCTGTAAGGTAGAAGAGTAGGTTATTAATTTGAGGTTTTTCCTCTATTTTTAATATAGGCATTTACAGCTATAAATTTCCCTCTGAGCCTTGCTTTATCTACATCCCATAAGTTCAGGAGTGTGTGTTTAATTTCCACATATTCATGAATTACTAAAACTTTTTTCTGTTACTGATTTCTAATTTCATTCTTTTGTGGTCAGAGAACATACTTATTATGATTTTAATCCTTTTAAATTTATTGAGGCTTGTTTTATGGCCTAACATGTGGAAGATGTTCTGTGTCATGTATTGAGAAGGATGTATATTCTGCTCTTGTTAGTTGGAGTGTTCTATAGATACCTGTTAGGTCTACTTGCTTTATAGTGTTGCACATATGCATTTTTGATGATGCTATTTCCCTTCTTTTTTCTTTCAGCTGATGAATTAATAAGTCCTAAAGACATTGATCCTGTCCAGCGCTATGTCCCACTACAGAATCAACGTAATGTGAGCATGAGGTTTTCCAATCAGGTAGAGATATTTTATTTCTTAATTTAGGCTTATGCAAAGACATCTAAAGCTTAATTGAAGAAGAAATTTTATTCTGAATGGGTGTTTATTTTTTCATCGGAGGGGCAAGGCTTTCTCCTCTTCTTGTTACTTGTGGTAAAGGGCTATATTTGTTAATGAGAAAGTATGAGTCAGATGTGTCTAACAAGATGTCTTGCAAGTAAACATTTTCATCTTCACAGAGTTTAAGTTTAACGTGTAAATTATCTTTGAGAAGATGCAGCGTGTGTGGGTGGCAGGGGGATAGATGAGATGGCACTATTATTAAAGGGAGTAGGGTCCCAGGAAAGGCCCTGTGCTTCATGACTCTCCAGTGTTCTTTCTCTGTGACAGGACTGAGTGACTGACAGAGTTGTTCTTAGTATTTGGAAACATGTTTGGTGAAGGAATAGGTTTAAATTTTTTACATTTAGTATCTGTGGGTTCATTCTGTGTTGTGTCAACAAAATAAAGTGTTTGTTGTATCAGCAAGATTGATGTTGATTTAAGCAAACCCTCAAGTATTAAATGATACCAGCAATGAAGACTGTTAAAATTAAAGTGTTGTGGATTGTGGAAACTGCCTGAGGAGAAAAAGAAAGAACCTGAGTGTGTGCCTGGGATTCCAAGCAGTTAATGTTTACTTAATAAGAATAGCATCAGCATTTATGAAAGATATGCCTACAAAATTGGAATGTTCTTTAGAGAACATGCATGTACATATAACAAACACACACATACATACACATACAAATAAATGCTTGTTTTAGTGAAGGGAGAGCCTACCAGCTCTATTAAGTTCTGTCACAATTTTCTCTGACTCTTTTGTCTTCAACAAACCATGTAATTAGTCTGAGTGGTTTATAGATGAGAAGCTCTTTGACAGACTTGTAAAAAAATGTTAAGATTTTATCAAAAATATAAAATAATTATGTTAATATGTGATAGAAGTTTTTCATTGGCCTGTTAGCTCCTGTATAAAATGGGGATATGACCTTTATCTTAGTTACCATTCATGTCAGTGCAGTACAAGTGTACATTCTGTACAAATTTGTGATATATAATTTTGCTTGAAGAAATGGTAAAATACAGAATACATTTAACTTTCTATCACCCAGAACTGTGATTCTGAGCCATTTTAAGACCAGTATGTATCATTTACATAGCATTTCACATGTGTGATCCACTTCTGTAGGGTAATGAAATCTCAAAGCCTTTTTTTAGAAAATAAAATGATAGGTCACAGATTGGAGGTATGGATGCAGGAACCATAGACCATCAAAGCACACAGCTATCAAAATGAACAATTTAAGTAGTTATTTCATTCTTGACACATATAAGGAAGGCTATGGGGTTGTGTGTAATATTTTACATACAATATACTTGCAGGTCTTTTTCTTCCACTCAAGGAGGCTTAGAGTATAAGTGAGTGAGAGTGAATTTTATAGAGATTCACCCTAGGTATATTTTTTATATTGAAGCCATTTCCTAATGTTGCTACTGAATTATGCATGGCATGTCTCCCAGGTGTAGCCAAAACCTAACTAAGAGACTTGCTCTAGGCTAAGGACGGGGCCTGGCTCCTCTTCTACAGCCACGTGGGGATTACGTCTCTGCAGAGTTGGGTACCGTTTCTGAGAGGGGCATGATGGGAGGCCTGGCAGTAGAGAATCGGGAGGCATCATCATGCCCTGCCCTACTGGCAATTTGGTCGTGGTGATATATGAAATGGTGAGGTACCTCAGCCACTTTCTTAACCACTTAAACAATAGCCAAGACCTGGCATGATTATGTCCATTGCTAGGGCTGGGTGGCACTGACTGATGAAATACAGGAGTCAGACATAGCCCTCTGCTTGATGTTGGTGTAAGTGACCTCTCAGTCATGATTATGTTAGACTCTGCAATTAACTGATATGTGGGAATTGACCAGGTGCTTTAAACCCTGCTTGATGTTGGAAAAAGTAAATAGAGAGTACTGAAGGTCAGACAATTCCCAAAAAATGAGTGAAGCCCCTGACTTTGAAGGAAGATTTATCAGGGGGCCCCATGGCCACCCTTTACCTCAGTGATTCACTAGGATTCACAGCACTCAGAAGCTTTAAATTTATTACAGTGAATGGATATAGAATCAAATCAGCAAAAACACGTGGGGCAAGTCCTGAGGAAATCAGGAGCAAGCTTCCAAGTGTCCTCTCTCAGTAGTTACCCAGCAACAATGTGTGATGACAATATGTGCACAGTATTGCCAGCCTGGGAAACTTGCTCAAGGTTGAGCTTCCAGGGTTTTTATTGGGGGTCGGTCATGTAGGCACGTAATACCTACATTACTGACCTCAGTTACTCAAGCTCCCCAGACAAAAAGTAGATGTCCACCATATATCACATTGTTAGCATAAACCATCTGAACAAACTGGTACAGTATGGCCCAAGACCTCACGCATGCAAAAACACTCTTATCTGACAAAACATTCCAAGAAGCCAGCCAAGGGCCCATCCTGAAAATATGTGTTTCTTGGGAATACTCTGGATTTTAACAACATACATCTGCTGAATCAACTCATTCCTTCACGGAAAGGTTATTGCAGAAGGAAGTTTCTGAAGTCCAGAAAGCAGGGCCAAAACTGTGGAAGGGTCCACTCCTTCCAGTATGTGTAAGGCTATTGGCACATTAGAAAACACAAAACACTGAGGATTAAGTGGAGAACTTTGATTTTATTAATACTTGTAGCAAATTAATTTCAGGAAAAGGGAAGTACTTTTGCAGCAGGGGTGAAGACTGAGGTCACAAAAGAGTAGTATCATCTGGGATGACCCTCCTCACCACCCTCATCTACTCACAAATATCTGCTTTATCTTGATGTTACTTAGAGAAAAAAACAAATCCCTTTTAAACACAAAGTTTAAAGGAACAGACAGAAAAGCCTTGTGAGCAAGAGCAGATATTCTTTATAGTATTGTGAGATTTTGACAAAAAAAAAAAACAGACAAAACCTTTTGGAGATCTTACAGTGTAAGTTCCTAGAGATAAGAGAGCATGTTCTGTTCAGTTTTGTAGCTTTGTTACCTGTCATAGTACTGCAACAGCTGTTACATAGGAGGTACTCAGTGCTCAGCGTTTAACTTGAGTGTTTGAGTGCTTGAAGGTATGATGTGGGAAACAGTGAACTTCTCATGCAAGTATCTCTATAAATCTATTTTACTAATCCTGACCTCTTTCCTAATATTTAAATTTGAATTTCCAACTACCTGGTGATCACCTCTCTGCAAATCTACTACTTAAAACTCAACATTTTTAGGTGTGTAATTATCTCCAACTTATCAAGTTGTATACATGATATATCTATTTTTTATGTATATCAATCTTATTTTTTTGGTGTGTCATTCAAGTAGTTTAGAAAATAAAAAATAAAATCCAACCTTTCTAATGCCAAATTTGTTATCTTCTCTCTTCCAACCTACTCTTCTTTCCATAATACCTATCTTGGATAAGGACACTGTCTTCAGTAGTCCTCATGCCAGTGGCTCTGTCTTCAGGTGGTCATCATGCTGGCCTGTGCCCTTAGAGTAGCATCTGGATTCGTCTCCGCATGGTTATCCCCATTGCTGTGTAGCACTCAGACTTCATTACTACTCAATGGCATGGTTTTACTAACCTCTCTCTGTCTCCAGTCTCTCCTGTTCTTTTTCTGTGCTTGAGAACACATGATCTTAAGAAGCACGGATCCATTCATGTCACTTCCTGCTTAAAACCTTCTGTGATTCTCTGCTACCTACAGGATAGATTCTGAACTCCATATTCCAACATTTGAGGCCCTACACAGTCACCTCAATTCCTTATTTTTCACCTATCTCTTTCAGTTTCTCCAAAGTTTTCCCGTATCTCCCCACTACAGGTTCAGCAGACTTGCTGATCTAATATCACTCCTTGCCCTCACCCTCTTCCAGGCCTCCACACTTAGTGTAATCTTCATCCCCAAACGCTGGCCTCTTTTTCACTCAGACCCCTTAAAATCCAAGCCCCATACAGTGCCTCTTTCTTTGAATACATGTAAAAGTTACTTATATGGGTATTGTAAAAAGTGAAATAATACTGATAAGTTTACAATATAGTTGCATTACCTTACATCAGGAATATTAACCATTCCACCATTTCCCCATCTCCAGAGAAGTCTTTTTTTTTTTTAGCCATATGTATTTTCATCTCTGTCTCCAAATTTCTGAATGATGTAAATGCAACTCTTTTGCTAGGTGTTTTACCTTTACACAGTATATGTTGCTTCTTTGTTTTGGAAAGGTCATGCATATACCCCAACCTCCCTTTCATCTTTATCTCCCAATATTTAGTAGTTATTTTTAATTATTTTATTTATCACCTTTGTAACTTAATATAATAAAAGTACATTTTGTGGGTCATATCCTTTTGAGAATTTGTCTTTATTTTAGGGTCCTAAAATTTCATGGGAACGTATTTTTATGTATATCTTGTTTTCATTTGTTCTGCTTGGCACTTGGTTAGCCCTTTCAATTTGTGTCCTTCTTCAGTTATGGGAATTTTCCTAAATTATTTTTTTTCTTTTCTTTATTTTCTCTCCTTTCTATGAGGGCTCTTTTATTAATCAGATCTTAGACCTGTAGAAAATAATCCTCTGAATCTCTTCCTTGTTTTTCAAATGGTTTATATTTCTTTTTTTATTTTATAAATTAATTTTTTACTATAAAACTTTTCAAATAATGTACTATGAATATCCAAAATGAACACTCAAATATTCATCTCAGAGTCAGTAGCCTTCAAGAAATCGCCAGTATTTTTTTCATCTACATCTTTCTTTTTTTTTCTTTTTTTTTTACAATTTATTTTATTTTAGTATCATTAACCTACAATTACATGAGCAATATTGTGATGATTAAACTACCCCCTTCATCAGGTCCCCCCCACCAACCCTATTACAGTCACTGTCCATCAGTGTAGTGAGATGAGAATCACTACTTGTCTTTTCTGAGCTGTACAGTTCCCCCCGTGCCCCCCCACCCTATGTCTGCCAATCGTAATGCCCCTTTTACCCTCTTATCCCTCCCTTCCCACCCATCTCCCCAGTCCCTTTCCCTTTGGTAACTGTTAGTCCATTCTTGGGTTCTGTGAGTCTGCTGCTGTTTTACATCTTTCTTTTTTATTGGAATAAAGTTGATATACAGTTATTTTATTGGTTTCTGATGTACAACATAGTGACTCAATAATTAGATACATTACTAGATGCTTGCCATGCATACCAAGATTTTACAATATTATTGGATATATCCTTTATATTGTACTCCCATTCTGATGACTAACTTATTTTACAATTTACAATTTTTACCTCTTTATTCCCTTCATCTATTTCACCCATCCCCTGGCCCTCCTCCCTATGTTAACAGTGTATTGTGCACTGTTGGTTACCACTGTTGGGTCTATTTCTTTTTGTTTGTTTGTTTGTTTTAGATTCTACTTATAAGTGAAATCATATGGTATTTATCTTTCTTTACCTGGCTTATTTCACTTAGCGTGATACCCTCTAGTCCATCCATGTTGTTGCAAATGGTATGATTTCCTTCTTTTTTATGGCTGAGTAATATTCCATTGGGTATATGTACCACATCTTTCTTCTTTATTCATTCATCAATCAGTGGGCATGTGGGTTGCTTCAATATCTTTGCTATTATAAATAATGCTGCAGTGAACACAGATGTGCATATGTTTTTTCAAATTAGTGATTTTGTTTTCTTTGGGTAAATTGCCATAGTGGAGTTGCTGGGTCATATGGTATTTATATTTTTAGTTTATTGAGGAGCCTCCATATTGTTTTCCACAGTGGCTGGACCAGTTTACATCCCCACCAACAAACAGTGCAGGAGGGTTCCCTTTTCTCCACATCCTTGCCAACACCTGTAATTTCTTGTCTTTTGGATAGTAGCCATTCAGACTGGTGTAAGGTGATATCTCATTGTGCTTTTGATTTGCACTTCCCCGATGATTAATTATGTTGAGCATCTTTTCATGTGTCTGTTGACTTTCTGTATGTCTTCTTTAGAAAAATGTCTATTCAGGTCCTCTGCACATTTTTTAATTGAATCTTTTGGGGGGGGGTTGGTGTTGAGTTGTATGAGTTCTTTTGATTTATATTTCTTTAGTCTTTTCTTTTTCCTTTTTTCTCTGCATTCAGGGAATCTTTCTTAACTTTTTGTTCCAGCTCTTTTATTGAATATTTTTTCAAAGCCATATTTTCATTTCTGATAGCTCATTCTTGTTCTCTGATTATTCTCTTCATAGCTTCTTGGTTTCTTATTTAAAATTACTCTCACAGTTATTACAGATTTTGAGCATCAAAAATTTTTGAGGTGGCAAATGAATAAAAATTTTCATAACTTTATTTTGAAATAAGTCCAGACCCATAAGACCTTGCAAAGTGTCCAGAAAGGGCCTAGCCTTCCACAATGTTAATGTCTTATATAATAAAACATGAAACCCATAAAATTTACATTGGTACAATACATAGAGCTTATTCAGATTTTACCAGTTATATATACACCATTTACATGTGAGTATGTATGTGTGTGTGTGTATGTAGTGTTATCCCTATTTATCACATATAACTTTGTGTAACCACCACTATAGTCAAGATACTAAATTGTATGATCACCATATCATTGTAGGGTTTCCTTGTGTTACCCCTTTATAACCACACCCACTCCCTCACCCATTTCATTAACCCAAGGCAACCACTAATCTGTTCTTTATTTTATAATTTTGTCATTTTATTAATGTTATATAAGTGGAACTATATGGTACATAACCTTTTGGGATTGTCTTTATTTACTCAGCATAATTCCCAAGAGATTGATTCAAGTTGTTGAATGTATCAAGTTTATTCCTTTTTATTGCTAAGGAGTGTTTCATGGTATGACTATACCATCATTTAAGCACTCATCCATTGAAGGACAGTGGGTTAATTGTGGGTTATTTGAACAATTTTTAGAATTCCATTTTGATTATTTATAATGTTTTGGAGCATGTTGCTGTCTTAAATTTTCTTATTGAACCCTCTAGGAATTATCATATAAATAGTTAACAAAAGCCTACTTGTATCTATATTTTACCACTTTTTGAGTGAAGTAGAAACCTTACTTCCATTTAGCTTTCTTTCCCTTTTCAACATAACTTTCTTATGTATTTCCTATGCATTCGTTGAGCAATACATGATATTGTGTGAAAAGATTGCTTCACCCATAGAAATTGACTAAGGAAACTCGTGAAGTTAGTCTATTGTGCTTACCTCAACTTTCAGCATTCCACTGTTCCTTCCTTTCTGAATGTCCCAACCTTCCTTTATTATTTTGAGTTTGCATAGCTTTTTTTAGACATTATTTATGAGTAGGTCTTCTAACAACAAGTTTCTTAGTTTTTCTTTGTCTGATAAGATTATTTCCTCTTGATTCCTGAAGGATACTTTTGTTAGCTACAGGATTCCTGATTGATAGTTGTTTCCTTTCATCACTGAGAATCACCATGCCACTTCCTCTGGCCTCCATAGTTTCAAATGGAAATCCCTTGTCAATACATACAGGTAATATACCATTCCTCTCTGACCTGAGTCCCCTTACACCACTGGATGAAAGGCCAGGAAACACCAAGCTTAGCTGATGTATGGATCAGCCACTCACTGGTTCCCCAGGTGTGGAGCAGGAGTTGGGTAGGGTTGTTGCTGTGAAACTGCTGCTGCAGGCTGATCAGACTGCCTGCTGGGGCACCGGTTGTGGAGTACAGGTTGGGATGGCCAGCCCTCCACTGCAGCTGCTGCAGGTGAAACACACTGAGGCCTGCTTTGTGGAGCAGGGGTCAGGACAGTTCACTGGGGCTTTTTTGCTGATACTGGCCCACCAGTACCCTGGTTGTGAAACAGTGGTTGGGTGGGCCCATTAGGGCTTTTGAAGTTGCTGCTGAAGGCAAGTTAGCCACTACTGCCTCACAGGAGGAGCAAGGGTTGGATTTCCCCACTTGTTCTCTGTTGTGCTTCCTATATTCTGGTCTCTTAGCCGCACACTACACACTTTTAGTGTTTTTGTGTTCTTTTTTTTCCTTATGCCTGTTGGTTGTTTTAAGATACAGAATTCTCTGTACTCAGCCCAGAAAATATGGGATCTCAGGATTCTCATCCCATTGCCGTTCTTCAAGTCCTGAGTTTCTTAGCTAGTCCGATATTTCCAGCTCTTAGAGTTTATTGTTACTCATTGAATTATTAGGTTGAAGAGCAGGAGGGAAAACTGAATCTAGGGCATCTTATTCCCCCTTCTCTTTTTTTTAATGGATAATTTATCTTCATAAGTCTTTCTGTGAGTAAAAGTTAGTTAAGATTTCTTCTCTTCCTTTTGTCTTTTTTTTTTTTTTTTTTGCTTTGTTGATGTTTCATCAGCAGTAGCAATGTCCTCAATGGCCCCTTTGATATCTCATGCTTTTTTTATTAAGTGATCATTGATATATAATCACATGGGAAACACTGCAGTTACTAGATACCCCCCATTATCAAGTCCACACCACATACCCAATTGCAGTCACTATCCATCAACATAGTAAGATGCTATAGAGTCACTTCTTTTTTCTCTATGCTATACTTCCTTCCCTGTGCCCCCCATACATCATGTGTACAAATCATAATGCCCCTTAATCCCCTTATCCCTCCCTTCCTACCACCCTCCCCAGTCCCTTCCCTTTGGAAACTGTTAGTCCATTCTTGGGTTCTGTGAGTCTGCTGCTGTTTTGTTCCTCCAGTTTTTGCTTTGTTCTTATACTCCACAGATGAGTGAAATCATTTGGAACTTGTCTTTCTCCTCCTGCCTTATTTCACTAAGCATAATACCCTCTACCTCCATCCATGTTGTTACAAATGGTATGGTAAGATTTATTTCCTTCTTATGGTTGAATAATATTCCATTGTGTATATGTCCCACATCTTCTTTATCCATTCATCTACTGATGGACACTTAGATTGCTTCCATGTCTTGGCTATTGTAAATAGTGCTGCAATAAACATAGGGGTGCATATATCTTTTTCAAACTGGGCTGCTTCATTCTTAGGGTAAATTCCTAGAAGTGGAATTCCTGGGTCAAATGGTATTTCTATTTTGAGTTTTTTGAGGACCCTCCATACTGCTTTCTACAATGGTTGAACTAATTTACAGTCCCACCAGAAGTGTAGGAGGGTTCCCTTTTCTCCACATACTTGCCAGCATTTGTTGTTGTTTGTCTTTTGGATGATGCCCATCCTAACTGGTGTGAGGAGGTATCTCATTGTAGTTTTAATTTGCATTTCTCTGATGATTAGCAATGTGGAGCATCTTTTCATCTACCAGTCAGCCATCTGAATTTCTTCTTCGGAGAAGTGTCTGTTCAGCTCCTCTGCCCATTTTTTAATAGGGTTATTTGCTTTTTGTTTTTGAGGCACATGAGCTCTTCATATATTTCGGATATCAACCCCTTATTGGATATGTCATTTATGAATATGTTCTCCCATACTGTAGGATGCATTTTTGTTCTATTGATGGTGTCCTTTGCTGTACAGAAGCTTTTTAGTTTGATACAGTCCCACTTGTTCATTTTTGCTTTTGATTCCCTTGCTCATGGTATGTTCATGAAAAAGTTGCTCATGTTTGTATTCAAGAGAGTTTTGCCTATGTTTTCTTCTAAGAGTTTTATGGTTTCATGACTTACATACAGGTCTTTGATCCATTTCAAGTTTACTTTTGTGTATGGAGTTAGACAGTAATCCAGTTTCATTCTCTTACAGGTAGCTGTCTAGTTTTGCCAACATCAGTTGCTGAAGAGGCTGTCATTTCCCCATTGTATATCCATGGCTCCTTTATCGTATATTAATTGACCATATATGCTTGGGTTAATATCTGGAATCTCTCTAGTCTGTTCCATTGGTCTATGGGTCTGTTCTTGTGCCAGTACCAGATTGTCTTGATTACTGTGGCTTTGTAGTAGAGCTTGAAGTTGGGGAACATAATCCCCCCTGTTTTATTCTTTCTTCTCAAGATTGCTTTGGCTATTCAGGGTCTTTTGTGGTTCCATATGAATTGTAGAACTATTTGTTCCAGTTTGTTGAACAATGCTGTCGGTATTTCGATAGGGATTGCTTTAGGCAGGATGGCCATTTGGCAATACTAATTCTTCCTACCAGGTAGCATTGGATGAATTTCCATTTCTTTGTGTTCTCTTTAATTTCTCGTAGGAGCATCTTGTAGTTTTCAGGGTATATGTCTTTCACTTCCTTGGTTAGGTTTATTCCTAGGTATTTTATTCTTTTTGATGCAATTGTGAATGGAATTGTTTTCCTGATTTCTCTTTCTGCTAGTTCATCATTACTGAATAGGAATGCAACAGATTTTTCTGTATTAATTTTGTATCCTGCAACTTTGATGAATTCAGATATTAGATCTAGTAGTTTTAGAGTGGAGTCTTTGGGTTTTTTATGTACAATATCATGTCGTCTGCAAACAGCGACAGTTTAACTTCTTCCTTACCCATCTGGATGCCTCTTATTCCTTTGTGATGTCTGATTTCTGTGGCTAGGACCTCCAGTACTATGTTGAATAAAAGCGGGGAGAGGGGGCATCCTTGTCTTTTACCCAATCTTAAAGGAAAAGCTTTCGGCTTCTTGCTGTTAAGTATGATGTTTGCTGTGGATTTTTCCTGTATGGCCTTTAGTATGTTGAGGTACTTGCCCTCTATACCCATTTTGTTGAGAATTTTTATCATGAATGGGTGTTTAATTTTGTCAAATGCTTTTTCAGCATCTATGGAGATGATCATGTGGTTTTTGTCCTTCTTTTTGTTGATGTAGTGGATGATTGATGGATTTTCTAATGTGCCATCCTTGCATCCCTGGGATGTATCCCACTTGATCATGGTTTATGATCCTCTTGATGATTTTTTAATTCAGTTTGCTAATATTTTGTTGAGTATTTTTGCATCTATGTTCATGAGGGATATTGGTCTGTAGTTTTCTTTTTTGTGATGTCTTTGCCTGGTTTTGGTATTAGAGTGATGCTGGCTTCATAGAATGAGTTTGGAAATATTCCCTCCTCTTTTACTTTTTGGAAAACTTTAAGGAGAATGGGTGTTATATCTTCTCTAAATGTCTGATAAAATTAAGTGGTGAATCCATCTGTTCCACGGGTTTTGTTCTTGGGTAGTTTTTTGATTACCGATTCAATTTCATTGCTGGTAATTTGTCTATTCAGATTTGCTGTTTCTTCCTGGGTCATTCTTGGAATGTTGTATTTTTCTAGAAAGTTGTCCATTTCTTCTAGGTTATCAACTTTGTTAGCATATAATGTTTCATAGTATTCTCTAATAATTCTCTGTATTTCTGTGTTGTCCGTCGTGAATTTTCCTTTCTCTTTTCTGATTCTGTTTATGTGTGTAGATTCTCTTTTTTTCTTGATAAGTCTGAGTAGGGATTTATCTATTTTGTTTATTTTCTCAAAGAACCAACTCTTGGTTTCATTAATTTTTTGTATTGTTTTATTCTTCTCAATTTTATTTATTTCTTCCCAGATCTTTATTATGTCCCACCATCTACTAACTTTTGGCCTCATTTGTTCTTCTTTTTCTAGTTTCAATAATTGTAAATTTAGGCTGTTCATTTGGGATTCTTCTTCCTTCTTTAAATAAGCCTGGATTGCTATATACTTTCCTGCAAGAACTGCCTTTGCTGCATTCCACAGGAGTTGGGGCGTTGCGCTGTTGTTTTCATTTGTCTCCATATATTGCTTGATTTCTGTTTTAATTTGGACATTGATCCATTGATTATTTAGGAGCATGTTGTCAAGCTTCCATGTGTTCATGAGCCTTTTTGTTTTCTTTGTATAATTTATTTCTAATTTCATACCTTTGTGATCTGAGAAATTGGTTTTGTACAATTTCAGTCTTTTTGTATTTGCTGAGTCCCTTTTTGTGGCCTAGTATGCGGTCTATTCTGGAAAATGTTCCATGTGCACTTGAGAAGAATGTGTATCCTGCTGCTTTTGTGTGGAGTGTTCCATAGATGTCTGTTTGGTCCATCTGTTCTAATGTGTTATTCAGTGCCTCTGTGTCCTTACTTATTTTCTGTCTGGTTGATATGTCCTTTGGAGTGTGTGGAGTGTTGAAATTTCCTAAAATAAATGCATAGCATTCTATTTCCCTCTTTAATTCTGTTAGTATTTGTTTCACATATAGAGGTGCTCCTGTATTGGGTGCATAGATATTTATAATGGTTACATCCTCTTTTTGGACTGACCCCTTTATCATTATGTAATGTCCTTCTTTGTCTCTTGTTACTTTCTTTGTTTTGAAGTCTATTTTGTCTGATTCAAGTACTGCAACTCCTGCTTTTCTTCTGCTGTTAGTTGCATGAAATATCTTTTTCCATCCCTTCACTTTTAGTCTGTGTATGTCTTTGGGTTCGAAGTGAGTCTCTTGTAAGCAGCGTATAGATGGGTCTTGTTTTTTATCCATTCTGTAACTCTATGTCTTTTAATTGGTTCATTCAGTCCATTTACATTTAGGGTGATTATCGATAGATATGTACTTATTGCCATTGCAGTCTTTGGATTCATGGTTTCCAAGGGTTGAAGGGCCACTTCTTTACTATCTAGCAGTCTACCTGAACTCCCTTATTATGCTATTATAAACACAGTCTGATGGTTCTTCTTTTTTCTCTCCCTTCTTTTTCTTCCTCCTCTATTATTTAAATGTTAGGTGTTATAATCTGTACTCTTTGAGTATCCCTTGACTGACTTTGTGGGTAGCTGATTTAATTGTGCAATTGGTTAGTATTTAGTGGTTTTACTTCCTTTTCTGTGGTTTTATTTTTTCCTGTGACAGCTATTTATTCTTAGGCACACTTCCATCTAGAGCAGTCCCTTTAAAATACACTGTAGAGATGGTTTGTGGGAGGTAAATTCCCTCAACTTTTGCTTATCTTGGAATTGTTTAATCCCTCCTTCAAATTTAAATGATGATCTTGCCAGGTAAAGTATTCTTGGTTCAAAGCCCTTGTGTTTCATTACATTGAATATATTCTGCCACTCCCTTCTGGTCTGTAAGGTTTCTGTTAAGAAGTCTGATGATAGCCTGATGGGTTTTCCTTTGTAGGTTATCGTTTTTTTCTCTCTCTGGATGCTTTAAATACTCTGTCCCTGTCCTTGATCTTTGCCATTTTAATTATTATATGTCTTGTTGTTTTCCTTTTTGGGTCCCTTGTGTTGGGAGATCTGTGGGCTTCTGTTACCTGAGAGACTATTTCCTTCCCCAGTTTGGGGAAATTTTCAGCAATTATTTCTTCAAAAACACTTTCTATCCCCTTTTCTCTCTCTTCTTTTTCTTGTACCCCTATAATGCAAATATTCTTCCATTTGGATTTGTCACACGGTTCTCTTAATATTCTTTCATTCCTAGAGATCCTTTCCTCTCTCTCTGCCTCATCTCTGTATTCCTGTTCTCTGATTTCTATTCCATTCACTGTCTCCTCTACCTCACCTAATCTGCTTTTAAATCCCTCCATTGTTTGTTTCATTTCAGTTCTCTCCCTCCTGAATTCATCCCTTATCTCTTGAATATTTTTATTGTAACTCTATTAGCATGCTTATGACTTTTATTTTGAAATCTTTTTCCAGAAGATAGGTGATTTCAGTCTCACCGAGCCCTCTTTCTGGTGTTTGAGGGATTTTGGATTGAACAAGGTTCTTCTGCCTTTTCATAGTCCTAGAGCAATGGGAGTGTTCACCGGCGAGTGGCACAGGTGTCAGCTGGGAGGACAAAGTCCCTTCCTGTTTGCCCATTACTGTACCTGTCTCCGCTGTCTATGCCGGTTAACTGTGTGCAGGGAGCAGCCTCTGGGTTAATCCCTTAAAATTCCATGGCGCCTTTCCCTTGGGATGGCCTAGGGTGATGGGGTGGATCGCAGGTAAGCGGTGTAGGTTCCGTCGCGATAACAAGGCCTCTTCATGGCTCCTGGTCTCAGCGCCCATCTCCGCTGTCTGTGCCGGTCAAGGAGCAGCCTCTGGGTCTGAACCGGTTAGCCGTGTAGGGTGCAGCCTCTGGGTCTGGGCTGGTTAACCTTGCGCAGAGAAATGCCTCTGTGTTTAACTGTGTACCTGCTGTAGGTGCGGCTGCCCTCCAGCTGGTCTGCCGCAATGTCGGGGACAGCAAGTTTGTGCATAAATGCCAGCAGGGAGGAAGGAGCAGCAGGCTGCTTATCGCGTTGAGAGGCCTCGATGCTGCTTACCCAACCAGGGGGATAGGGCACCTGAAGCTTCTGAAAGTTCCCAGCTGGCTGGACTGAGTGTGCCAGGACAATTTTGTCCACTTGTTCCTTCTAAACATTTGCCCCTTTAGCAGCCCCTGACTTTTGAGAGGTCCCTTAAAGTGCCTGATTTTCTTTTGTCCCAGGGCAGCTGGTTGTGGGAACTTGTTCCATGTCTTAGTCTCAGACTTTGCTTTTCATCCCCTCTGATCTCCAGAGCACCATGCAGTGTGGATCTGTGCTCCCGGCGTAGATTTCTACTGCTGAGTATTTAGCAGTCCTGTGCTTCCACTCCCTCCCCGCTCTGATTCTCTTCCTCCTGCCAGTGAGCTAGGGTGGGGGGATTGTTCGGGTCCCACCAGGTCCAGGTCGTGGTTTTTTACCTTACCCTTTTCTGTGAGATGTTGACTTATCCCAGATGTAGACTGGCTGGTGTATTGTTACTACTGGTCACTCTTTTAGTAATGGTTGTATTTGCTGTATTTTCAAAATATATGTGGTTTTGGGAAGAGATTTCCACTACCCTTCTCACATCATCATCTTTTCTCCCCTCCCTTTTGTCTTTTATATCCAGAGTAATCATATCATTGTTGAGCCCTTTTTATAACAGCCTTATTGATATATTATTTACATCTTATACAGTTCACTAATTTAAAGTGTACAACTTAATGGTATTTAGTGTAGTCACCATAATCAATTTTGGAATATTTTCATTATTTGCAAAAGAAGCTCTATACTCTTCAACAGTCACCCTCCACTTTCCTCAACCTTTCTCTCTCCCTAGTCTAACAGTATTCAACTAGTAATCTACTTTTTGTCTATATGGATTTTCCTATTCTGGAGATATCATATAAATGGTATTTCATGATTGGCTTTTTTCACTCTGCATAATGTTTTCAAAGTTCATCAATTTTGTAGCATGCATCAGTATTTCATTCTTTTTTATGCCAGAATAACATACAACATATGTATATACCACATTTTATTTATCCATTCATCTGGTGGTGGACATTTGGGTTGCTTCCCCTTTGAGGCTATTATGAATAATGCTGCTGTGAAATTTTGTGTAAGAAATTTTGTGTGACATTTTTTCTTTTTTATTGGATGTAATGGAATTCCTGAGTTATATGCTAACTCCATATTTATTTAACATTTTGAGGAATTGCTATACTATTTTCCGAAGTGACTACACCATTTTGCATTCCTACCAGCAGTATAGGAGGGGTCCAGTTTCCCTACATTCTTATCAACACTTTGCACTATCTATGTTTTTGATTATAGTGTTCTAGTGGGTGGGAAGTGCTCTGTGATTGTGGTTTTGATTTGCATTTCCTTAGTTACTGATGTTGTTGAGCATCTTTTCATGTTTTTATTGGCTGTATGTATATATATATATCTTCTTTGGAGAAATATCCATTGGAACTGTGGTCATTTTAAACTTGGATTACTTCTTTTTATTATTGTGTTGTAAGAATTTTTCGTGTATCCTAGATAGAATTCACTTATATGATTTGCAAATATTTTCTCCAATTCAGTTGACTACCATTTCCAGTTTCTTGATGGTGGTGTTTGAAGCACAAAAGGTTTCCATTTAGATAAAGTCTAATTTACCTATTTTTTCTTTGGTTGCCTGTGCTTTTTGGTGTCATAGCTAGGAAACCACTGTCTAATCCAGGATCATGAAGATTTATGCCTGTATTTTATTCTATAATTTTTAATTTAGCTCTGACATTTAGGTCTCTGATCCATTTTCAGTTAATTTTTGTATATGTTGTAAGATAAGTTTCATTCTTAATTCTTTTTATGTGAGCACCCATTTGTCACAGCACAGTTTGACTTCCCAGAATGATATTTTTTACATAAATATTTATTACAAAATATTTATCATTTTAACCATTTGTACTTATGCAGTTCAATGGCATTAAGTACATTTACAATGTTGTGTAACCATAACTGCTATTTATAACCAAAACTTTTTCATTGTCCCCAGTATAAATTCTGTACCCATTAAACAGTGACTCCCCCTCTTCCCTACAGCCCCTGGTAACCTCTACTCTACTTTAGTCTCTATGAATTTGTGTACTCTAGGTAACTCATATAAGTGGATTCATACAATATTTACCTTTCTTTGGTTTATTTCACTAAGCATAATGTCCAAGTTATTTTCGTGTTGCATAATGTGGTGTTTCTCTTTCTTCTTGCTGGGTATTTGTCACATACCTGGTGATACTCATCAGTGTGTTAAGTAGTCTTTTCCCCCTACTACCTCCACAAGAGATGAGGAAGGTGTGATTGGGAGTTTTCTCTCTCAGGAATCTGGTGAGGAATAAACTTGACCCTTATCACCCTTGCCAAATGCCAGAATATGAAGGACTTTACACTGAGGATGCTATTATGCTAGAAGCATTAACTCAACTCATCTCAACTGGTTTGTTCAGTATATTAAGAGAAAAGCCCTGTTTTTTTGCTGACTTGGTTCCCTGTGGGGGATGTAGGGCTGGCTGCTGTGGCCTACAGTCAGTTCTGTGTCACACCCCACCTCTTCCACCTGCACTCCATAGTATCTGCAAACCAAATGCCCCTCTGGAGCCCCTTTATTTGGTGGATTAGTTCCCATCCCTTTGGCAGCATTTTGGTGATACTCTGAATGGTATTGTTTGGGTTATATCAGTTTCATCTGCTCTGCTTTACTTTGCTATCTTTTACACTAGAAATGTATGGAAATGTTTGGTGTTTCTTTTTCTTTTTCTCTTCACTGCAATGACTTTAGTCTTTTTTTTTAACATCTTTATGGCCATTTCTTTGGGATCTGAAGAATGAGAATTGAGTGAATGTGTTCACTTTACTGCCTGGAACTAGAAGCCTATGCTTGAGTCTTATCTCATTGTTTCTGTTAAGTATCTTTTTCTCCAGTTCAGTTTATGCTTCTGATCTCGGTCAGTGAACTTAGCACTGGGATTTAAGCAAAGTAGATGTTCATTAAACAGCTGTGAATGGCCCCAATTAGATGCAGACCAAGTCAATTAAATGCCAAAATTATTCAGATTGTCTGGTAAAGAAACATATGAAAGGAAATAATTTACTCCAAATTCTTAGTCTGTCCTTTATTTTTGTAAATTGGGTAACAATGCCTGCTTCACTTACCCCCATTTTCCTATGTCGCATTTGATTTGGAAAAGATAAATTACACAAAAGACCATGTTATGTAATCATCCTATAAATTACTTCCTGAAAACAAGTCTTGTGGGTTTGTAATTGTCATATGCCTCCTTTCTTACAGCACTTTGCATACCCCATATTATAACACTTGCCATGCTACTGGTGTTAGACTTATTGCCTTTGTCTCTGGCAAGGGTCTTCAGAGTAGAAAATGTGTCTCATTCTTCTTTGTCCCCTATCAGCCTAGTTTGGTATTTGAAAGGGCAAGAGGATGGAAGTGAGAGAAATAAGAATAATCACTATTGATTGTGCACCTTCAGTTTACAGGCACTGCACAAAGTATTTTATATGTATTATGCCTGATTTTAACACTTTTCTGAAATGAGTATTATTGTACCCATTTTACAGATAGATTATGTGAGTTCAGAGAGGTTTAGTGTTAGTTTTTCAAGGTCACACAGTAGTGAAGTGACAACCACTATGAAGGTGTTATCTGAAGAAGGAGAGGAGGAAAGGATGTCAAACAGTTGGAAGCAATGATTTTCATAACGTTGTGAAAGCATTAACAGAACTTGTTTCCTGAATGGCCTGGCTCATTATCTCATCACAGAGGAGTAGTTGCAACTGTGCCTTAGGATACTGAGAGACCTGTGGAAATGATCTGAAAAAATTAAATGCAAAAATGTCAAATCAGTGTAAAATGTATGCTGGGACCATTATATATACATTTATCATGTTACAAGGGTCTAATCATTACTTGCTTCTTCACTGTTAGCACTAGGATGAGACCAAGTCGACAAGTCTAATGCTTAGTAATTTTACTGGGTACTTCCTTCTTCCTTATCCAAAGGAAAGCACTTTCAGGAGGCTAGCGTGCTTCTTTCAATGTTTACTCCCTTTCCTTTCACCCTAACTTGCTCCTGTGAGGAGTCCATCATTTTCTGTTGCCTGGGTGATTCTGGTGTAGGCTACCTTCTCTTATCTGTGAATTCTCACTAACAGTGCAGTGCCTCTGCCAAGTTAATGTGAAATAACAGTCACTTGAAGACCATGTTTGTTTCTAGCCTTTGCTGCTCATTCATATTTTGAAAAGGTCTGTCTGGTTGCTGCAAAAACCAGTCAGCTGACCATGTACTAATTCACTGTATTCTACATTACAGTTGTCCACTGGGGATAAGGTGACCTTACAGGGATATTCATTTATAGCAACTGAGGGGTGGGTTTCTGGAGTTCTATAGCAAATGGGTTTTTTTTGAAATTTGTGTTAATGCTAATGAGGAGACAGAAAATTCCTGGTTAAATAGAAAAACACACTTAATACCTTTTTAAATGTTTGCAGGATTCTGTCTGAAACTTAACATACTCAATAGGCAATAGCATTAGACCAGCCAGGAATTGGGTTCCTTTCTTCATTTTTGATTTGAGAAAAACTCATCTTGTTTCTTGAAATAGATATTGAATGCAACATAATTTTTGCATAAATAAGTCATTCTAATATCAAAGGTAGAGTCACAGAAAAAGAACATTCTCATAGGAAAATTCCATTTTAATATTTAAGAATATAAGTAGTTTCATATTGTGGACATTCTGCCTAGAAAAACAGTTTAAGAGCACAGTGTCTGGAGGTACACTGTATGAATTGAATCCAAACTTGTGCAAGTTGATTAACCTTTGTGCACCTTAGTTTCCTCACAAGTAAAATCAGAATAGTACCTTACAGAGTGATTGTAAGGATTAAGCGAGTTAATATAAGAGTTTAGAACAGCTTCTGGCTTATAGTTAAGTACTCAACAAATGTTATCTATTATTATTATTTGCATTTTGATACTTCCAACACATACATGGTAGTTAATTGAGGTGCCCAGTAGTTTAAATTAAAAAGGAAAAACTGTGCAAGGTTGTGTTGCTATTGAGGCTCAGTTCTTTGCCAGGGTGTAGGTAGTGCAGATGGTGGAGTAGAGACATTCAGGAAGGAGCAAGACAAAGGTATCTAGAGAGAAGGTAAAATGGTGTCAGTGGATGGGGATTGTAGAGAATTTTGACTTCGAGACAGTGGCTCAAGATGGTGACTACTAGCTGGATGGGAGAACAGGCACGGCACTGGTAGAAATTCAGGTGCTGGTCTGTAGACCTTGCATTCACCCTCAGTGTAATCTTGGGAAGGTCTCCTAAGGTATCCAGAGTATAGCTCTCTAGTCTATAAAGTCATTTGGCTGGGTTTGATTCATAAATCTCCTTCTAGCACTTCTGTTACTGGCTTCCATGATCTAGGTTATTGGTAACCTTTGAGTGATTTTAGTGGGTATTGTGCCCAGAAGCCAGATTGCAGGGAGTTAAACAGCGATTAAACAGAAGACCATCTGTTCAGGAAGTGAGTTTGGTGCGATCAAGAGAGGTTATCAGCCTCTCCTAATTTAGTAAATTCATTATATAGCACTCCTATATGGATTTATACCTACTTCCCTTTTTTATTCTTGTTTCAAATCTGTTCACAGTTTTTAAAGGTTTATTAATCTTAGGTGATTTAAGGAAATTTTGCATGAGGCTTCGTTTTATTTGGTTCAGTTCATTCTAATGCTCTTAGATACTTGAACCAGTCTGAGGCATAATTTCTAGGATTAAAAAAAACTGCACTTCATTAGCTTAGCAAAGAAAGAAAGGGTTGTGTGGGACCAAAAAGCCAAATTTATCCATAAGCATGGGAGTGAATTTGAGTACTGAATAGATGTTCTTATGATTATCATAATATAAAACAGAATAAAATAGTCAAGGCATCAAAAATGCTTCTGAAAGCCTAGCTGCAGATGCCACAACTACATAGCAGTTCTCTTCAGCTAATGTTGTCTGCAGTCTTTAAGGGAAATGAGTCTCCTGTCAATGAGTATTTATACCAGAGGCAATGAAAGTTGAATGCCTTGATAAAAAATATCCAGAACAGAAAACTTAAATTGGAAGTAAAAAAAATGAGCTTAAACATATTTAATAACATCATTCTAATTAAACCACAGAACTTACTAAAATTAAAAGCTCCAATAGTAGTCATGAGATATAATGAAATATTTCATCTCAAAGATGAAGACCTGTATAGCCATGCTGAAATGAAGAAGAGGAAAAACAGATCCAAGTAAAAAACCTAGGTTTATGTTTCAGATTAAAGATGTAACATGGAATATTATGATCCATTATTGTTTTAGTAAATCTACTATAAGTCTCACTTCTGGTGCATACCATTGAGCCCACCTTTATTCATGCTAATTTTCTCTAAGAAAAAAATCATATTTATTCATACATATAAATAAATGTACGCATTTATTTGAACTTCCCTTTTTTTCTTCTATTTTGAATCTATTAACAGTTTTAAAGGGTCTCTTGATCTCTGAAGAGAACCCTATTCTTTAGTCCTATTTTAACCCCCTCTTCCTTAATGACCTGTATTATAAATTGCTGCTTTCTTCTAAACCAGAGGATTGGGCTTTGGGAGCCCCTACTTCCTGAAGAGTGATGTACTCTCATGAGATCTTTGAAGAGTTCCAGGTATTTTTGCCATCAAACTGGTGAATAAAGTATGAGTATTTTTAGTTAGCTACTTGAATGTTTTACATTTATGTCATTATCATGATAAATCACATCATGTGTGCTGAAGCACCCTTGAAATAATCCAATTTAACATTTTTCATTTTCATTGACACCCAGGCTTTGAACCTGAGAAGTAGACTAGCACATTTAATATGCCAATTAAAATGGATTGATCTACTTTGACAGTCTTTGGAGAAAAGGCCAATATGAAAGGAATGTTTTTTAGCCATAAGAGTGTACTTTTCAAGCTGCAAAGATTCTAAATTTAGGATGAAAGGCAGTACTTATTTACTAAATCATGTACATATTTATACAAATTTGAGCTAAAAACATGTATGTTTGTTGGTGTCACATTTTTCAAATTAAGGAAGAAAAGGGGGGGTGGCGCTGTTTTCTAAAAATATGGGTACATAAAATTTTGCATGATTCTCCTGAAGATTAAATAATGCCACATACATGTGTAATAAATTTTATTTTTAAGTATAATGGTTTTGCATCATATAAGCCTAGATATAAAGGTGGTTGTTTCTACTTACTTTTAATCTTGGATAATTTAATTAATCTCTCTGAGCCTTACTTTCTTCATCTATTAAATAAGCAAAATAATTCCTACCTCATGGTGGTGATAAATGATTAATTGATAATTAATGTAAAGCTCTTAACAAAAGGTCTTATACATCATAAGAGCTAAGTAAATATTACTGCTATTTTTATTTTATTCCAATAACTTATTTTATAAATAATTTTTTTTATGAGAATGAGAAAAATTCTAAAAAGTCTGGAGAAAAGCATTATATTTTCAACATTTTGGCTATTATTACCTGCTTACAACCTTATTGGATACTGTGTTCTGCATTTACTAACATGTACTTGTACTAACATCATTATTTTTCACATTTTTATAAAATATTATTTTAAATGTCTTTATAATTCTTTTTGGTTTAGCTATATCAAGGTTTCCTTTGCTATACACTCTTTTTATTTTAATTTTTAATAAGGTATTATTGATATACACTCTTACGAAGGTTTCACATGAAAAAACAATGTGGTTACTACTTTTACCCATTTTTATCAAGTCCCCACCCACACCCCAATGCAGTCACTGTCCATCAGTATAGTAAGATGCCACAGATTCACTATTTGCCTTCTCTGTGCTACACTGTTTTCCCTGTGACCCCCCACATCATGTATACGAAACACAATACCCCTCAATCCCCTTCTCCCTCCCTCCCCACCTGCCCTTCCACACCTCTCCCCTTTGGTGACCACTAGTTCCTTCTTGGAGTCTCTGAGTCTGCTGTTCTTTTGTTCCTTCAATTTTGCTGCGTTGTTTTACTCCACAAATGAGGGAAATCATTTGGCACTTGTCTTTCTCCGCCTGGCTTATTTCACTGAGCATAATATCCTCCAGCTCCATCCATGTTGTTGCAAATGGTAAGATTTGTTTCTTTCTTATGGCTGAATAATATTCCATTGTGTATGTGTACGACATCTTCTTTATCCATTCATCAACTGATGAACACTTAGGTTGCTTCCATATCTTGGCTATTGTAAAAAGTGCTGCAATAAACATAGGAGTGCATATTTCTTTTTGAATCTGAGAAGTTGTATTCTTTGGGTAAATTTCAAGGAATGGGATTCCCAGGTCAAATGGTATTTGTATTTTTAGTTTTTTGAGGAACCTCCATGTTCCTTTCCACAATGGTTGAACTAGCTTACATTCCCACCAGCAGTGTAGGAGGGTTCCCCTTTCTCTGCATCCTCACCAGTTGTTCTTAGTCTTTTGGATGCTGGCCATCCTTAGTGGTGTGAGGTGATATCTCATTGTGGTTTTAATTTGCATTTCCTTGATGATTAGTGATGTGGAGCATCTTGCCATGTGTCTGTTGCCCATCTGAATTTCTTCTTTGAAGAACTGTGTCTTCATATCCTCTGCCCATTTTTTAATCGGGTTATTTGCTTTTTGGCTCTTGAGGTGTGTGATTTCTTTATCTATTTTGGATGTTAACCCCTTGTCGGATATGTCATTTACAAATATATTCTCCCATACTGTAGGATGCATTTTTGTTCTGTCCTTTGCTATACAGAAGCATTTTAATTTGATGTAGTCCCATGTGTTCATTTTTGCTTTTGTTTCCCTTGCTCGAGGAGATGTGTTCAGGAAGAAGTTGCTCATGCTTATATTCAGGAGATTTTTGCCTATTTTGTCTTCTAAGAGTTTTATGGTTCCCTGACTTACATACAGGTCTTTGATCCATTTCGAGTTCACTTTTGTGTATGGCGTTAAACAATAATCCAGTTTCATTCTCTTACATTCCACTTTTGCTGACAACAGTTGTTAATGAGGCTGTGTTTTCACCATTGTATGTCCATGGTTCCTATATCATATATTAATTGACCATAAATGGTTGGGTTTATATCAGGGCTGTCTAGTCTGTTCCATTGGTCTATGGGTCTGTTCTTGTGCCAGTACCAAATTATCTTGATTACTGTGGCTTTGTAGTAGAGCTTGAATTTGGGGAGCGTACTACCCCCAGCTTTATTCTTCCTTCTCAGGATTGCTTTGGCTACTCAGGGTCTTTTTTGGTTCCATATGAATTTTTAAATGATTTGCTCTAGTTCATTGAAGAATGCTGTTGGTATTTTGATAGGAATTGCATTGAATCTGTAGATTGCTTTAGGTAGGATGGCCATTTTGACTATATTAATTCTTCCTACCCATGAGCATGGGATGTGTTTCCATTTTTTGGTATCTTCTTTAATTTCTCTCACGAGTGTCTTGTAGTTTTCAGAGTGTAGATCTTTCCCTTCCTTGGTGAGGTTTATTCCTAGGTATTTTGTTCTTTTTGATGCAATTGTGAGTGGAATAATTTTCCTGATTTCTCTTTCTGCTAGTTCATTGTTAGTATATAGGAATGCCACAGATTTCTGCGTATTAATTTTGTATCCTGCAACTTTGCTGAATTCAAATATTAGATATAGTAGTTTTGGAGTGGATTCTTTAGGTTTTTTATGTACAATATCATGTCATCTGCAAACAGGAACAGTTTAACTTCTTCCTTGCCAGTCTGGATGCGTTTTATTTTTAGTGTTGTCTGATTGCCGTGGCTAGGACCTCCAGAACTATGTTGAATAGAGGTGGGGAGAGTGGGCATCCTTGTCTTGTTCCCAATCTTAAAGGAAAAGCTTTCAGTTTCTCGCTGTTAAGTATAATGTTGGCTGTGGGTTTGTCACATATGGCCTTTATTATGTTGAGGTACTTGCCCTCTATACCCATTTTGTTGAGAGTTTTATCATGAATGGATGTAGAATTTTGTCAAATGATTTTTCAGCATCTATGATAATGATGATGTATTTTTTGTCCTTCTTTTTGTTGATGTGGTGGATGATGTTGATGGATTTTTGAATGTTGTACGATCTTTGCATCCCCGGAATAAATCCTGCGTCATCATGATGGATGATCTTTTTGATGTATTTTTGAATTCGGTTTGCTAATATTTTGTTGAGTATTTTTGCATCTATGTTCATCAGGGATATTGCTCTGTAATTTTCTTTTTTTGTGGTGTCTTTGCCTGGTTTTGCTATTAGAGTGATGCTGGCCTCATAGAATGAGTTTGGAAGTATTCTTTCTTCTACTCTTTGGACAACTTTAAGGAGGATGGGTATTACGCCTACACTAGATGTTTGATAAAATTCAGCAGTAAAGCCATCTGATCCAGGCGTTTTGTTCTTAAGTAGTTTTTTTATTACAATTCAATTTCGTTGCTGGTAATTGGTCTGTTCAGATTTTCTGTTTCTTTCTGGATCCGCCTTGGAAGGTTGTATATTTCTAGAAAGCTGTCCATTTCTTCTAGGTTATCCAGTTTGTTAGCATGTAATTTTTCATAGTATTCTCTAATAATTCTTTGTATTTCTGTGGTGTCCGTAGTGATTTTCCCTTTCTCATTTCTGATTCTGTTTATGTGTGTAGACTCTCTTTTTTTCTTGATAAGTCTGGCTAGGGGTTTATCTATTTTGTTTATTTTCTCTAAGAAACAGCTCCTGCTTTCATTTATTCTTTCTATTGTTTTATTCTTCTCGATTTTATTTATTTCTGTTCTAATCTTTATTGTGTCCCTCCTTCTACTGACTTTGGGTCTCATTTGTTCTTCTTTTTCTAGTTTCGTTTATTGTGAGTTTAGACTGCTCATATGGGATTGTTCTTCTTTCCTGAGGTAGGCTTGTATTGCAATATACTTTCTCTTAGCACGGCCTTCGCTGCATCTCACAAATTTTGCGGTGTTGAATTATTGTTGTCATTTGTGTCCATATATTGCTTGATCTCTGTTTTTATTAGATCATTGATCCATTGGTTATTAGGAGCATGATCTGAAGCCTCCGTGTTTGTGGGATTTTTCATTTTCTTTGTATAATTTATTTCTAGTTTCATACCTGTGTGGTCTGAGAAACTGGTTGAAACAATTTCAGTCATTTTGAATTTACTGAGGCTCTTTTTGTGGCCTAGGATATGATCTATTCTTGAAAATGTTCCATATGCACTTGAGAAGAATGTGTATTCTGCTGCTTTTGCGTGGAGAGTTCTGTAGATGTAGATGTCTGTTAGGATCATCTGTTCTAATGTGTTGTTCAGTGCTTCTGTTTCCTTACTTATATTCTGTCTGGTTGATCTGTCCTCCAGAGTGAGTGGAGTGTTGAAGTCTCCTAGAATGAATTCATTGCATTCTATTTCCCCTTTTAATTCCGTTAGTATTTGTTTCACATATGTAGGTGCTTCTGTGTTGGGTCCATAGATATTTATAATGGTTATATCTTCTTGTTGGATTGACCCCTTTATCATTATGTAATGTCCTTCTTTGTCTTTTGTTCCTTTCTTTGTTCTGAAGTCTATTTTGTCTGATACAAGTACTGCAACTCCTGCTTTTTTCTCCTTATTAGTTGCATGAAATATCTTTCTCCATCCCTTTACTTTCAGTCTGTGTATGTCTTTGGGTTTAAAGTGAGTCTCTTGTAGGCAGCATATACATGGGTCTTGTTTTTTTATCCATTCAGTGACTCTGTATCTTTTGATTGGTGCATTCAGACCATTTACATTTAGGGTAATTATTGATAGGTATGTACTTATTGCCATTCCAGGCTTTAGATTCGTCGTTTTCAAAGATTCAAGAGTAACTTCCTTGCTATCTAAGAGTGAAACTTAATTCACTTAATATGCTATTACAAACACAATCTAAAGGTTCTTTATTTTTTCCTCCTTTTCTTCCTCCTCCATTCTTTGTATATTAGGTTTCATATTCTGTACTCTTTGTCTTTCCCTTGATTGACACTGGGGATAGTTGATTTAATTTTGCATTTGCTTAGTAATTAACTGTTCTACTTTCTTTACTGTGGTTTTATTACCTCTGGTGACAGGTGTTAAACTTAGGAAAACTCCCATCTATAGCAGTCCCTCCAAAATACAGTGTAGAGAGTGTTTGTGGGAGATAAATTCTCTCAGCTTTTGCTTATCTGGAAATTGTTTAATCCCTCCTTCAAATTTAAATGATAACCTTGCCGGATAAAGTATTCTTAGTTCGAAGCCCTTCTGCTTTATTGCGTTAAATACATCATGCTACTCCCTTCTAGCCTGTAAGGTTTCTGCTGAGAAGTCTGATGATAGCCTGATGGGCTTTCCTTTGTATGTGATCTTATTTCTCTCTCTTGCTGATTTTAATAGTCTGTCCTTATCCTTGATCTTTGCCGTTTTAATTACTGTATGTCTTGGTCATGTCTTCCTTGGGTCCTTTGTGTTGGGTGATCTCTGCAACTCCATGGCCTGAGTGACTATCTACTCCCCCAGATTGGGGATATTTTCATCAATTACCTCCTCAAAGACACTTTCTATCCCTTTTTCTCTCTCTTCTTCTTCTGGTACCCCTATAATGTGAATATTGTTCCATTTGAATTAGTCACACGTTTCTGTCAATATTCTCTCGTTCTTAGGGATCTTTTTTTCTCTCTGTACCTCAGCTTCTATGTATTCCTCTCCTCTAATTTCTATTTCATTTATCATCTCCTCCACCATATATAATCTGCTTTTAAACTTTCCATTGTATGCTTCATTTCTGATACTGTGGTCTGTAGTGATTGGATCTCCAACTGGAATTCCTCCCTGAGTTCTTGTATATTTTTCTGTACCTCCATGAGCATGTTAATGATTTTTATTTTGAAATCCCTTTCAGGCAGATTCATGAGGTCGATTTCATTTGAATCTTTTTCAGGGGTTGTATTAATTCATAATTTTACTTTGAACTAGGTTCCTTTGGCGTTTCATATTTGTATATGGCTCCCTCTAGTGCCCAGAAGCTCTACTCTCTGGAGCTTCTCTGCCCGTGAAGCAATGTCAAGGGTTACAGGGGAGTGGTATTGGTGCCTGGGGGGAGGAAAGAGCTGTTTCCTGCTTCCCAGCTGCTTTGCCTGTCTCCACTGCCAGAACCAGTGGTCCAAGCACACAGGTATAAGCCTCTATGCTTTGCATTTGTGGTTGCTGTAGACAGGCCTTCCCTCTGGCCAGCCTAACACCATGGTAGGTTTGCCGGTTTGCAAGCCAGGTGGGGCTGGCTGGGAGAATGGCACAATAGGCTGCTTATCACAGAGGGGGTCCTTGGAGCTGTGTAGACAGCCAGGGAGCTGGAGCTCCTGAAGATCATGAAAGTTCCCAACCTGCTGGACAGAGTACACCCAGACAATTTTGTCTACCTGTACTTTCTGCTGAGCAGTAACCTCTGTGCAATCCTTGCCCCTTTAGCAGCCCTCTTGCTGTTAGGAAGTCTCTCAGACTGCCCACCTTTCTTTTGACCCAGAGCAGCTGGATATGGATCCCTGCTTTCCACAAGTGGATGGAATCTCAGTCTCTCCAGTTATTCTGCCTGTCTTAGCTTTCCAAACCCCTAATCACGAGAGTACCATAAAAACACCATGAAATGTAGGTTTGTGCTCCCAGATCACATCTCCGGAGTTAGGTATTCAGCAGTCTCAGGGCTCCACTCCCTCTCTGCTCTGTTTCTCTTCCTCCCCCCAGAGAGCTGGGGTAGGGGAAGGGCTTGGGTCCCACCGGGCCACGGCTTAGGTACGTTACGCTGTTCTGTGAGGTTTATTCTTTTCTCCAGGTGTATGCAGTTTGGCAGAGTCCTCTTTCCTGTTGCTCTTTCAGGATAAGTTGTATTAGTTATATTTTCGTATTATATGTAGTTTTAGGGGGAAGCCTCTGTCTCACCTCTCATGCCACCATCTTTAATCCTCTCCTGCTATACACTCTTAATGTAATAATTTCTATTCTAGAAGTTTATCCTAATTAAATCCAATTAAGATTTGATGTTTACTGCAGCTCTGTAGCATTTTTAAGACTGTTGGTGTAGCTAAATTGCTTTTCATTAAAAGGTCTCTCCTTACTCAGTGCTTTCTAAGTGAAATATTTTATATTCCATAGTATTCATTAGCTAATGAGAAAAGGCAAGAGGTTACAAGGTGAAACAATTTAAGACACATAAATATATTAAAATGAAAATTACTTTCTGCAACCTTTCCTTCCCTAATATGTACTTGATCCAAACATACTGTTATAGTCCTTAGCCCATATTAAGGAATGTTTTTAATCAAATGTGTCTGCATAAGCAATAAAGCTACCTATAGCTCTGTAACAGAAGGAGCTGATTTCTTCTTGTTTCATCAATAAAGCTCAAAATGGCTTGCCATATCCTTATGTTTATTGATTGTTACACACATATGATATTATATTGAGAGTACAGTATTGGGAGAATACTAAGATTATCAAGAGCATCTTGTTAACTCCCTCACTTATAGAACAAAAAACTAAGATTCAAAGAGAAGTAACATCCTGAGGTCACACAGATACAGATCCAAGACTGGAACCCAGGTATCCTGAAATGTAGCCTGGTGAGCCATGTACCCCATGGTTAGTGGTGCATAGTGGGTATAGTGTGGTGAAAATGTGCATTTACCATATGGTGTTAAAGAAATGACCATTCAGTGCTACTTATTAAAGATACTAAGGCAGACTTTATTCAGGCCCATCACGATAGGTATAAAGACCACTGCAATGGGATTTTACAGTGGGTGAGAGAGGTTGGGCTCAACTTCAAATACAGCATGAGCAAAAGGGAATTTATAGCCAAGGAGCAGGGTGGGGGTGATTGGCTGGATAATTAGTGAGGAAACATCCATCATAGGTAAGAGATAGTCTGGCTAAAGCAACCTAACAGGGTTCCTTGCTGAATACAGGCCAGGTTGATCAGACATCACCTGGGGTAGTGGAAGATATCAAGGGAGGGGGAGTAGTTCTAGTTAAATTGAGTAAGCAGGATTCTTGCTAAAGTTGAATTTTACAAAGAGGTACAGAGATGAGCCTGGAAGAAGGTTTAGGAGCCTGACTAAAATTTGGTCAAACAGAGAATCATTGTCAGTGGGGCCCATATTAATGCCTGTTCTCATTAGTTATGCCTGTTTTCCCTCAGTTATGACTAAGCTAGATTAGTCATAAACAGCATGTCTTACATTTTGCATCTCCCAGACCAGCAGCTAGTGTAGTGCTTCTATAGCTAAGCCAACAGATACTCATTTATCTATCAGTTACTTATCAGTTGGAATGCGAAACCACTATATAGTTTTTGTCATTCTTATGCTTTCTCTTAAATTAGAAAAATTTTCATTTATTTTTGTTTTTTAGTACTCAGAGTTTATTGAGGATCATTATATATTAAAATACTTCTTGTATAAACTTTTATAATCTTTATTGATTAAACATTGTAGTTAGACTATTTTGTAAAACATAAGATTTGAATTTGTGAAGAATTGGGGAGGAAGTAAAGAAAGCATTAGCCTCATTAAGGAACTATTTGAATATGTTTTTTACATTATATTCAACTTACAGAAAATTATATCTTGAATATTTGACCTGTTAAATTCATTTTATTTCTTTGCATGTTTCTGATTAAGACTGTTCTTATACTCATGTAGGCCAGTGTTTTGATTTGGACAGGTTCTATTGTTAAATTTAGAATATAACTTCATTTTCAAAATTAACCGTGTGTTGATAGTTTTGATTTGATATAGATACAACTTAATTGTCTATTGCCTTTTATCATATTACATTATCCTGTTGCATCCCATACTTCTTAACAATGATATTGAATTAGTAAGGCCAGAATACAATGCTTAAGAAATATAGCTTTAGAAAATCACTTTCAGAGGCTAGAAGAAGGCTGTATTTATATAATATATATAATTTTCATAAGTAATTTTATAAATTTCATGAGTTTTCATAATAAAATCTTCTCTTCTTTATTTAATGCAATGAAACAGAAGGGCTTCAAACTCTACCAGGCAAGATTATCATTTAAATTTGAAGGAAGGATTAAACAATTTTCAGATAAGCAAAAGCTGAGCAAATTTACCTCCCCAAACCACCTCTATAATGCATTTTGAAGGGACTGATATACGTGGAAGTATTCCTAGGGCTAAACAGCTGTCACCAGGAGAAATAAAACTACAGCAAAGTAGAACAATTAATTACTAAGCAGATACAAAATCAAATCAACTACCCACAAAATCAATCAAGGGATAGACAAAGAGTACAAAATAAGACACCTAACATATAAAGAATGGAGGTGGAAGAAAAAGGAGGAACAACAAAAAAAGAACATTTAGATTGTGTTTGTAACAGTGAGTTAAATTAGACTGTTAGATAATAAGGGAATTACCCTTGAGCCTTTGGTACCCATGAATCTAAGCCTGCAATGGCAATAAGTACATGCCTATCGATAATCACCCTAAATATAAATGGTCTGAATGCACCAATCAAAAGACATACAGTCACTGAAAGACCCATCTATATGCTGCCTAATAGAGACTCACTTCAAACCCAAAGACATAACACAGACTGAATGTAAAGGGATGGAAAAAGATAGTTCATGCAACTAATAGGGAGAAAAAAGCAGGAGTTGCAGTACTTGTATCAGACAAAATAGTCTTCAAAAAAAAGGAAGTCACAAGAGACAAAGATGGACATTACATAATGATAAAGGAATCAGTCCAACAAGACAATATAACTATTATAAATATCTATGCACAGAACACAGGATCACCTACATATATGAAACAAATACTAACAGAATTGAAGGGGGAAATAGAATGCAATGCATTCATTTTAGGAGACTTCAACACACCACTCACTCCAAAGGACAGATCAACCAGGCAGAAAATAAGTAAACAGACAGAGGCACAGAACAACGTATTAGAACAGACAGACCTAAAGGACTTCTACAGAACACTCCATCCAAAAGCAACAGGATATACATTCTTCTCAAGTGCATATGGAACATTTTCAAGAATAGATCATATACTAGGCCACAAAAAGAGCCTTGGTAAATTCAAAAATATTGAAATTGTACCATCCACTTCTAAGACCACAAAGGTATGAAACTAGAAATAAATTACACAAAGAAAATGAAAAAGCCCACAAACACGTAGAGGCTTAAAAACATGCTACTAAATAATCAGTGGATCAACGACTAAAATAAAAACAGATACAGCAATGTATGGAGACAAATGACAAAAATAATTCAATACCACAAAATCTGTGGGACGAAGCAAAGGCCATGCTAAGAAGGAAGTATATTGCAATACAGGCCTACCTCAGGAAAGAAGAACCATCCCATATGAGCAGTCTAAACTCAAAATCAACAAAACTAGAAAAATAAGAACAAATGAGGCCCAAAGTCAGTAGAAGGAGGGACATAATAAAGATTAGAGCAGAAATGAATAAAATCGAGAAGAATAAAACAATAGAAAGAATCAATGAAAGCAAGAGCTGGTTCTTCAAGAAAATAAACAAAATAGATAAACCCCTAGCCAGACTTATCAAGAAAAAAAGAGTCTACACAAGTAAAGAGAATCAGAAATGAGAAAGGAAAAATCACTATGGACACCACAGAAATACAAAGAATTATGAGAGAATACTATGAAAAATTATATGCTAACAAACTGGATAACCTAGAAAAGTGGACAATTTTCTAGAAAAATACAACATTCCAAGGCTGACCCAGGAAGAAACAGAAAATCTGAGTAGACCAATTACCAGCAAGGAAATTGAATTGATAATCAAAATACTACCTAAGAACAAAATCCCTGGACCAAATGGTTTCACTGCCGAATATGAAACATTTAGTGAAGACCTAATTCCCATCCTCTTAAAGTTTTCCAAAAAGTATAAGAGAGAGAATACTCCCAAACTCATTCTATGAGGCCAGCATCACTCTAATACCAAACCAGACAAAGAAACCACAAAAAAAGAAAATTACAGACCAATATCCCTGATGAACATAGATACAAAAATACTCAACAAAATATTAGGAAAACGAATTCAAAAATACATCAAAAAGATCATTCATCATGATCAAGTAGGATTTATTCTGGGGATGCAAGGATGGTACAACATTTGAAATTCCATCAACATCATCCAACACATCAACAAAAAGAAGGACAAAAACCACATGATCGTCTCCATAGATGCTGAAAAAGCATTTGACAAGATTCAACATCCATTTATGATAAAAACTCTCAACAAAATGGGTATAGAGGGCAAGTACCTCAACATAACAAAGGCCATATATGACAAACCCACAGCCAACATTATACTTAACAACGAGAAGCTGAAATCTTTTCCTTTAAGATCGGGAACAAGACAAGGATGCCCACTCTCCCCACTTCTACTCAACATAGTATTGGAGGTCCTAGCCATGGCAATCAGACAACACAAAGAAATAAAAGGCATCCAGATTGGCAAGGAAGAAGTTAAACTGTCCCTGTTTGCAGATGACATGATATTGTACATAAAAAACCCTAAAGAATCCACTCCAAAACTACTAGATCTAATATTTGAATTCAACAAAGTTGCGGGATACAAAATTAGTACACAGGAATCTGTTGCATTCCTATACACTAATGATGAACTAGCAGAAAGAGAAATCAGGAAAACAATTCCATTCACAATTGCATCAAAAAGAATAAAATACCTAGGAATAAACCTAACCAAGGAAGTGAAAGACCTATACTCTGAATATACAAGACACTCATGAGAGAAAAAGATACGAATAAATGGAAACACATTCCGTGCTCATGAATAGGAAGAATTAATATTGTCAGAATTGCCATCCTGCCTAAAGCAATCTATAGATTCAATGCAATCCCTATCAAAATACCAATGGCATTCTTCAATGAACAGCAAATAGTTTTAAAATTCATATGGAACCACAAAAGACCCTGAATCTTTAATACAATCCTGAGAAGGAATAGTAAAGTGAAGGGGATTAGCTCCCCGACTTCAAGCTCTACTACAAAGCCACAGTAATCAAGACAATCTGGTACTGGCACAAGAAGTGACCCACAGACCAATGGAACAGACTAGACAGCCCAGATATAAACCCAAGCATATATGGTCAATTAATATACGATAAAGGAGCCATTGTTATACAGTGGGGAAATGCAGGCTCTTCAACAACCTTTGTTGGCAAAACTGGACAGCTACATGCAAGTGAATGAAACTGGGTTATTGTCTAACCCCATACACAAAGGCCAACTCAAAATGGATCAAAGATCTGAATGTAAGTCATGAAACCATAAAACTATTAGAAGATACCATAGGCAAAAATCTCTTGAATGTTAACATAAGCAACTTTTTCCTGAACGCATCTCCTAGGGCTAGGGAAACAAAATAAAAAATGAGCAAATGGGACTACATCACGCTAAAAAGCTTCTGTACAGCAAAGGACACCGTCAGCAGAACAAAAAGGCATCCTACAGTATGGGAGAATATATTTGTAAATGACATATCTGACAGGGGGTTAACATCCAGAATAAACCAAGAACTCACATGCCTCATCACCCAAAAAGTAAATAACCCTATTAAAAAGTGGGTGGAGAATATGAACAGTTACTTCTTCAAAGAAGAAATTCAGATGGCCAACAGGCACATGAAAAGATGCTCCACATCGCTAATTATCAGAGAAATGCAGATTAAAACCACAATGAGCTATCACCTCACACCACTTAGGATGGCCACCATCCAAAGACAAACAACAAATGTTGGCAAGGATGTGGAGAAAGAGGAACCCTCCTACACTGCTGGTGGGAATGTAAATTAGTTCAACCATTATGGAAAGCCATATGGAGGTTCCTCAAAAAACTCAAAATAGAAATACCATTTGACCCAGGAACTCCACGCCTAGGAATTTACCCTAAGAATGCAGGAGTCCAGTTTGAAAAAGATATATGCACCCCTATGTTTATCGCAGCACTATTTACTGTAATCAAGAAATGGAAGCAACCTAAGTGTCCATCAGTAGATGAATGGATAAAGAAGATATAGGACATATACACAATGGAATATTATTCAGCCAAAAAAAGAAAACAAATCCTACCATTTGCAACAACATGAATGGAGCTAGAGGATATTATGTTCAGTGAAATAAACCAGGTGGAGAAAGACAAGTACCAAATGATTTCACTCCTCTGTCGAGTATAAGAACAAAGAAAAAACTGAAGGAGCAAAACAGCAGCAGACTCACAGAACCCAAGAATGGAGTAACAGTTACGAAAGGGAAATGGACTGGGGAGGTTGGATGGGAATGGAGGGATAAGGGAAAAAAGGGGCATTATGATTAGCACACATTATGTAGGGGGGGCGGCACAGGGAAGGCAGTATAGCACAGAGAAGACAAGTAGTTACTCTATAGCATCTTACTATGCTGATGGACAGTGACTGTCATGGGGTATGTGGTGGGGACTTGATGATGGATGGAATCTAGTAACCACAATGTTGCTCATGTAGTTGTATATTAATGATACCAACATAAATTTTAAAAATTAAAAAAAGAATGATATCAAATTAGGAATGCCAGAATACAAGGCTTAAGAAATAATAGCTTTTGAAAATCACTTTCAGAGGCTAGAAGAAAGCTATATTTATGTAATATATATTATTTTCATAGAATTTCATAAATAATTTTATAAATTTCATGAGTTTTCATAAGAAAATCTTCTCTTCTTCATTGTTCTCCTTGTTTATTTTTTAAAGCATCTTATTTAAAACATTTTCTCTCCTGGGAGTCTGCAGTTTGGAGAGCCAGATGGTTTAATGAAGATGAACTGAAAGGGACACTGTGTGATGGTCAGATAACTGGACACTGATTATGACTCTTTTAATCATATCACTAATCAGAGACTGAAGAAACTAGTAAAGTCAGCCCAAGAATATGAGTTAAATGTGGCAATGAAGAGTTAGTAATCCTATGGAGCAGAGCATGAGCCTTTCCTTGTCCTAGGTCAAAATTATTAACAGTAGGAGATAGAGTTTTAAGTTCACATGAGGCCTATAAAAGTAGAGATGAAAATTAGACTAGTGGATCCTAGAATGTTCTGAGATCCCTGCCTCTAAGTATGAAATGAAATAGTAATAAACATATATATATAGAACATACTATAAGCCAGGTCTTTCCCCAGCTTTTTATGTATATTATTAACTTATATTATGATGGCTGCTATATAGACATGATTTGCAGAGGGCACAGTGGACACAAGGAGATTAACTGAAAGTTTAATTAATCCAAGAACACTTAAGAAAAACCCCACTCCCAGGCAGTAACTCACCTTTTTCCCCTCCACCTTTAAAATGTTCTATTTTTTTTTATTTTGCTATCATTAATGTACAATTACATGAACAACATTATGGTTACTAGACTCTCCCCATCATCAAGTCCCCACCACATACCCCATTACAGTCACTGTCCATCAGCGTAGTGAGATGCTCTAGAGTTGTTACTTGTCTTCTCTGTGCTATACTGCCTTCCCCGTGCCCTGCCTTACATTATAACATGTTCTATTTTGACACCCATTCTTTTTTCTATATTTCAACTTTTTTCTCTCTACCTACATCTTCTCCTGAATCTATAGACATGTTTAATTGTTCCCTGATCCAAAAAACAATAACAAAACCCCCCATTTCTTCAATGTGCCCTTCTTTCATGGGTTTCTATTACTTTTCCTTTCAGACATCTTGGAAAAACACTTGCATCATTCATATCTCCTCACCTCCCAATCATTCCTTACTGCACACGGTCTGGCTGCTTATACTACCACTCTACTAAAACCACTTGTAAAAGTTTACTAATGACCTACCTCCTAACTGATATATTGAAAGATCTCTTTTCGGATTTGTTTATTTGACCTCAAAAACACCATTGAACACTCCCTCTTCTTTTAAACACTGTAAAAGCATAAAAGTGATCTTTGATTGTTCTCTGCCTGTCACCACTTCTTCCCTTCTAAATCCAGTCCTATTAATTCTATTTCTTAAATGTTTCTGAAATCTTTTCACTTGTTCCTTCTTTATTCTCACACTGAAACCCAAGTCACCATCATCTCTCAATTGCAGCCTCCAGTTAATCTCTTTGTGTCATCCACTCTGCCCTCTGCAAACCATATCTATACAGCCGCCATCATAATATAACTACCATATATAATATATATAAAATGTTTGGGCAGGGCCTGGCCTATGTGAGGTCTATGTATGTGTTTATTATTATTGTTCTAAAAATGTAAATTACATTGAGTCTTTTCCTTTTGAAACCCTCTTAGCTTTTCCTTTCACTTAGATGAAAGCCCAATGCCTTGCTGCCTGTTAGGGCTTCACGCCACCGTCCTCTCTTACCATTCTTTCGCTTGACTCTTATGCTCTAGTCGCACTGGTCTCCTCACAGTTCCTCAAACACTTCAAGTCTCTCCGTCTCAGGGCCTTCACACTTGCTATTCCTTCTGCCTAAAGTGCTTACTACCAGATCTTGCTCCTTTCTATTATTGAATTCAGTCTCAGATTTAATGACACCCCCTTAACAGAATGATTTTCTGACCATCAATCTAAAGTAGCTTTGGTCTTCAGTAACTTAATCACCCTTTATGTTTATCCTGATGTTTACCATGTTTTCTAATTATTTAATTATTTTTATTTTTTATTTATTTTTTTAATCATCTGCCTCTCCCCCACTGAAATGTAAGTTTGTTTCATGGTGAAAGGTCTTTGTCATGTTTGTCTGACCCACAATATATGATAAATATTTACTGAATACATTCATTAATAGCACGTTTTTATCCTTTAATAATAGCTCATACACCTTTTCTATAAAGCCCTCCTCAGTTCTCTGACGCTACATTAGATGTTCCCTCCTTTGCCTCCAGAGCACCTGTTAAGAGCATTGTATTTAGTATCCTACTGAACTCCATATGTAATTTCTTTTCTCTGATATATGGTGAGTTACTGAAGAAAAATGATAGTGTTTTATCTGTCTCTGCCATCTCTAGTGCCTGCCTTGCTGTCTGGGTGAGTGAACAAACCCTCAAAGGCAGGAGCATTTCTAGTATACAAAACTATTGAATTGTAATCTCATTGCTATGGAAGGCATTTAGGTTTACTCTGCTAAGACTGATGGCAGAGTGTGTCCTCCACCATCAGGTCTCCACTGAAAATCCACACTAGAATCAGTTTGGCTACAACTAGTGAAGACAGCTATATAAAGGTCAACGGCTTGTTGGATCCTAGAACGTGCTGGGTACTTCCATAGTTGTTTGGTCTATAACCCAGAAGCTCTAAATCTTGCAATATGTTCTCCCTTGTACTGTCTTACCAGCTCAGTCTTTTTGTTCTTGGGGTGGGCATCTAGTGCTAAGAAAGTAGCACAGATTTTTATATTCTTCTCCCTTCAAAACCACTCTTCTTTCACATTATGGCTTTCACTTTGTACCAGCTGCACATTTGGTTTATCTATTCATTTCTGCTCATAAGTGGAGTCATATATTTGGCAATTCCCTAGGATATGAGGTTTACTGTAGCCAGTAAGACGAGGCACTCTGAGTTAGAGGGAGCTTTAGACCAAATAAGTCCAGAGACCTGGATTCTGCTGCTTGGTCAGCCACTAACTTGCTGCAGGACCTGGGCCATTTCCCTCTGAGACTCAGTCCTAATCCTTCAAACTGATTACTAATTTTTTTAATATAATTTATTTTGGTATCATAAATCTACAATTACATATGCAGTACCATGGTGATTAAACTACCCCCTTCATCAGGTCCCCCCTACCAACCCCATAACAGTCACTGTCCATCAGCGTAGTGAGATGCTGTAGAGTCACTACTTGTCTTCTCTGAGTTGTAAAGCCCTCCGCATGCCCCCCCAACATTACTTCTCCTAATCGTAATGCCCCTTTTACCCTCTTATCCCTCCCTTCCCACCCATCTTCCCCAGTCCCTTTCCCATTGGTAAATATTGGACTGTTCTTGGGTTCTGTGAGTCTGCTGCTTTTTTGTTCCTTCAGTTTTTTGTTGTTGTTGTTCTTTGTTCTTATACTCCACATATGAGTGAAATCATTTGATACTTGCCTTTTTCGGCTTGGCTTATTTCACTGAGCATAATACCCTCTAGCTCCATCCATGTTGTTGCAAAGGTAGGATTTGTTTTCTTCTTATGGCTGAATAATATTCCATTGTGTATATTTACCACCTCTTCTTTATCCATTCATCTACTGATAGACACTTAGGTTGCTTCCATTTCTTGGCTATTGTAAATAGTGCTGCAATAAACATAGGGGTGCATCTGACTTTTTGAAACTGGGCTGCTGCATTCTTAGGGTAAATTCCTAGGAGTGTGATTCCTGGGTCAAATGGTATTTCTATTTTGAGTTTTTTGAGGAGCCTCCATACTGCTTTCCACAGTGGTTGAACTAATTTGCATCCCACCAGTGTAGGAGGGTTCCCTTTTCTCCACATCCTCGCCAACATTTGTTGTTGTTTGTGTTTTGGATGTTGGCCATCCTCACTGGTGTGAGGTGATATCTCATTGTGGTTTTAATCTGCATTTCTCTGATGATTAGCGATGTGGAGCATCTTTTCATATGCTTGTTGGCCATCTGAATTTCTTCTTTAGAGAAGTGTCTATTCATGTCCTCTGCCCATTTCTTAATTGGATTATTTGCTTTTTGTTTGTTGAGGTGTGTGAGTTCTTTATATATTTTGGATGTCAACCCCTTATCAGATACATCATTTATGAATATTTTTTCCCATACTGTAGGATGTCTTTTTGTTCTACTGATGGTGTCCTTTGCTGTACAGAAGCTTTTCAGCTTGATATAGTCCCACTTGTTTATTTTTGCTTTTGTTTCCCTTGCCCGGAGAGATACGTTCATGAAGAAGTCGCTCGTGTTTATGTCCAAGAGATTTTTGCCTATGTTTTTTTGTAAGAGTTTTATGGTTTCATGACTTACATTCACGTCTTTGATCCACCTTGAGTTTACCTTTGTGTATGGGGCTAGACAGTAGTCCAGTTTCATTCTCTTACATGTAGCTGTCCAATTTTTCCAACACCAGCTGCTGAAGAGGCTGTCATCTCCCCATTGTATATCCAAGGCTCCATTATCAAATATTAATTGACTGTATATGTTTGGGTTAATGTTTGGATTTTCTGTTCTGTACCACTGGTCTGTGGGTCTGTTTTTGTGCTAATACCAAATTTGTCTTGATTACTGTGGCTTTGTAGTAGAGCTTGAAGTCAGGGAGCATAATTCCCCCTGTTTGATTCCTCCTTCTCAGGATTGCTTTGACTATTCGGGGTCTTTTCTGGTACCATATGAATTTTAGAATTATTTGTTCCAGTTCATTGAAGAAAGCTGTTGGTAGTTTGATAGGGATTGCGTTGAATCTGTAGATTGCTTTAGGTAGTATAGCCATTTTGACAATATTTATTCTTCCTAGCCAAGAACATGGGATGCATTTCCATTTGTTAGTGTCCTCTTTAATTTCTCTTAGGAATGTCTTGTAGTTTTCAGAGTACAGTTCTTTCACTTCCTTCATTAGGTTTATTCCTAGGTATTTTATTCCTTTTGATGCAATTGTGAATGGAATTGTTTTTCTGATTTCTCTTTCTGTTAGTTCACTGTTAATGTATAGGAAAGCAAGAGATTTCTGTGTGTTAATTTTGTATCCTGCAACTTTGCTGAATTCAGATATTTGTTCTAGTAGTTTTGGAGTGGAGTCTTTAGGGTTTTTTATGTACAGTATCATGTCATCTGCAAATAGTGAGAATTTGACTTCTTCTTTACCAATCTGGATGCCTTGTATGTCTTTGCTTTGTCTGATTGCCGTGGCTAGGACCTCCAGTACTATGTTGAATAACAGTGGAGAGAGTGGGCATCCCTGTCTTGTTCCCGATCTTAGATGAAAAGCTTTCAGCTTCTCACTCTTAAGTATGATGTTACCTGTGGGTTTGTCATATATAGCCTTTATGATTTTGAGGTACTTGCCGTCTATACCCATTTTGTTGAGAGTTTTAATCATGAATGGATGCTGAATTTTGTCAAATGCTTTTTCAGCATCTATGGAGATGATCATGTGGTTTTTGTTCTTCTTTTTGTTGATGTGGTGGATGATGTTGATGGATTTTCGAATGTTGTACCATCCTTGCATCCCTGGGATGAATCCCACTTGATCATGGTGTATGATCCTCTTGATGTATTTTTGAATTCTGTTTGCTAATATTTTGTTGAGTATTTTTGCATCTACTGTCATCAGGGATATTGGTCTGTAATTTTCTTTTTTGGTGAGGTCTTTGCCCGGTTTTGGTATTAGAGTGATGCTGGCTTCATAGAAAGAGTTTGGAAGTATTCCCTCCTCTTCTATTTTTTGGAAAACTTTAAGGAGAATGGGTGTTATTTCTTCTCTATATGTCTGGTAGAATTCAGAGGTGAATCCATCAGGTCCGGGGGTTTTGTTCTTGGGTAGTTTTTTGATTACCGATTCAATTTCGTTGCTGGTGATTGGTCTGTTTAGTTTTTCTGTTTCTTTCTGGATCCGCCTTGGAAGGTTGTATATTTCTAGAAAGCTGTCCATTTCTTCTAGGTTATCCAGTTTGTTAGCATGTAATTTTTCATAGTATTCTCTAATAATTCTTTGTATTTCTGTGGTGTCCGTAGTGATTTTCCCTTTCTCATTTCTGATTCTGTTTATGTGTGTAGACTCTCTTTTTTTCTTGATAAGTCTGGCTAGGGGTTTATCTATTTTGTTTATTTTCTCTAAGAAACAGCTCCTGCTTTCATTTATTCTTTCTATTGTTTTATTCTTCTCTATTTTATTTATTTCTGTTCTAATCTTTATTGTGTCCCTCCTTCTACTGACTTTGGGCCTCATTTGTTCTTCTTTTTCTAGTTCCGTTTATTGTGAGTTTAGACTGCTCATAGGGGATTGTTCTCCCTACTGATCTTTTCTGATAACAGTCTTCTAGTGACCCCCATAATCCAAGGATAGTAATGCCTCTGAATGGTTTAGGTTGAGTGTTTGTTCCACTCTTATAAGCAAAATCAAAACCTGATGTAACCATAACCATGCCCAGAGATTTCAGTTCAAAGGGCTAACTTGTGTGAAATGATAAAAGATATGAAACGAGGACATTAATAAGTATGGTATATCTACAAATTGGAACACTATGCAGTTATACAAAAATGAGAACATGTTCTATATACTAATATGTGAAAAGAGTACCATGATATATAATTATTAAGTGGAAAAAAATGCTGGGAGTATGATGCATTTTGCCTAAAACTGAGAAAGTAAGAATATAAATTGTTTTCTTTTATAAGCAAAAGGAAACTCTGGAAAGTCACATAATCATAGCATGCACCTGGTTGGTAGACTGGGGAAATGGTATATGCAGTGGCCACAGGTGGGAGAGACACTTCATTGAAAATTTTCATAATTTAAAATTTTTTGATCCTTATGAATGAATTATCTATTGAAAAAAATGTTTAAAGAACAAAGGGGAGGAAACACACTAGGGCACATTCATGTTGAGGTTTCTTTGTATACCCTTTGAAAATTGTTAACCCAATCCCACTCTATGTACTTATAGAAATGAAATGAAAGTTTTAAATCAGAATATTTCCCACTACAGGTTATTGGTCCTCAATCATATGATTAAAATAACTTGTGTACATTGCTTGCTATCTTATATATGTACATTTAGTTATTTCTCTTTGATAAAAATATTTGTGTATACTCTAGGGAAGGTTTGTGTTATGTATTGTTAGTAAATGTAAACAGCAATACTTTAAAAAAACAAAGGATCTTCTTCTAGACCATCAAATAAACACCAGTTGCCTTTCTTTTAGTATAAGGCACTGTGTACATGCTAGGTAAGAGAAATGAGCATGAGGGGCCCTTCAAGGAACTTACTCTGTAGTTATATAGACATTTCTTAATGCAAAAAAGTCCTCCCAAAGAGATGACATGAGTAGTGCCAAGAGACTCATATAGAGAATACCTGCTCTCGTTGGTAGGGATACAAGATACGTGGACATCCTGATGTTTGGGGAGTTTTGGAGATGACTGAGTTGAAAGGGTGAGTCAAGAAATGGGAAGACAGAAGGAACAAAGGAGCAGTCCAAGTATAGAAGGACAGAAGGCCTGTGGACAGAAATTTGAAGTGAACATGAATGAACAGTTTTTTTTAGTGGGGTGTTCTAAGGCAAACAAATGGGAGACAAACGGAATGACAGATGCAGTGAAGTTGTAAAAGTCCTCAGGAAATTGGGGCTTTATTTGGGAAACACTGGTTTTGGAGTATAAAGGGGATATCCCAAACACACATAAATATACCTGTTTACTCACCCAGTTTTCCTCCCTTTTCTTAATTCACTCAACAAATATTTTTGACCACTTCCTCTGTGCAGACGAGTGACAGAAGAAAAATTAACCTGACTATAAAGTACAGATGATGAGCAGAGGCAAGTGTGAAGCAGAAAGCTGAAGAAGTCTATCACAGTAATCTAGGATTGTGGCTGTGTTCCTGGAGTTGATGAAAAGACTGATGATTCTGAACACTTAAAGAGTATATGCTACGCTCGTGTTAAATGCTTATGTGTTCTGTGTCATTTTCATAACCCTATGAAGCAGATATTTTTATTATTCCAATTTATCAATATAGAAACAGAGGTTTTAGTGAGGCTAATTGACATAGAGAGTCAGAGAACAAATAGTTATAAATATCATTTGTTTAGTAGATCAAAGTTTGTAAATATTTTATATGCCCTCTTTTGTTTGATGCTTCCTTGAATGGTAGGCAGCCTAAATACTGTTCCCATTTTACAGATAAACATAGAATTGAGAAACTTGCCTGGGAAGTCATTTATCAAAAAGTAAGCACCCAACTAAGTACTGGTCATACAGCAGTGGGAACATAGCAATGGACAAGACAGTTCAAGGTCCGTGCCCTCAGGGAATTCCTTTCTTGTGTGAGTGGGTAACGATGAACAAAAAAGTAAATAATGTAATTTCTGGAGCTGACAAGTACTATGAAGTAGACAAAATAAGATAAAGTGATTGGGCCTGGCCATGTCAGAAAGAGAAGGCCTTTCTGATGAAGAGACGGTGGTTGGTACCTGTATAATAAGAATGCCTTCATGCAGCAATCTGAAGGAAAAATGTTGCTAACAGAAGTGCAGCAAGTGCAAAGGCCTTGTGGTGGGAACACTAGTGGCATGTTCAAGGGACAGAGACAGCCAGTGTGGCTGAATCATGGTGAAAGAGGTGAGGGAGAATGAGAAAGAAGAGGTAGGCAGGAGGTGGACCATGTAGGGCCTGGCAGGCCATGGTAAGCAGTTTGGTTCTTATTCTGTGGACAATAGGAAGCCACTAGAGAGTTTTAAACAGTGTGTGTATGCATGCGGGGGTGGGGTGGGGAATGGGATGTTAGTGAGATGGTCTGACATACACTTTTTAGGAAAACTACCCTCATTGCTCCTTGCAGGATGGACTGCTGTGGATGGTGGGGTGAGACTGAGGTAGGTAGAACAGTTAGTTGACCAAGAGAAAGAGCATGATGACTTGAGTAGGGTGATAGTTGCTGTAGAGTTAGAGAGAAGTGGTGTGTTGGAGACATGTTTTGGAAGTAGAGCCAACAGGACTTAATGGTGAGTTAGCAGCACATTAGAGAGGCAGACAATATACTATAATATTTAGGGGATAGATGAGATGACCCAGATTTGGATCCTCACTCTGCCACTTACTAGATGTATGATGTTGGATAAGGTTTTTAACCACTCCATGCTTCAGTTTTCTCATCAGCAAATGAGACTTTTTAGTAACTTACCTAATAGGGGTGTGTTGATGAGTAAATAATTTAATTGGCACATGGTGCTCAATAAGTATCACCTGTTCTTTGTTTTGTGTTGTTTTTTGTTTTTGTTTTTGCTTTTTGTTTTGTTTTGCTCTTAATTGGTTATGAGATTTGAAGGAAAAAGGAATCAAGGATGACTTACACATTTTTGACCAAATGAAATGAGCACACAGTGTGGGACCAAAAAGCGATGAGAAATACTTTGAGGGTGAGTGGATTTAAGGATAAGAATCAGTAGTTCAGTTTATCCATAATAAGTTTAAGGCATCTATTAGATGACCAGGCTCATGAGGGAACAAGTGATAAGAGAGGACTTGTATATGGGTCTTTTAATTCTAAAACCTGTCCTCTTTCCATTCATTGAAAAGCAGAATAAGTGAGTGATTATGAGCACAGATTCTGCAGTTAGGCTGCCTGGGTATGAATTCAAGCTCTGACTCTACGACCTTGAATAAGTTACAGAGGCTTCCTTTGCCTCACCTGTTAACCTGTAAAATGGGGATAATAATTTGTTAAAGTGCTTGGAATAATGCCTGCACATAGAATTTATAATATTATATAAAGTGTTTCTTATTGTTACTTTTCAGTGTTAAATGTTGCTATAGAAATGAAAAGAAAAGAAGATTTAAGATACTTTATGAAGGAAAGAGCAATAGGATTTTGGTGACAAATTGGATATGGAGGTTAAACAAGAGGAGTCAAGAGATGGTCCTGAGGTTCTGAGCTTGAACGAGCCTTTTTGGGGTAGAGGCAGGACTGATAAGGAGTTGTTTTAGAACTATTCACATTGGAAATAGCCAAGAGAAAATTTCCAAAAAGCAGTTAAAAATGTGAGAACTAGAACTCAAGAGAAAATTTAAGATTAGAAATATAAATATGGAATCATCTGCCTGAATGAATGAATTTGGTGAGAGAGACAGAAAGAGAAAGAAGTGGGATGAATAGAAGACAAAGGATTTAAATGTGAGAATTTCCATGTCTAAAGGCAAAGCAGGTTAGATGGCAGAGTATAGGTTTACAGAAGCAGTAAGGTAAGGAAATTATTACAGTCTGTGTTTGAGAAATAAAAGGAAAAAAATTGGGAAGGTGGTAAGTCACCTGAGGATCTGTTTTAAAAGATGTTTGGGATTCTTTGTAGAACTAGCCATATAAATGTGACATAATGGACAGTCCTCATGTCTTAGAATGGTGGAAGCCAGTGGGATCTAAGGCATAATAGATATTACAGCAAATCTCAACAAGGAAGAGAAGAGCAGCTCTCGTAGAATAGGTGTGCAGATAAATACAACTGCAGCAAGTTTGTGTGCCCTTTCCTGCTTTTATGTATCAAATACTGTGCTTAGCATTCACTTTGTTCTCCCTCTAAATCCTCAGCAATTCCTTGAGATAGGGACAATTATTATATTCTCTGCAAAAGTGAAATATTGGAAACCAGCTAAATGTCCATCAAAATAAACATTTTGAAATAAATTATGATATGTCTATATAATGTAATGCCCTGCAGCTGTTTTTTTCAATGTGATAGAACTATACTGCCAAAGAAAGATGTCAGTGAAATGCTTCTATATCATAATAAACACATAATAGAAAACTTACCTGTTGTCTATCTGTTCCAGTAGCTGTAAACTCCTCAAGGAGGGACATTGGGTTGTATTCATCTTGTAACATCAGGGTCTAAGCATGGAACCTTGCATGTTGGTGTTTTTTCATATACAACAACAATAATAGTATGTTATACACAGCAGTGTAACTCCTTTCAGGTTCCAGACCCAATTCTAATTGCATGTGTGTGGGAGGGGTGGGTCTTCCCCAACACACACACACACACACCAAGCAATTTTCTAATACCGGCAGGGTGTCCACGAACTCAATTCTGATGCTGTCTGCCTGGGGATAGCAGCGGATTCCCCAGGTTAAAGGCTCTGTTCTACCAGACTGCCTTCCACTACCCACTCCAGACACTGGTTACAAGCTCCAGGCAGTTACCTGTGCTTCTGACCTACTGGCTACAGATTGTAGGTTCCCACCACCTCCCTCTTAGGTTCAATTAATTTTCTAGAGCAGCTCACAGAACTCAAGAAAACACTTCCCTTTACCAGTTTAATAAAGGATACTGTAAAGGATACAAGTTAACAGCCAGACCAAGAGATACATGGGGCAAGGTCCCAAATAAAGGAGGTTCTATCCTTGTGGAGCTTGGGGCCTGCCTCAAGTGGCACCATGTGTTCTGGTTCCCCAAGCATGGATGCATTCACTGACAGAAAAACAGGATCTAAGAGAGCAGGTAAGCTCTTCTCTGGGGTTTTTGTGAGGGCTTCATTTCATAGTCATAACTGACTAAATTATTGGCCATTGGCTGATTCAACCTTTAGCCCCTGCTCTTGGGTGGGGTTCAAAATCTCTCATTAACATGACAAGACACCATTTCACTTTTACAACTCAACAGTGTTTTCGGGAACTGTGAATGAAGACCAAATATATCTTGGGAATAGGTATTTGATCATCTGAATGACCAAATATGTATTTCTTGTGACTCATTGTATTGCAGTTAGTATGCTTTAACTGTTGGTCAAATGAATGAGTGCATAAATACACTTAAATGGAAAGCGCTAATACCACACGGGGCTTGACTATGTAAGTGTACTTTGTGAACCTAAATACAGAAAGTATTATAATATTATTAAGGAAAATACCATTCAGAAATATAAGGTATTAATTACTATTCGGAAGTTTTAGAGAGACTTCATAGATTTAGAAAACAATGTTGGTGGCTTGAAGAAAATGGTGAAAACAGAATTGTTGGAGTGAATTCTTTCTGTGATGGAAATGGGGTGAAGGGGCCCACTTAGACTGGGGTTGAAGGCCTGCGCTCATTATGGTAGACAGTTTGTTAATTGGAACTTTCTGAAATACTGAGATTTTACAATGGAAGAGTTCTTGAACCATCTGATGGTCCCCTAATGAGATACTCATATGATTCAATTTTGTGTAATAGGTATTTTAGATCTGAGTTCTCTGTCATACAAATGGAAAAACATTATGCTAAATGGTATATGATTTAAAAAGAAGATACCAATTTGCCAATTAGAATCTGTTAAGCTGCCTTATTTATTGTTATTGGAATATGATCTGCATTCTATTAACTTGCTTTTTACTTAAGAATTCCTATGTCCTGAAGATTAGAGATAATGGTGCACTCTAAGGTTATGCCTCCTTTTGATGAATGCTAGATTTCATCTAAGATAAATAAGTCTTAATGTTTTCATTTATTGTTAGAAATCTTGATATGACTCTAAATAATTTTTTCTCATCCTTCTGAGTAACATTAAATTTTAAAATATCAAAAATATTTATAGTACTTTTAATGTGTATTTGTATTGGGTTGTTAACATCATATTTTCTCTTATATATCATTCAAGTTACACAGAAGTCTGCCTGAAATGGCACTTTCAGTGATTCTGGGAACCATCCCTTTGATTGTATGATATTTACCACTAATACATGTATTCTGGTGTTTCTTGCCTTCCATCATACATAAATTCTAATGGCATATTGAATACCATGGAGTGGAAATGGCTGATGGTAAATCAAACATTTTACAGCATACTATTGGGAATGTTGGATTCATTACTGTAAAGAAATTATATTTGATCAGTATTTTCAGAGCTTCCTAATACTGTAATTTATTGGTACTTCTAGTGTTCTTTGTTAATTATATACAGCTCAAAATTGGTTTCATTTTAACAAAATGTAATATATGCTTGCTATAGTGAATCTTTTCCACATGAAAAAGAGTAGCAAATATCCAACACTATCTTTGATTAGAACTATTAAGCCCAACAGCTTGTATTTAATGAACACAGTGATAATTATATAGTCAACTGGGTAGTTCATTCTCTACCACAGGAACTATATATTAGATTAAAGCTATTTTAATATGTAAGGTGCCAAATGAAAAATGGCTAACAAGAAAGGGAATAGCCTTTATGTGGTTAAGATGTCAAATGAACAATTTTAACTCACAATCTGTTTTTTACAGAGAATACATAAATTGGGTTTTTTATTTTTAGTTTCTCCTCTTCCTTTCAGAGTTAAAAGATGGAAAATGTCTATCAGTCCCCAAACTACTCATGTATCATTCAAAATAGCCCTGATAGGCTAGCCCCTCTGGTAGTGGTGAGATTTATGATTTTCTATTTCTTGGTGTTCCATTACTCTGTCTACACCATCAAATTGATTAGTAGGCAGTAGAGAGCAAGGAAAGAGAGGTGACTGCTTAGAGCCGGCAGGTGTCCATCATTTTAATGAATTGCTCAGAGATGGTTAATACTGTGTCCTTGATTCTCATTGTAGCTGATGATGACTAGCTCTTTTGAAATGTTTCCCTCTCCTTTTCTCTGTATTACAGGGACCACTGGAAAATGATTTGGTAGTTTATGTAGCACTTGTAGCAGAAAGCCAACGGTATGAAATCCAGATGGGTGGTGTGTTCTTTCGGCGGGGAGGAAGAGGGACTTACTGCTTCATGCTTACAATATTGAGTATGGTAGTAGAGATTAATTTCATACACCCCCCCTTGACAAGGTTTCAAGATGTCATTAATGGCATTTTTAAGTGCCAGAACAACATTCTTTTCATGTTTAAAAGTAATTTTGTTTTAGTTGATGTGAAATATTAAAGACTGTGGCCAGTGTCAGTGTTGCCTGGGATGTAGTTTTGAGTAATTAGTGCGGACAGATTATGGGGATTCCCCAAGTCAGTGCTTACTCTCTGCCAGCCCCTCAAACTCCCATCTTATGCTTTGTGAAGAACGCAAAAGGGCCTCTGCATTCGAGTTCAGATGGCCTACTGCTTCCGTTAACGAATCAATCACATGCTCCAAGTTAAGTCTCTTCCCTTTTCCCTTCCCCTTTGATCATTTTCCAAACTATAAATGCATTGCCTAAAAGTGTTTCTCTCCTTTTGTCCCCATATTCTTTAGCCTTCAAGTTTTCCTCAACACGTATGGTATTCAGACTCAAACCCCTCAGCAGGTAGAACCCATTCAGATTTGGGCTCAGCAGGAGCTCGTGAAAGTAAGTGATTCTGCTTCTTTGCTGTATGCTTTGTGGAGGTGCTAGAGCATAGTGATTAGACGGTTTACAGTCAAGAGCACAGTTAAAATCTGGTTCTGAGATAGGGTTATTAATCCAAAAGTCTAATTAAGTTGAAAACGTATTTATCAGACTTTGTTACTAAAAAACAACTGCACTGTGTGTGTATAATTATATTCCTGGGTCTTGCTGATTCCTTCTCCTTGCTTAACATCTATTACTAACCTAGACTGAGCACTTAGATAACAAAATAGCCCTAATTTTCATACCTGTGTCTAAATTGAGCTTTACATTTGATTTGATTATTTTCCCTTTCATTAATTCTTAAAGAAACTTCTTTGTCTAAATGCTTAATGGTAATAACTACTTCCCTTTTCCTCTTGCCTTACTCTTTCTTTGGAGTCTGAAGTAATCCCTACCTCTTGTTTGCTGGGTCTTAAAGTAATTATAAAATAGCATCTGAATTTATCTTTGATGCAGTTACATACCTATTTGGATAGGATTAGAAGGTGAGTTTTGAGGCTTTTTGCAAGAACTGCTGTGCAGATGGGTCCAGAAGTACCTGTGTTTAAGAATATTCCTGTTCATTAGGGGCAGAAATTGATGATTTCCACTAGTTAATTATAAGCTACCATATTTTATTTGGTAATTGTTAAAAGAATACAGTTATAAATTCCATGGTCTTTGGTAGAGATATTTAGATTTGATCTCTTGGTCTCAAATGATCAAGATTAAGTCAGTTAGGTTGATATAAATGTTTGTTGTCAAAGCCTTGATGCTACAACAAAAACAAAGGCTTAGAGAAGTGAGGTGTACATTGCATGGAAAAATGCCTCCATTGCCTCGGAGTTGCTGTTAATCAGACTGGATCCTACCCTTGGCAACAAAATCAGAACCTAGATACCAAGTCACCCAGGGTATCAGCTCTTTGGGAGTCTAACAAATTTAGAGCTCTCTATTCCCCCACCATTAAAAAGATAAGGCTGAAAATGCAAGCGTCCTTAGAAGTAGGTAACACTTTAAAATCACAGCAAGATGTATATGATAAAAACCTGGTTTCTATGGTAGAATAAAGTAATAAGATCAAGAGCGAACTGAGGATCCACAAGGCAAGGAGAGGAAGCTGCACAGAAGGGGCAAAAATCCAGGGCTCTAACACTGTGCACTGATGATTCAAGTACAGGCCGTTTTTGCTGATTTACTTTAACAATCTCTCACTGAAAGCTCATATAATGGTAGCAAATGTTATTATTCTTTGATAAACATGCTAGCAAAGCAAATTAACCTGAATCTGTTTTTTTCAAACCTAATTTATATCAGCAACTTCTTTTAGTGGTAGGTGAATCTGTACTCTACCAGACAACATGCAAACAAGATTTAAAAGACCAATATGGCTCCAAATGACTCGAATGTGGCGTTTTATTCATTCATTCATCAGTGAACACCTCCTATGGGCAGAGCACTTTGTGAGGCACTCAGATAAAATGACTGTCCTTGTGACCTCTGAGTCTAGTGCTATGCCAGGAAAAATAGGTAATTGCAATCCACTTTGATAAGTGCTGTATATAAGAGTCTGTGGAATCATAGAGGTGGTAGGAAGCATTCTGTTCAAGGAAAGGTAAAGACTTATGACAGGTCCTGACTTATTTTATATTTTGTTGTTTTAGAGATGGTGTAAAACAAATGATTTACACTTGGCTGTGTGATATGGTTAAAAAGACAGATTTATGACCAAAAGTTCAACTTCCCAGAAGATTCTTTAATTGTGGCTACAACATCTGTATTCCAAGCTAGCTGCTCCTTGGGATTCATCCTCTAAGATACACTGCCTAGTATACTGCTTTTTACAAGCCTACCTTTTAAAAGTAAAAGTGTTCCCTCAAACCTTAGGTAATACACATATTCTTATGCAGTGATTGATCCTTCGCTTCTGAGAAGCTATACCTTCCTTCAGCCCACTTGAGAGGTTGTGAGTGCAGACAGCTGAAAGCAGAGCTTTACTATGTGTGGTTAATGTTTCATGATGTCATGACTGTGGTGTGATTTGCCTCATGGGGAATCTGAATATAGTGAAGATCTAGAATGAAGTACTTCTCTACTTCTGGGTTGTTTGGCCCCTGCTTTGTATTTCAGTGCATTAAATGGTATGGATTTGTAAAAGGTAGGGGTAATATTATCTGCCTTGTGGGGACAGTACTGTCTGGAATGCAGGGAACATTCCAGGTCTGTCTGCTTAATTGTTATACACAGCACAATGCTTGTACCTGTGGTTCAGAAAGTTAAGGAAAATCCTTTTACTGTGATAGAGTGGTATTTAAAGGATATCTACCTAGATTAGTACATTTTATCTTGTGCATGGTTGATTAATATAATAATTTGTCTAAAAAAGAAATCTAAAATAGTTTAGATGTATGTTTATGTCTGAAAAATTGATAATATTTGAGAGAAAGGGGGCTCCATCTAGTGTTTTGCTCTGTAGTTTCAGTGCAGCTATACAACATAATTCTTAGAGTACTTTTTCTGGCCAGCTGACTATGTCTAAAACCACTGCAACTCCAGAATCACTATTCATAGCACATATAGCTCAGGAGGATATTCAGTTGCTCCCTCATTCACCCATCGAGTATTTCCTGAAAACTAGCTATATGCTAGGCACAGTGCCACCTCGGGATGCTGTTCTCAGGGGGAGAAAAAGACACCTAGCCAACCAACTCTGACATAGATGTGTGCACCATAGCAGGATGAACAGAGACCTCTGGTGATGACATCAGTTTTGTATACAATGAGGTTGATATTGGAATCAGTTCGAATCATAATCACTAGATAGTGCAGAGACAGTTTGATTTGCCATTTAGGAAATTTTAGGTTAAATTTCCATCTCTTATCAAATACAAAAATAAACTCCAGACAGATTAAAAATTTTAATATTTTTTTAATGACTTAAATATAAAATCACTTGAAGAAAAAATAGAACAGTTTATAACTACTGGGAGGGAAAGTCCATCCTTAGAATAATAGTAATGCTAAAAAACCACTAAGGAAATGATTGACAAATCTAAATATAGCTGAAGATGGCATAAACAACTTGGTACATCAAAGGAGCTTATGAAATTTCCTAGTAGAAAAATGTTCAGATTGAAATACCACATGCTGAAATGATGTTTGACCTACTATGTATTCTCACATTTCATAACAGCATTGAAGATGAGCAAATAGGTAAAGTATTTGATACAAAGGGTAAAATTCTTAATATCTGAAGATCTCTCACAAGTCAAAAAGAATGACAAATACCTAGTAGAAAATGGAACAAATGAAAAAATTTATAGGATATGCAAATAGCCATTAAGTATGGGAAATGGTCAACCAAAAAATATTTGAATACAATAGTTTAAAATGAAATATCATTTTGACCAAAGAGAATTACAAAAAAGACCTGTATATGCACTGTTAATGTCAATGTAAATTTGTCCATTATTTCTAGAGGGTGGCTAACCTGGCATTATGTTTCATAGAGAATGTGCCTACTCTCTTTGATTCAGTAAGTCTAAGAAATTAACCCACAGAAATAACAGTACATTGTGCAAAGATGTTTATTGAAATAGTTTGAAATAACAAAAAATTGGGAGCTTCCTTATCAGGGCATAGGTGTTAAACAGAGTTAAGAGAGCTTCTTGATTGAATTAAGTGCTCTGCTCTGGCACTGATTAACTCCTAATTCATTCCAAGACTGTCTGCCTTTATCTTATAGAAATTCTAAAAGTTTCTACTTCACTGTGGCACCCTTCCCTGTTTTCAAATGGTTCTACAGATATTTTTTCCAATCTTTATATTTCTTCAATCATTTCAACATTGAAATGTAGAATTTATAGGCTCAGTTTACCATCTCCAAACTGGAACACCACAATATTAAGTTTATAAAAATGGGACACCAAATAGATTGTGTAGTATATGAACACATTTATGTAAATATATATGTAATGTGTACATATGTGTGTAATATGGGTATATATTTTTCTACATACTTTTTAAAATCTGTAACCCAGTCTACTTCAGGTGTTTATTAGGGATCACACAATAAATTACACTTTCAACATACACCAAAGTGAAGCAGTTGCTAAGGGCTTGTAAGAATAAACAGGACCATATACCTATAGCATATGGCTTAAATTTTTCGTAAAATTCACATATAATTAGAAAAATCAATAAATGCATTTCCATTTTGGTGGGAAATACTTGAAAGTAGAAATCTAGTAGGAGATGTTTGGCCTTGTTTTTTAAAACTTTAAATAGCCAGATTTTTTATCATGCAGGGAGCATTTGTCTCTGTGTTCTTTTACAAATCAGACAGAGCCATACAAATTGTACATTTATGACAGAATTTTAGAATGCTGCCAAGTGGATCTGCAAAAGTTTTGCTCTCAAATCTCTCAGTGCCCCCAGATCTAAGTTGATACCATCGGCTAGCTTGTTTCCCTACAAGTCTATTGAATACAGTTTTCCTGGTCTCTTAGATCAGAAATTAGCAGGGCAGTCAGTAGTCAGTGGAGAGAAGGGGGAAAAAAAGAAAAAGCATGGATTCTTACCTGATTCTAATTTATAAATTTGTTTCTTACAGGCTTATTTCCACCTGGGTATCAATGAAAAATTAGGACTCTCCGGAAGGCCAGACAGGCCCATTGGCTGCCTTGGTACATCTAAGGTACTCACGAAATTTCCTTGTAGAGCAGTGTTCGGATTATAATACCATAGACTAAAATGATGTTTCACTTGCCGTGCATCCATTCTCACATTTCATTGTATACTTGGGCTAATTATCTGAGTTATTGTTTTCTACAAGTAAATCTTACTTGTTTTGTATGAGATCACAGAAGTCCTCTAGGAATGAATAAGCATCTCACTGCAATATTATTTCTATATGTTGTGAAATACCTGATTATAACAGTATTTATTCAAACAGAGGCTCTTTCCATCCTACCAGAGGTGGGCTTACTTTGTATTGTAGCATACAAATCCAATCAAGAAACTTTACAATTTCTTAATATTATGCGAATTTCATAAGATAGTTTTTGATTTGCTTTTTTAGAATTACATCAGTTTTAATTTTTATTAGAACTTATGCTACTGTAACTCTGCCTTTGGTCTGTTTTAAATATATATATATGTATTTTTTTTTAATTACCCCTTACAGATTTATCGCATTCTAGGGAAGACTGTGGTTTGTTACCCTATCATTTTCGACCTAAGTGATTTCTACATGTCGCAAGATGTTTTACTGCTGATAGATGACATAAAGGTAGCTTCAGAACAACATTTTATTGAAATGGGATGACTTTCTTCTGCTGACTTTATCATATGTCCTTAAATTGAGGCTCCTATTTAATTGGGTGTCTGTGACACAAGTTAGCACAGTATAAAATAGGAAAGTACGATACATCTGTATGACTTTGGAGAAGGAAATTACTTGCAGCATTAGAATAATAGATGGAGACTGTTTCACGTGAGTTGTATGACTTTGCTTGATATACCTTTCTACAAATGGAGTAAAAGGATGTAGTTTTTTAAGGCAGAGGGGAAACCATTTTAAAAACCATGTTCATACAACAGCACTAATTTATCTCTTTTTGAAGAAAAGTTGAGTTAGCAAATAATATTTACGAAAAATGTCAGATAAAACCTCAGCTAACTTATAACATCCAGTAAGTTAAAATCTTCTCCAATCTCTTTTCCATTTGCAGAGTAGAGAAGCTTAGATTCAAGGTCTAGAACATGAACTATGGAGCCGGATTGCATTTGTTAAAATCTTGGTTTTGCTATTTACCAGCTATGTGATCTTGGACAAGTTATTTAGCTTCTCTGTGTCTCTGTTTTCTCATCTGTATAGCTAAATAGTAATAATAAGGCTGTTCTGAGGACTAAGTGGTTAAAATACATAAAACACTCAGAATAGTGCCTAGTACATCGTGAAGTGTTATATAAGGCTTGGATATAATAATGATGATGATGGTGACAGTAGAAATTGAGTCAAATAAAGAAAACTTTCCACATTTCTGATGGTTTCTGTAGATTCTATCTAACTTCTTCTACCTGCTCTAATATAAATCCACAGTAATGTGGAGTGAGAATTGATCTTCTGGATGATAACCCTAGGTTGATTTTTCCTTCCTGGGACCATTCTTGAACTGTATTTATTAGGCCACCAAAAAAAAAAAAATCAGCATTAAAATGTGTGCTCTGTGTACTTTTAAGAACAAAGTTTGAAATTAAAACAGGTTTCTAGCTGAACTTGGGTGTATTCATACTTGTATATTTATATGTATTAGAACATTTCTACCCCTATGTAGTCTATATAATCCAGCGTTTGACTGTGAATTATCTTGATCTATGAGAGTTTTGTTGGCTCTTTGCCACTAAAGGTTAAGCATGCTGGTCAGCTCAGATACTTTACCTTTATATCCTGCCTCATTCTTATTTTGTTAGAATGCACTACAGTTCATTAAGCAATACTGGAAAATGCATGGACGTCCGCTTTTCCTTGTTCTCATCCGGGAAGACAACATAAGGTAGGTTGATGAAGGACGTGAGGTGCATGCATTTCATCTCCATTAACACTGACTGTGACCCTTTTACAAGCAGGACTCCATGTGTTGTTTTGTATGCCTCTCAGCATGTGGCACAGTGCTTTGCATATATATGTAAAGGGCACTTCGTAATAGGTTATTAATTTCTCATTCTGTTGTTAATATGTACATTTTATTTATCTGTTTATATTTTTCAGAGGTAGCCGATTCAACCCCATTTTAGATATGCTGGCAGCCTTTAAAAAAGGAATGATTGGAGGAGTCAAAGTTCATGTTGATCGTCTACAGGTAGTCTTCCGAATTTCAGTGTGTTTCTGTTTTTAGGACAATTAATTCACAGATACAGCTGTATTTCTCAATATATGTTCTATTTAAGGTTTTTGTCTTAAGGTTTTATTCTGTACCTACCTTTCTGTTCCTATTATCTGATCCCTCCAGTTTGATGCTTGAACAATTGCAGAGGTTTTCCGAACAGAACTTCAGACTTTAATAGCTCATCTCTAACTTCAGTTTTGCATTTGAGGAAACTGGGGTCCAGAGTGGTGAAGTGACCTTGTGCCTACAAGCCCAAGATACTGTCCTTTATTCCACAGTAACATCCAACCTGGAGATAGTTCTTGTTCCAGTTGGAACATTACTGCATTATCTTCACAATTCCTAAATAGCAGAGGCCCTTTGTGTTTCCCTATTAGCCATAACAGGCTGTCTGCCCACAGTTATCTCCTACTAAACACACTTTTTGCTTCACCAATACGAATTAATTAACGTGTTCTAAACTTTCTGAGCTTTTGCCCCCTGCTCACACCATTTCCTCTGCCTGGAATATCCTTCTTTTCTTCTTTTCAGAGCTCTGGGCTGTAAAGTCTTACCAGATTTTAAAGGCCCGTTCTATAAAATCACCCAGACCAGAAATGACACTTTGCTACTTTGACATCCCTTTGTGACCTTTAACCTAAACTACTCACACTGCAGTCTATCAGTGGACCTAAATAACTTATTTCCTAGTAAAAAACATTGTGATCGTTCCATAGAGTCTTTCCTAAATACTATGTAACAAAGAGAAAAATTTATAAAGCAGGACCTTTGTAGGTAATGCAATAAATGTTTAGTATGTTTGCTTACATATTCATGGAGCTTATGTTTGTGTACTTGATGGATTTTTATCTCAGATTTTCATCCTTTTCTTCTTGTTTTCTGTTGCTTTGTCTTTTTCTAATGCTTTGTTTCTTTGATATTTCTTTGATATTTATCATGTAACTCCTCTATAAAGTTTTGTGTTTTGGTTTTCGTGTTTTTAATTGTCCTTTTCATAATATCTTATTTTCTGGATATTATGTTTTGTTGTAGTATCTTTCTGAAAAGATTAACTAGAGAGTTTTTGAAATTTTCTTCTCACATTATTTCTTTTTTCTGTTTTTTGGGGGCTCAGTCTTTCATTTAGAGGCATTTGTCAGATGTATGGTAATCTTTAGCTATACATTCATTTTTAAGAGTAAAGAGTAAAAAATTTATTGTAACCTGTGTACTTGGAAACAAGGATTCTTGTCATGATAAATTCATTTATATAAGATGGTTTGGTGGTAAGGTTTACCCTTTTTGTTGGGGTAAACCCCAGGTGTCAGTATCTGGAGTTTTTTTCTTCTGGCCTCTACAGTTTACCCAGAAAATAAACATCTAACCTCTTGCCTGAAGGATATATGTTTTGCTTCCATGTCCTGAGAACAGGGTGAGGGAAGGGAGCCAGGGAGTCCTGTTGTGCTGTATGCAGTCTTTCACTTAATCCATTGCTTAATCTTTGTATCTCCTGCTTTCTGTGCCTTGTACCCTTGAGTACAGAGTCCTTAACCAGAGAATAAGACTTTTCATCTTGCAAAACTGAAACAGTATACCATTAAACAACAACCCCTCACCACTCCCAACCCCAGCCTTCATCTTCCCTTTAATGCAGTAAGTGAAAATGGCAGCTATATGCTTCTCTCAGATTTTATTTCAAGCCCTTTCAAATTTCCATAGCCCATGAACTGTAATCTCTCTCATCACTGGGCCTCACTGCCATCCCTGCTTCATCACCCAGGACATCTTCCCATGCTATTCTTTCCCAGTCCTGCTTTCAATTCCCCAAGTATTTTGGGTACTTTCAACATCTCTGAATGTAATTGGAATTTTTGTCCTGCTAATACTGTTGCTCTATTCTACAGTTGCCTTTTTCTTTTTTTTCTTCTAAGTCATGCTTGAATCTCATAACTTAGGTCAATGTCACCTTTTTAGTGAAGCTCCAAGACTGGAATTAATTTCTCCTTCCAGTGTACTTCTGTGGCATTTTGCTTGAACCTTTGCTATAGCTCTTGTTTTAGGTGTAGCTAGTTTCTTTTGTCTGCTTCTCTCTATGGGTTGAAAATTCTCTCGGGCCATGCTTTACTCATCTCTGCATTCCCAGACTACTGTTCCCTCTACTACTGTCTCTGAGGAAAATATGTAAATATTGGTTCATTGATTCAACAAATATTTATTGAGCTTCCTCTTTAGGCATTTGAGATATAGTGGTGAAAAAATATATATACAAGGATTCTGATCTCATGGGACTTATTCTAGTTGGGAAGCCAAACCAAAACCAAAGCCAAGTGGGGATGCAGAATGTTGGGATGAGGAGAAAGCAATCTTAGGTAGGAAGTTCAGCTGGAAAGGGCTGGGGGGTAAGAGATAATTAAGTATTACAGGATAGGATACCTTTCTGAATATCACAATACTGCATTTGACACATATATAACAAAACTAAGTTATTTAATTACCATCAGAACTAAGGTACTAAAGCTTACCAAATTAATCATAAGTATAATGTTTTTTTATAAAATGAATTTAGGAGCCTCTGCAACCAATTTTTTTTTATCAAAAGGTGTAAAGACAATTAGTGAAATTTAGAGTTTGTCTATTAACTTAGATTAAACATTTAATTATGGACAGAATCAGTATATAATGGTGGGTAGGTTAATAAAAATAGAAAATATTAAATCAAAACTTTTTTCTTATATTTTCAGTATTAGCTGTCAGCTTTGAGAATTAAATAATTCTTGACTCTTCTCTTTCTTTCATACCCCATATTACAATCCACTATCAAGTTCAGTTTTCTCTACCCTCAGATTATATCCAGAATCTAATCACTTCCCACCACTTCTAGCACTAAAATCATGGTCCAAGCTATCATTACTTCTCACTTCTTCTAAATTTCTACTGACCGTAAGACAGTTAGCAGCTTCCTACTCTTCGTGATCTTAAGGCAGTTAGATTATGTCACATATCATAAGCCTTCAATGACTCTCTTACAAAGTCAAAGTCCTTCCAGTGGTCCATATGCCGTCTGTGATCCGGACCTTCTCCTCTGACCTCATCTACTACTCTCCCCCATCTACCACTGTCCTCCTTACTGCTCCTAAGCACACCAAGCTTGCTCCTGCCTTGCACTTGCTGTTCCTTCAGCCTTGCACACTCTTCCACAATACTTCCTTCAGTGTTGGCTTACATGTCACCCTATTGAGAAGACTTTTCTGATCCCCTTCTAAAATAGCAAACTTGCCTCCTCCTACTCCCCTGCCAACACTTCCCATCCCCTACCTTTCCAATTTCTCCTTTGCACTCATCATCATCTGACATAATGTATTTAGTTATTTTGTATGTTTGTTTATTGTCTACTTCATACACATACCTAAGCCCAATTTAAAGAGGGCAAGAATTTTGTGTATTTTGTTCATGCTATGTCCTCAGTACCTAACAATGTCTAGCATATCATGGGTGTTCATAAATATTTGTCTAACAGATTAGCTAGGGAGCAAGATGGGTAGGTATGAGCCTGCATCTTAGGAAATACCCCTCCACAGACTTTTATTGTGCTTGGCACTGCTCTCTTCCCACTTCCCAGGTGCAGAATGCTCTCAGACCCTTACTGTGGCTGGGGCACATAAAAATTGGAGATCAGTTGTACGTTTGGCCTTCCTTACTTAGACTCTGCAAGGAGGCTTCAGTATGATTTCTGGTAATATATCCATCCTGACATTTGTAGTGGCTATTTGTTGATGATCTTCTTTGTTTATGAGTTTGCACCAGAGGAGAAAGCAAGCACAACTCTGAGTGATCAGCCAACAAGAGCAACATCCTTATGTCACGTCGCTTCACATTTGAAATGAACAGTGGGAAAACAGAGAAAGTGATACATATAAGACAGTTTTGATAGAAGAATTGCCTTATTTTAAAAGTAATAATTTATGGCTTGTTTTTTATGCAGTACATTTCTCAATTTTATCTGGCAATTCATCAGATAATCAGAAGTGACACATATTACTAAGGATCAGTGGGTTATTCATTTAAACCATTCACCATGAACCACTGACAAACAAAAACTATGTTTGAGCTTGAACTCGTTTAGCTTGCTCAGCCTATAATCAGTTGAGCTAATGGCTCCCAGAATGTACAGAAGCACTGGCTTTGATAAGCAACACCTTCACGATCCTGAAGAATGAAGACTTGGCAGTATCCCCTCACTGGGCAGCCCTGACATATGTTACAGTAGCAGAATCCAAAGTGCAATTTCACATTGTCTTGAACCCAAACAATTTTTATATTTTGTGTTTTTTCAAATTTCAAAATATTTTTTAACATTTTAATAGGTACTAAATTTTAAATTCAGCTTAAGAATTAATGCCCACAATTCTAAGGACAGAGAGAAAATATAGTTCACCTTATGTTGACTTTTCTGTTGTTATGACTTGTAGCTTGTAGTTTGATCTATATATTCTATTTAAGGGAGTTTTGTTACATGTGAAAACCTATGATTTTAGAACACTTAAGAAGTTACCAAAGATTTGTATATATATTTTAAGTAAACTCTTTTTTCGAAGTATTACTTACTTACAGAAAAGTATGTGCTGATGAATTTAAGACTTGTGAATCTTTTCTCAATCACATTTCAGACACTAATATCTGGAGCTGTAGTAGAACAACTTGACTTCTTACGAATCAGTGACACAGAAGAGTAAGTCCCTTTGGGTTATTGTTGTGTCTCTTGAAACGACATTAGAAATAAAGGAAATCTGAAACTTCTTTTAATTTCTAGGCTTCCAGAATTTAAGAGTTTTGAGGAGCTAGAACTTCCAAAACATTCAAAAGTCAAACGACAGAAAAGCACCCCCAATACACCTGAACTGGAGCACCAACCAGATATCACCATTAATGAATGGAAAAACAAATCCACCCATGAAATTCTTCAAAAACTGAATGTGAGGAAAATGTAATTCCCTCCTGGCCCTGAGTGAGATTGGCAGAACGGGAATTCCCAGGGACAAGCCATGTCTCTTTTTGTCTTCTCAGAGAAGGTAGCAATTAACCTGGAGGTAGATGGCCTGTCTGAACTGGGGGCAATAATGAGAGACTGTTCTCATGGTCACACATTAGCATGGATATTCTTAAAGTTGCTTAAGAAGTGAGGATAAGTTGGGTTGTCTTGGGTATGAAAGTATTTTATGTGCCATTAAAGAAGTTACGTCAGTGATAGTTGCCTTTGGGATCTCCAGATTTTTCTTTCGGTGCCTTTCCCCTCCTTTTCCCAGCCTGGATCTTCTCTCCTGCCCTAGTATTTAGGTCTAATGTTTGCTTTCAGTCTCTGCAGTCACTGAGGAAAGTAATCCTATAACCACATCCATATGACTATTATATTAGCAACCTAATATTTTATCTTCCCTCAGGTCACTTGCATTTTAAGAGAGAAGGGTTGAGGGTAAGATATAGCACTTACCTAGAGAAATGAAGTTCTAGTGGTAGAACCATGAACACTGTGGCGTCTTGTCGGGGCATTCAAATAGGAGCAGGGAAGTTAGATATACATACTGCCAGACATCATCAGTTCTTGTTATTGATGGGTGTTTCCTGTAGATACACAGGACCGTGAATCTGATGTGGTAGGCACAAATCACATAGCATTGTGTCTCAGTATATAATAAGCACTCTACACATGTCCCCTCTTTTCATCCATCTCTTCACAATGGCTTAATAATAACATTCTCCCATTTTTGAATAAGTAAAGTCAAAAAGGGAATGGTTAAATGACTTGGTCAAATCTCCTAGAGAGTGTCAGAATCACTATTAATGCTTGTAGACAACATATTTTCTGTCCATCGCTTATTTCATTTCCTGGGAAATTTAATTGTTAAATCTTACCCTAGGAAGGCAGCTTGTCTACCCTCTGTCTCCAAGCTATTTCTAAGATAAATTGTGTATAAGGTCATCTTATGCTTGGTAGTAGATCAGTGACATTATACCTTTCCTCAGTTCTATAGCAGAATACTTCCTCTCTTCATCGTGTAAGTTTAATGATTAGTTATCCCCCTTTGGTAACTTTCATACCCATTTAATTCCAGTTACTCACAGTGGTCTGTATTTTCAGGACTGCAGTTGTCTGGCTAGCCAAGCCATCCTGCTGGGTATACTGCTCAAAAGAGAAGGCCCCAACTTCATCACAAAGGAGGGTAAGAGTATATGTCTAAGAGAACATTTAAAAATATTAAGACCTTTATATTTTTCAATATATATCAAATATGCATAAATGTATATCCACTAAAATGTTATAAGTTATTTTCTCTTCTGTTAAGCCTTTTTTCTTTGTTTTTTTTTTTAACTGTTAAATGGAAAATGTTCATTCATACCCCTTAGAGTAGAATAGACTGTTTGATGTATGGACTTGTAAATTGCTTTCATGAAGTAATGCTTGATTATTTCTCTGTTACCTGAATGGTGTTGGGGCCTGGATTCTGTCTATGACTGTTATCTTCTGATGACTCCACAGTTGCTCATTGACAGCTTCTGTTTCCATTTTTATTTTCTGCATGTTTTCAAAAACAATATTGAATCATTATAGCTATAAAAATTAGCTCCCTCATGGTCTGCAGCAGCCATTTGGAATGGAACATGCATTTAATAGTATTGTACTTTAATGATTATAAACAAAAATAAATCATTTCTAATCATGTCTATGTCTACTCTGCAGTAAGGACGAAACCAATTATCCACATTTGTATGTTGAATCACTACTCTAAGGAATCTTTGAATTCTATACCATGGTCTGCTTCTAGCATTTTGTAATATAGAATTATATGCATATAATAATTATACTATGTATAGTATATACTTGAATTCTATATAGTATAATCTTTGAATTCTATATTATGATCTGCTTCTAGCACTTTGTAATATAGAATCGTATACATATAATAATTATGCTATGTATAATTTACAAAATAGAATGTAGAATATAGAACTATATATTAATATACATTTCAAATACTTAATGTCTAGCCACTCAAAGTTTGGACTCATCTGAAACTCCTCTATCCAGAGGGGCATGTTGGTTTGGTTACAAATAGAAATTGAGTCAGTATTCTAAACAGCAATGTAATTAATAAGATTAATAATTTTGGGAGTGAACTAAGGATAATTATTCAAATAAGGTCTACGTAGTCTTTGCAATACTGCATTTAAGAGATAAGCTTCTTGAGTATTATACGTATAAATTGAATAGTCTTAATTTTCTTAATATCAGGAAAACTTTAAGCAAATTTCAAAAAAAATTGTTCATGTTCATTATTAGTCTTCAAATTTTAAGTACAAGCAGAATCCAAATTATATTGATGAAGTTAATTGAAATTTATACTTAAACAAAAATGAAAGGATTTTTAAAAAGCAAATACTTTATTAGGAACCTAGAATTCAGAATGGTTATTTTAGTAGTGCTTTAAAATAAAACAAAATTTATATAAGATACATGTAAAATAAAGTACTCATCAAAATCATTGGCCCTTAAACAACAAAACAACATGGGGGTGAATGGCACTGACCCCCACACACTTGAAAATCCACATATAACATATGACTTCCAAAAACTTAATTACTAATAGCCTACTGTTGACTAGAAGCCTTACCTATAACATGATAGCTAATTAACACATATTCTGTGTTATATGTATTATGTACTATATACTTACAGTAATAAAGTAAGCTCGAGAAAATGATTTTTTCAAGTTGTTGCACATCTCCAAAAATTTTCCAATATATTTATTGAAAAAAACTTCCATGTTAAGTGGGCTCACACAGTTGGAACTCATTGCTCAAGGGTCAACTGTAGTTCATATGAAAATGTGGAAAGGATTATTTTTAAACCACTTTCATAAAAAGGAATAATACTCCTCTTTTACTTAGATATTTGACCTTAAATTTTTCAATCTGTAAAAGTTACGATACATTGAAAATCATAAGCATCTACAGAATCTTTATATAACCACAAATTCAGGGTAAAATGATAAAGATGTCTACCCTTGTTTCTTTTTTGGTACTCTGTCCTGTCATATGGTTAATTTACTGACAAACCCATTATGAAGCCAGATAATGAACCCAGTTGTGTCTTTTGAGCACTATTATATATTGGAATGATACCTATATAGAGTGGATGACATAATACAGTCTCCATTAAGTTTTGTTGAACTGATAAATGAAGATTCATATATTCAGAGTCTACGGTATTTGTTCAATTTGCTATATTCTGTTTTTTGTTTTCTGCAATAAACTTTTTATCTGTTAAAACATTAGATTGCATATTAATTAAGAAAACACTAAATTTCAGGAAATAAAGTACTCACCAAAATCACATACTCAAACTAAGTAGTAGCAAGGGCTTGGGGACATTCGTACTGTGTTTGGGTTATGTATTTGAATATGTCGGGCAATTCAGAAGAACATTAATGGATGTGGATTCTAGTGGAACAAAATGAAAATCAAGAGTGATTTCTTTAAAGGAGAGTAAATAATATGCATTTAATTAAAAGCTTTTTTAACAAAGATTCTACTATCCAATGTCTAGGTACCGTTTCTGATCACATTGAGAGAATCTATAGAAGAGCTGGCAGCAAAAAGCTTTGGTTTGTATTAGTGTCCTTGTAATTATATTTTATTTGTTGTGTTGTCATATTCAATAGCCTAAAGATAACAGACCAATCTTAAAAATAGTTTTATTCATCCTAATTTTTACTTTTAAACTTTGAGGTTATAGCACCTGGACTCTGTTACTGTCTACAGATTTGCCTCTATTCCATTGTACCATGGCTCTCTTAAAAATGTCTGGGAATAAAGACCTCCATAGGAATAGCACCTGGATGGAGAGTATTCACTGGAATGATATGCCAATGACTGTTTCCTACCCTGCACCTTCTCTGTCCCAGCAAGGTGCTTTAGATTTTATTTTATATTCAGGAAACCTGTTCTGTTAGCACAGAAGTCCATGAAGAGAGACCAATGGTTCACTTAATCATAGGTAAAAATAATAGAAGGCAGTTCTCTCACCACTTAAGTTAAATGAATCAAAGTGTTATAGTTGCTTCATGAAAAATAACTAATATGTTCTGTAGAGGTAGTCTCTTTCCAGGGATTGAGGAAAAAAAAATTAGGTAAGTTGAGATAAAATTATTTCAGTTCACAATGGGGTAGGTAAGCCTAAATGCATGGCTCTCTACATTTTGAAGTAATTCTAGCAGTTTTACTAGTAGAATCTAACATTGTGAAAGTTAGAGTGTATATATTTTTTAATGACCCATTATTATCTAATTTTGAAAAAAAAAATCTCAAATAGTGTCATAAGAAACTCCCTCAGGTTTCCAATGTCTAAAATAAGGGGATTAGACAAAACAGTCTCTTAGGAGTATTTCAACCCTATGATTTATAGAAAATGTAGATCCAAAAGAAATAATGTAATAATCCTATGGTTAAATTTCAAATTTTCACTGTAAATTCTCAGCATAGTAAAGCATGTAAGTAGATGTTGCTTTTTTAGCCAGTAAACATCAAATGCAGTCTATAGTCTTATTTTTGACAAGGCAAACCTGATTTGCTTTATCTATTATACTTGTATTTTAGGTAAATTATTAACTAGGAAATGTTGACAGTACTGACTTTTATGTTTAAAAAAAACAAATCCTGAAGTTTTGTTTACTGTATTTTCCCTTTTGTGGCTTTCCACTGACCCACCCAGGTTGGCGGTACGCTACGGGGCTGCCTTTACCCAGAAATTTTCTTCCTCTATAGCCCCACACATTACTACTTTTCTGGTACATGGGAAACAGGTAACATACAGAGAATGTGGGAAAACTCAAGCTGCTTGAGATGTGTGGGCTTATTTGCATTCTAAAGGTTAAACATGTCTCTGGTCTTTATGGTGTGTGGATGAAAGCTTCTCTAAAAGTAGGAAGTGTTTGTGTCACTAACTTTATCAGTTATTGACTTGATTTTCTACTAGTCCATCCATGTTGAAATTAAGGAATATAAATGCTTTTTAGAGGTCAGCTTTCATGGATATCCTGAAATATAAGAAAACAGTTTTAAACCAACATTTCTCTTTTTGTTTTCTCCATCTAAAAGTTCCATATGAATTTTAACTTTTGAGGGAAAAAAATGCATATTTGCATGTGCTGTGCTTTAAAAAAATCTGCACTCCCTACAGCCTAAGACTTTTTCAGAAATATAAAAATAGCAGTGTGAATTCCTTCCTCCAACATTCTGGCTTTATCAAGAAAAAAAACCCCACTGCTATTTCACTGTATCACTACCTAAAATTGAGTACTAAGTGAGTCCCCTAATCCAGGGATTTGGTTATCTAGGCACCAAGAGAAACATGATTTAAAGTGACTATAGGAATAGATGACATGTATCAGTAACAGACTTCATAATGAATTATTTAATGCAGGATCAGAATAGTCCATTTCTTCTCCTGCCCCACTCTTCATCAAAGAGATAGTTAGGCTGCCTTTTCTTTCTTCTTTAAATTGATAATGGCTTGAATAATGCTGGTGGCAGAGATGAGAATGAGGGATCCCTGCCTAATTCTGGGTAGTCCTACAGTCTGGGAGATTTCAGTTGTTAGGTCCAGGGTCCTGGGCTTAGTGTTTCCTCCGACTTACTAGGTGAGGACCTAACTGTGCATATTTTTAAATCTCCCCAACCAGGGGCCCCATTTATTCATCATCTTTTAGATGTGTCAAACTCTTCTTTGCCCCCAGGTCGGTTGTACGCCGTGCAGCAAGTCTTTTAAGTAAAGTAGTGGACAGCCTGGCCCCATCCATTACTAATGTTTTAGTGCAGGGCAAACAGGTAAGTATCTGATTTTCAGACTCTCACTTGGTCACAGTCACAAAGGTTTCTGGGTAGGATCCTTGCTTTTAAATCTGGCAAGCCTCAGTGTTATAGGCCTCTCACAACCACACTAACAATGGCTCAGGCATTTCTACAAAACACTCCTTCCCCAAGCAAAATCTAGTTTTAGAGATGCAGTTATTAAATAGCCATTCCTTTTTCCTGCTGCACCTCAGAGCTGTAATTTTCAATTCCTGTATTAACTTGAGATGAGTGAAGTTACTGACACAGAATATGGAATAATAACCTACTGAAGTACTCCAGACAGGTTTAGGATAGGCAGAGTAAAGACCGGTGAATAGTGAAGGGCACATTTTCCCTTCTATTCCACATGAGATTCTTCTCCCCCTTAGAAATGCTTTGGCTCCCCCAGATCTCTCTAGGTCACCTTGCCATCTAGCTTCTGCCTTCCCACCATGGCCAGCTCTTGTTAGCTCCTCGCATAGAGCCATCTCCAGTTAGCAGTGGTCCCTTTCTCCTCCGGGTTCTAATACCAGACGTGTGACACTTCTCACCACTGCCCTGGGTCCCAGTTCATTTGGATGTGTTGTGTGTCTCTCACCTCAGGGTAGGCCGTGAGCCCCTGGAGGTCAGGGCCCAGGTCTTATCCAGCACCTGCCCCAGTGTGCCCAGCACAGGGCCTGGCTTTGAGCAGGCACTTGGGGCATGTGGGCTGAATCGAGCCTGTGCATGTGGGGTACAGAGTGGAATGTGGCTGCTCATTGCTTGTTTTGTTCTCTTTAAACACTAATTACCTTGCTGAATCATCATTTGGTTAGAATGAAAACCTGTTTGCTTTCTTTTTTGTCTTTGGGAGATGTATGCTTGATTGTATTTTCCTGACAATTAACCTAGGGATATAATCCGCTTCAATAATATGAAATACTTTAAACCTCTTTAATGTAATCAACCCACTGCTCATATTTCAGGGCTCTTAATTCATTAAAATTGATATTGTTTAATCCTGACATCCAGCGTTTGAAATGTTATATAACAAGCTATCTTATCATGTACTGTTAATAACAATGAAAAAAATATTGTACTAATTAAAAACTCCTGAGAAAAAGTTAAATACCTTTCACATATGTTGTTTTCTGTTTTCTCCAAATTATTAAAAGGTGGAATTTTTGCCCTCATTTGCCAGCTTAGTAGGCCAAGGTATAGGAGGTAACTTACCCAAGTGCCTCTCCTCACTGCAGTCCTTACCTCCAGTCAGTCTTGTTTCCCTGGACTGAGCCCCTCTGAACGTTAACAGGCTTTGGGAAGCTATTTTCCATTGAATTTTAGGTCCCTGTAGAATATCTGAAAATATAGTTAATTCCACTGAATATGAACATATGAGAAGGCCTTGGAGGTCTTTGAGGTCTCTGGCACCTGACACTTGGAGAAAGGGGTAGGTTAGGGTTGGCCATGTCCACTCTGCCTACTGTCTAATGGGGGTTGGCAGCCTGTGATCCTGAGACTCTCCTCCCCACCTCTTGGAAGACTTGGGGCGTGTTCTGAGGCTGGGCCACTGTCCATCAGAGCAGCACATTTCCCAGAAAAATGGTCACTTACCGAGCTAGGTAAGCCTGGAGGCTGGCAGCTCCACTTCAGGTTTTGAGGTCCATTCATCCATTCACTGACTGCATCCTACCCCTTTAAAAAAAAATGGGGATGGAGCAAAGTTTACATTCATTCATTTACGAAATGCCTCCCTGAGAACTGAAGTAATATTGTTTCCACAAAGCACTTTCAGATCACCGTAAGCTCTCTGGAATGAAGTAGTGGTCTAGTCATCATTGCTTCCAGAGGCAATGATGTGCCTTTTGTTTGTTTTCTTCTTTGCACACTGACATTTTAATAAAAGTAATCGTGCTCGGACTAACTGGTGAGCCCCACTTCTAGTGTAATAAACAAGCAGTTCTCAGTTTTCACTCCATGATGAAGTTGGGGGAGAGATCTCATATTCTCCTCTCTCCCCTCATCTCAGAAAACACAAGGGCCCTTTGGTATGCTCTTCTATTTCCTGCCTTTATATAATCATACTCTGTACATGGAAGACAGGGAGAGGGAATGAGCTGGTAGGAAGGGCCACAGACTCTTCTGGGAGGCAAAATGCCAAGCACAGAGGAGAGAGAGAAACCAGAGTATTCCTCTTGCCAGCTTCAGTGACACTTTCTGCTTTACATTTTCGTTGTCATTTCCCTTCTGCTTTCTCATTCCCTAGACATATGGGTGGCCTCTTGTGTTCCCCTCCACAGGAGAGAGATTACCAACAAGTTCTTTAATACTCACTATGTGCCTAACACTATTACAGGAGAAGTGGGAGCTACACTAGAACTATATGACCTAGCACCTGCCTTTGAAAAGGTTACAGTGTTGTTACTGAGCAAAAAGTTCCACATGAGAAACTATACAAAAAGAGAAGAATATACTCTCAAATACTAACTTATGTCAACTGTACAGGAAAGTAAGACTATTCAATGTATTATGGTTTCTCTGGGGAGAAAAAGTCATTCAGAATAATTTTAATAGTTATTTATATTCTTTCCCTGCTTTTATCCACTCACCTCCACTCCCCTAACTGGGACCCTCACCTACTCTTATATTTTAGACCAGACTATATGAACCATCATGAACTCCAGTGGGAGTTATGCTTTGAAAGCCATTTTAATGAATAGCAGGAGCAGTCATTCCACCTAATTCCCAGCTCAAGTAGAGTAATTTCAGCCTGCCAGTCATCCTGAGCCTTAAGTTTTTTCTTTTATCTTTTAGTAGCTAGGAAATTTTTACAATAAAATTCTGCCACTTATAGGTAACTCTGGGTGCCTTTGGGCATGAAGAAGAGGTTATCTCTAATCCTTTGTCTCCAAGAGTGATTAAGAACATCATCTACTATAAGTGTAATACCCATGATGAGAGGGAGGCCGTCATCCAGCAGGAACTGGTCATCCACGTTGGCTGGATCATCGCCAACAACCCTGAGTTATTCAGTGGCATGCTGAAAATACGAATTGGGTAAGTCAGATACTTTACATAAAGAGAGTTGTTCAGGTTGTCCTCTAGCAGACATGGCCTCTCCGAGTGAAGCGCTGCCCAGGTCTGGTGACTGTTTCAGAAAGTACACCTTTCCCCTTAGTCATAGAGGCAACATCTGGTGGTTGAAGACATAAATAACCACTGGCCTGGAAGAATCTTCCTGTTTACTTAACTCCCAGGTTAGAAATAGTGAAGTTTAATTCTCTTCTCTGGTAAAATCAGACTCCAGGGATTTAAACAGCTGCATCGTGTTAAAAAAAAAAAAACACTCAGCACAGTACTTGTAAAAATTCCTGTAAGTAAAACGGATAAGCCTTAAGAAAAGAATGATTCTCGATAAAGCTGAATGGGAGGACACCCTCAGGTAAAATTTTATGTTCTTTTAATAATATTCTGCTATATCTATTTGCTGGCACAATCTTGAATCTTCTTATCAAGGATTTTTTGTGAAAGTGTGATAAGGCAAGTTAACCAGGCTCTGGCATTCAAAGAACTGAGTACAAGTACAAAGGGCCACTTACCACTCATCATCCCAGTGACCTGCGATAAATGACAGGTCCTGTCTACCCCACTTTCATACCAGCCTCATTGTTCTATATGAAATCAAATTACATGATATGTTTTAAAAACCTACCACACTGAATAAAATATAAAGGTTTCTTTTCTTTTTAAATATATTTTTATTTTACAAATATCACATAAGTATATATATTTTAACTGTAAGGGTCAAATAATATCTGAGCATATAGAGTCACCTAATGTGTACCCCCAGATTTTGGGCATGTTCCTCAAGTATTTGAAAAGAATATATAGTCTCTGTCAGGCACAATAAATGTGAATGTGTTTGAGAGTAGATAAAATGTATAGCTTTTAATTATATAGTTGGATCATCAGTATCTTTACTATTTCTGTTCTACTTTATCCTTGATTACTAATAAGTCTTAAATTTTTTTCATTATCATTATGGATACATCAATTTCTCTTTGCAATTTTTTATGATATAATTTTTTTAAATTTTGCTATCGTTAATGTACAATTGCATGAACAACATTATGGTTACTAGACTCCCCCCATTATCAAGTCCCCATCACATACCCCATTAGACTCACTGTCCATCAACATACTAAGATACTATAAAATCACTACTTGTCTTCTCTGTGTTATCCTGCCTTCCCCATGACCCCCACCACATTATACGTGCTAATCGTAATGACCCTTTTTCCTCCTTATCCCTCCCTTCCCACCCATCCTCCCCAATCCCTTCCCCTTTGGTAAATGTTAGTCCATTCTTGGGTTCTGTGAGTCTGCTGCTGTTTGGTTCCTTCAGTTTTTGCTTTGTTCTATACTCCACAGATGAGTGAAATCATTTAATACTTGTCTTCCTCAGCATGACTTATTTCACTGAGCATAATACCCTCTAGCTCCATCCATGTTGTTGCAAATGGTAGGATTTGTTTTCTTCTTATGGCTGAATAATATTCCATTGTGTATGTGTAGCACATCTTCTTTATCCATTCATCTACTGATGGACACTTAGGTTGTTTCCATTTTTTGGCTATTGTAAATTGTGCTGCGATAAGCAGAGGGGTGCATATGTCTTTTTCAAACTGGGCTCCTGCATTCCTAGGATAAATTCCTAGGAGTGGAATTCTTAGATTAAATGGTATTTCTATTTTGAGTTTTTTGAGAAACCTCCATACTGCTTTCCACAGTGATTGAACTTATTTGCATTCCCACCAGCAGTGTAGGAAGGTTCCCCTTTCTCCACATCCTCACCAACATTTGTTGTTCTCTTTTGGATGGTGGCCATCCTCACTGGTGTGAGCTGGTATCTCATTGTGGTTTTAATTTGCATTTCTCTGATGATTAATGATGTGGACCATCTTTTCATGTGCCGGTTGGCCATCTGAGTTTCTTCTTTGGAGAAGTGTCTGTTCATATCCTCTGCCCATTTTTAATAGGGCTATTTGCTTTTTGTTTGTTGAGATGCGTGAGCTCTTTGTATATTTTGGATGTCAACCCTTTATCAGATATGTCATTTATGAATATATTCTCCCATACTGTAGGATGTCTTTTTGTTCTACTGATGGTGTCCTTTGCTGTACAGAAGCTTTTTAGTTTGATATAGTCCCACTTGTTCATTTTTGCTTTTGTTTCCTTTGCCCATGGAGATATGTTCATGAAGAAGTTATTCATGTTTATATTCAAGAGAGTTTTGCGTATGTTTTCTTCTAAGAGTTTTATGGTTTCATGACTTACATTCAGGTCTTTGATCCATTTCAAGTTTACTTTTGTGTATGGAGTTACACAGTAATCCAGTTTCATTCTCTTACATGTAGCTGTCCAGTTTTGCCAACACCAGCTGCTGAAGAGGCTGTCATTTCCCCATTGTATGTCCATGGCTCCTTTATCATATATTAATTGACCATATATGCTTGGGTTAATATCTGGACTCTATACTCTGTTCTACTGGTCTCTGGGTCTGCTCTTATGCCTGTACCAAATTGTCTTGATTACTGTGGCTTTGTAGTAGAGCTTAAAGTTGGGGAACATAATCCCTCCTGCTTTATTCTTCCTTCTCAGGATGCCTTGGCCATTCAGAGTCTTTTGTGGTTCCATATGAATTTTAGAACTATTTGTTCCTGTTCATTGAAGAATGCTGTTGGTATTTTGTTAGGGATTGCATTGAATCTGTAGATTGCTTTAGGCAGGATGGCCATTTTGACAATATTAATTCATCCTACCCAAGAGCATGGGATGAATTTCCATTTATTAGTGTCCTCTTTAATTTTCTTAGGAGTGTCATAGTTTTCAGGGTATACGTCTTTCACTTCCTTGATTATGTTTATTCCTAGGTATTTTATTCTTTTTGATGCAGTAGTGAATGGAATTGTTTTCCTGTTTTCTCTTTCTGCTAGTTCATCGTTAGTGTATAGGAATGCAAAAGATTTCTGTGTATTAATTTTGTATTCCACAACTTTGCTGAATTCAGATATTAGATCTAGTAGTTTTGGAGTGGATTCTCTGTGTTTTTTATGTCCAGTATCATGTCATCTGCAAACAGGGACAGTTTAACTTCCTCCTTGCCAATATGGATGCCTTTTATTTCTTTGTTTTCTCTGATTGCTGTGGCTAGGACCTCCAGAACTATGTTGAATAAAAATGGGGAGAGTGGGCATCCTTGTCTTTTTCTCAATCTTAAAGGAAAACCTTTCAGCTTCTCACTGGTAAGTATGATGTTCACTGTGTGTTTGTCCTATATGGCCTTTGTTATGTTTAGGTACTTGCCCTCTATACCCATTTTGTTGAGAGCTTTTATCATGAATGGATGTTGAATTTTGTCAAATGCTTTTTCAGCATCTATGGAGATGATCATGTAGTTTTTGTCCTTTTTTGTTGATGTGGTTGGATGATGTTGATGGATTTTCTAATGTTGTGCCATCCTTGCATCCCTGAGATGAATCCCACTTGATCATGGTGTATGGTCCTTCTCATACATTTTTTAATTCAGTTTGCTAATATTGTGTTGAGTATTTTTGCATCTATGTTCGTCGGGTTATTGGTCTGTAGTTTTCTTTTTTTGTGATGTTGTTGCCTGGTTTTGATATTAGAGTGATGCTGGCTTCTTAGAATGAGTTTGAAAGTATTCCCTCTTCTTCTAGTTTTTGGAAAACTTTAAGGAGAATAGGTATTATGTCTTCTCTAAATGTCAAAATTCAGTGGTGAATCGAACTGGGCCGGGAGTTTTGTTCTTGGGTAGTTTTTTGATTACCGATTCAATTTCATTGCTGGTAATTGGTCTGTTTAGATTTTCTGTTTCTTCTTTGGTCAGTCTTGGAAGCTTGTATTTTTCTAGAAAGTTGTCCAATTCTTCTAGGTTATCCAGTTTGTTAGCATATAGATTTTCAGAGTATTATCTAATAATTTTTTGTATTTCTGTTGTGTCTGTCATGATTTTTCCTTTCTCATTTCTGATTCTGTTTATGTGTGTAGATTCTCTTTTTTTCTTAATACTCTGGCTAGGGGTTTATCCATTTTGTTTATTTTCTCAAAGTACCCACTCTTGCTTTCATTAATTTTTTTCTATTGTTTTATTCTTCTCAATTTTATTTATTCCTTCTCTTATCTTTATTACCTTTATTATCCCTCCTTCTGCTGACTTTGGGCCTCATTTGTTCTTCTTCCAGTTTCAATAATTGTGAATTTAGACTATTAATTTGGGATTTGTCTTCCTTCTTTAAATAAGTCTGAATTGCTATGTACTTTCCTCTTAGAACTGCCTTTGCTGCATCCCACAGAAGTTGTGGCATTGTGCTATTGTTTTCATTTGTCTCCATATATTGCTTGATCTCTGTTTTAATTTGGTCATTGACCCATTGATTATTTAGGAGCATGTTCTTGTGCCTCCATGTGTTTGTGAGCCTTTTTGTTTTCTTTGTACAATTTATTTCTAGTTTTATACCTTTGTGATCTGAGAAGTTGGTTGGTAGAGTTTCAGTCTTTTTGAATTTACCAAGGCTCTTTTTGTGGCCTAGTATGTGGTCTATTCTGTAAAATATTCCATGTGCACTTGAGAAGAATGTGTATCCTGCTGCTTTTGGGTGGAATGTTCTATAGATGTCTTTAGGTCTATCTATTCTAATGTGTTGTTCAGTACCCCTGTGTCCTTACTTATTTTCTGTCTGGTTGATCCGTCCTTTGGAGTGAGTGGTGTGTTGAAGTCTCCTAAAATGAATGTGTTGCATTCTATTTACTCCTTTAAGTCTGTTAGTATTTGTTTCACGTATGTAGGTGATCCTGTGTTGGGTGCATAGTATTTATAGTGGTTATGTCCTCTTGTTGGACTGACCCCATTATCATTATGTAATGTCCTTCTTTGTCTCAAGGGACTTTCTTTGTTTTAAAGTCTATTTTGTCTGATACAAGTGTTGCAATACCTGCTTTTTTCTCCCTATTGTTTGCATGAAATATCTTTTTCCATCCCTTCACTTTTAGTCTGTGTGTGTCTTTGGGTTTGAAGTGAGTCTCTTGTAGGCAGCATATAGATGGTTATCCATTCTGTTACTCTGTGTCTTTTGATTGATACATTCAGTCCATTTACATTTAGGGTGATTATCAATAGATATCTTATTGCCATTGGAGGCTTTGGATTTGTGGTTGCCAAAAGTTCAAGGCCAGCTTCTTTACTATCTAACCGTCTAACTTAACTCACTTATTACACTTCTATAAACACAGTCTGATGATTCTTTATCTCTCTCCCTTCTTTTTCTTCCTCCTCCACTCTTTATATGTTAGGTGTTTTATTCTATACTCTTTGTATTTCCCTTGACTGATTTTGTGGATAGCTGTTTTTATTTTGCCTTTATTTACTATTTGGTTGGTCTACTTTCTTTGCTGTGTTTTTATTTTCTCTGGTGACCGCTATTTAGCCTCAGGCATATTTCCATCTAGAGCAGTCCCTTTAAAATACATTGTAGAGATGTTTTGTGGGAGGTCAATTACCTCAACTTTTGCATATCTGGGAATTGTTTAATCCCTCCTTCAAATTTAAATGATAATCTTCCTGGATACAGTATTCTTGGTTTGAGGCCCTTCTGTTTCATCTCATTGAATATATCATGCCATTCCCTTTTGGCCTGTAAGGTTTTTGTTGAGAAGTCTGATTGCCTGATGGGTTTTCCTTTGTAGGTGATTTTTTTTCTCTCTCTCTGGCTGCTTTTAATACCCTGTCCTTGTCTTTGATATTTGCCATTTTAACTATTATGTGTCTTGGTGTTGTCCTCCTTGGGTCCCTTGTGTTGGGAGATCTGTGGGCTTCCATGGTCTAGAGACTATTTCCTTCCCCAGATTGGGGAAGTTTTCAGCAATTATTTCTTCAAAGACACTTTCTATCCCTTTTTCTCTCTCTTCTTCTTCTGGTACTCCTATAATGCAAATATTGTACCATTTGGATTGGTCACAGTGTTCTCTAAATATTCTTTCATTCCCAGAGATCCTTTTATCTCTCTCTGCCTCAGCTTCTCTGTATTCCTGTTCTCTGATTTCTATTCCATTAACAGTCTCTTGCACCTCATCCACTCTGCTCTTAAATCCTTCCATTGTTTGTTTCATTTCTGTTATCTCCTTCTGGAATTCATCCCTTAGCTCTTGAATATTTCTCTGTAACTCCATCAGCATGCTTGTGACTTATTTTGAATGCTTTTTTGGGAAGATTGGTGGTTTCAGTCTCACCAAGCCCTCTCTCTGGTGTTTGAGGGTGTTCTCCCTTTTCATGGCGATGGGAGTGGTCTCCAGCAAGTGGCGCATGTGTCAGCTGGGAGGACAAAGTCCCTTCCTGCTTGCTGGTCACCTTGCCTGTACCAGTTAACTGCACACAGGGTGCAGCCTCTGGGTTAATCCCCTAAGCTGCCATGGTCGGCACAGCCTTCGAGGTGGCCTAGGGAAATGTCGGGGTCGCAGGCCAGCAGCATGTGTTCTGCCCCAAGAGCAAAGCCCCTTTGTGTCTCCCTGTGCCTATCTCTGCTGTCTGTGCCAGTGGACTGCACACAGCAACCAGTCTCTGGGTTAATCCTCTGAGCTGCCATGGGGGGGGCATCCCTTGTAATAGCCTAGGGTCGCACGCAAGCGGCACGTGCTCTGCTGTGAGAACAAAGCCCCTTCCTGCTTCCCGGATTCTGACCCCATCTCCACTGTCTGTGCTGGTCAACCGCACACAGGAAGCAGCCTCTGGGTTAGTCCCCTGAGCTGCCGTAGGTCGGGCGGCCCTCAGGATGGCCTAGGGCACTGTCAGGGGTCGCAGGCGAGTGGCGCGTGTTCTGCAATGAGAACAAAGCCCCTTTGTGCCTCCCGAACTCTGCACCAGTCTCCACTGTCTATGCCGGTCAACCCCATGCAGGCAGCAGCCTCTGGGTCTGGGCCAGTTAGCCGCATGCAGGGATAAGCTTCTGTGCTAAGCTGTGTGGTTGGTCTAGGCAGGGCTGCTCCCTGGCTGTTCTGCAGCAATGGCAGGTCAGCCGGTTTGCTTGCTGTGCCAGTGGGGCGGAAGTAACGGCAGGCCGCGAGGGGCTTCGGAGCTGCGTTGCCACCCAGGGTCTTAGAGTGCCTGAAGTTCCTTAAAATTCCCAGCCTGCTGGGCTGAGTGTGCCAGGATGATTTTTTCCACCTATTAAACCCTTGTCTCTTTAAGACTTTTAAAGCATCTGCTTTTCTTTTGTCCCAAGACAGCTGGTTGTGGGAACCTGTTCGCAGTCTCAGTCTCAGACCTTGCTTTTCCACTCCTCCAATATCCAGTGCACCATGCAATGTATGTCTGTGCTCCTGGGACAGACCACCAGGGCTGGTTATTTAGCAGTCCTGTGCTTCCACTCTCTCCCCACTCTGATTCCCTTCCTCCCACCAGTGAGCTGGGGTGGGGGGAGTGCTCGGGTCCCGCCGGGTCACGGCTTTGTATCCCACCCTTGTCCGTGAGATGTTAGGCTTTCGCAGATGTAACCTGGCTCGTGTACTGTATATTCCGGTCACTCTTTTAGTAATAGTGGTATTCGCTGTATTTTCAAAATATACATGGTTTTGGGAGGAGATTTCCGCCACCTTCCTCATGCCGCTGTCTTGAGAATCTCCTTCTCCTTCCCTTTTATTTTATGCTTTCTATCTACCATACTTTTTTGTTGTAACTTTTTTTCTTCTTTTTTGATGGGTTGACTTCCTTTTCATTTCTTAGTTTTAATTTTGCACATGAGTATGGAACACTTTATGAAAAATGATTACCCATTTTTTCCTTCAAAAAGTTACCTAAGAAAAAGTTGCTTACTTGACAGTATCTGCATACTTCTTGTTTCAAGAATTCTGATTCAAGAAATTAAGACATATTTTATAGCACTCTTAATTTTACTATTATTTGAAGTATTGGGAACAACCTAGATATCCATCAGTAGGAAGTAGTTTAAGTTTTATAGCTTTACAGTATAAATGCTGTGCAATGATTACAAGTAACAAGATAAAGCCTATACACCAACATTTATAAATATCCAAGGTTAAGTGAAAAAAAAGTTGCAAATGTGTTATTCCATTTTTTATTAAAAAAATAATACTTTACATATATGTGTAGTGTATTGTGAAAATATCTCAAAAATATTCCTACAAAATTGGCATCAGTTATTTTCTCTAGACTTCTTTTTTAAATTGTATTTTTCAGTTTTACTTAAAAATTTTTTAGCTGAATTTGCTATTTTTTAAGCGATTTTTTCTGATATCAGTTATATTACATTTCAGGTGAGTTTTCCATTCCCTGTTTCCTCTTTCTTTTGATCAAGAGGTGAATACACTGTGCATAGAATTTAACCTTCATTTTTATCCCTTAAATTGTTCCTTCAAAAAGTTAGAGGTATTCTGAATCAATTAAAGAACTTCGAATCATACCCTGATTTGTTCAGTCTCTGTTTGTTCTGATATTTTCAACCCCACCACTTGACTACATATGAGGATACAAGAAATGGGTCTTTCATGTGAGCTGTTTCTAAATCAAAAGAATTGTGACTTTACATGTCCATACAAGGTATTAAAAGTACTATATTGTTACGGACTCAGGCATTTCTCTGAGGCTGACTAAAGTGTAGGTTATAACTATTCCCAAGCACATTCTTGGTAATAAATGTTCTATTCAGGAGAGCCTCTTGAAGTGATAGTCATCCTTGCAGAGGTTTCAACAAAGCCTCAGGGTAAAAGTTAACATGTTCCCAAGATTTTACAGTGCTGTGTCTTTCAGCCTCTAGTAGTTTTTTCTTTACTGCATATTCAGCATTTTAGGCTAATTTATATTCTCTCAAAAATCTAATGTTCAAATCTGACCTGAAACTTCTTTCTCTTCATGGAACTAAAGTATGTCCAGTTTATTCTAAAAATAGTTTTCTCTGTTTTTGTATCTGGAACTCCACATACTCAGTTCCTTCCATGAAATATACTATATTCTTTTTCCTTACATGGTGTCACACAAAATAAAAATGTCAGGACAGCAGCATGTAGCTTAGTATTTACTGATAGCAGAAAGCCTCCTAATGAAGAAATTTGCCATGAAACTTTAATTTCCCTGTTCTGAAACTCATCCTAGAATTAACTGTGGCATTATAATCCCATTGTGAGTATTAACAGTATCCCTGCCATCTCATTATGTATCCCTCTTATGCTAGACTCACAGGGTCAACTCTAAACACTGGGATATTTTCAGTTGGGGAGAAGCCTAATTTTGTTTTAATAAGAAGTAATTTATATAAGAAATTTACTTCTGCTGTGGATAGACACTTGATCTCATCTTCCTGTCTGTATCAGGGTCTAGTTCACAGAGATGCTCGATAAAATTTGACAGATTGTTTTAATATATAGGTTATAAGCAGGTTCAGGTAATTTGCCTTGAGCTACTGATGAGGAATTTAGGAAAAACAAAACATAGCCTATCTCTGTACTCAGAGAAAGAAATAAAGGACTCTTTTTAATTTTGATAAATGTACTTGGTTTGAACAAGTTATGTCCCTCAGGAAATGACCAAGTTAAACAGGGCCTTGTTTATATGAAAATCTAGTCATACAAATAGAGAATAGAAGAATGTAATACGTTTCTTTATTCATTTATTAATGGAATGGTGCAGTTAATCATAGCAGAGTATTTTATAAGTTGCCTTATAATTGTACCTCTCTATGCAGCATCCCCAGGAAGGATCTAAGGGGATACACATATGAATAACATGTGGTATGGCACTCAGGTTCACTTTGGTAAACTGTTTCCTCCACCTCTTCCTTCATCAACATAACCACAAATATTATTTATTAAACACCTTTAAATGCTAAGCAATATGCCAAAAAGACTTCACATATATTATCTGATTTAATCCATACAACAACCTGGAGGTAGGCACTGACACCTGCTTTTTTTTTTCTGTTTCCTTGTTTTTTGTTGTTGTTATCATTGATATATACTCTTATGAAGGTTTCACATGAAAAACAGTGTGTTTGCTACATTCACCCATATTATCGAGTCCCCCCCATACCCCATTGCAGTCACTGGTCCATCAGTGTAGTAGGAAGCCACAGAGTCACTACTTGTCTTCTCTGTGCTACACTGTCTTCCCCATGATCCCCTCCACACCATGCATTAACACCTGCTTTTTAAAGTTAAACTTAGATTCAGAGAGCTTAGATGACTTTAGTCAAACTAGTAAGTGAAAGAACTGGGATTTGCTTTGATCCTTAAGTGCTTTGTACATGTTTGCACTACATATACTTTCACTATTTTCTCAGGGAACTAGGCCTTACTGTTAATTTCTAAAACTTTAAGACCTGTTGGTACTTTCTACAGGATTTCAACTTATGACCCTTTCTTTTTCAAGGATTCATGTAGCAACTGTTATGTGCATTGACTCCAGATGTTTTTATTGTCTTTGTCAGTTTTCTAATCTAGAATCACTGTTTAGCATTGTACAGTACAAGGCCCACCAAGAAGCCTAAATTGTTACAAGTTAACAAACAGATGAGATTTTTCTCCTTTATTCTTCATGAGACCAAGGAAGTGGAGATGATTTGGAATTGATTCTAAGTTAGTCCTGTACACTGCAAGAGACATTAAGATACTATAGTAATTCAGCAAAGTAACTTGCCCAAGGTCACAAGACCAAAAACCAGAATTTGTACTCAGGGTGAGTAACTCCAGAGTTCATGCTTTCCCACCCTGCCTCTAGCTCTCATCTTTATAAAATAGGGAAGCTATCCCTGCTTTGCTTCCTCATTGTATTGTGGGGATTCTGGTTAAAGAATGTGAAGATGTTTTGCAAAGGATAAATCTTCAACAGTATTGCTGTGACATTTGTAATTTGAGGTCCTCTATTCTGTGGCTTTTGGAGAACAAGTACCTCTGGTGTTATCTTTTTACACATCACAGATCCCAAGGAGGAGGAGCCTCCTCCCCTCCCAAGAAACACACACGCACTCACTCTTGTATTCTAGTCCTAGGTTTGCAAAGATCCTCTCTTCCCACCAGAGACATTCACCCTGGTGGTATCCCTTTCTGTCATGGTTGATTCTCCTTTAGATTTGCCCAATGGAATGATCCCCAAGCATTTTATACAGAAACTTAACTCAAAATCCCATTTGGATTCTCTGCCACCATCTGACATGGTCTCACCCCTCCTTCACCTGGTGGGACCTCATGAAATACATGACAAAAATTCTAAAACCCCACAAGTATAACCTGTGCCCACGGTGCTCTTCTACCACATTAACAGTAAGGTTTTGGAACCCTGTTTTTACTCTAGGCATATCAGACAATTTCAGAGAATTACAGTTCTCTTGTCTGTGGGGCTTGTAACAGTGTCCTTGTGAAAGGGAGAAATATTTTTTATATCTTTTTAATATATTTTCATTGCAGCTCAGTCAATTTTACTCAGACTTCTGCTCCTAATCCTTAAGTGAAAGGCTTCTTTGTGTGTTGGTTTACTGCCAGTAACAAAAACAATATGTTCCTTTACAAAATTTACCTTGAAATAGTCCCTGGAAGGTTTTAGTTTGCTTAAAATTGATGAGCAAATCATTCACTTACAGAGTCCTTGAATATCAAATTTCTTATAAATTTCTGCTTTTCCATATCACCCCTTTGTGTATTATAGTGATTGTAGTGTGATTTTAAAAGGAAGGAGAGGATCTACAGAAAACATTCTTTTTCTTTTACTTTCTTATAGGCTAATTAAAGTATTTCAGACTCATCTAACTTTTTACTATTGTTTCTCTTTTAAATGTTGATTATAAATAAAGAGACTGATAGTTAAGTCAGCTTTTAACACCATATTCTTCCTGAAAGGCCAACATTCACTAGGCTGAATGGATATAAAAAGTAAGAACATTTGTCTCAGTCATGGTACATCTTATCCAGAATGCCCCTGCACTATGTATACTTCTACCTCTGTTTTGACCTCTCTCTTGGATTTTTAAAATTTATTAATTTACATCACCTGCTGCCTCAATTGCTTTAAAAACCAATACCACATGTCTCTTTTCTCCTTTGTACAAGGTTAATCCTGACAATGTAATTTCTTCATAGCTACTTCTATCAGGCACTCCAGTGAACAAAGTTAACCTGCTCACAGGAATAGTATTCTTGTCTGATAATGATTTGATTTGCTGTCTCATTATTGATTCGTGCTCCAACTTTCATGTTGAAATATATGAAATTCCTGACAGGCCCATTAATGTAAAGACCTCCAATCAACTACTTTCTGCTCTAGGTCTGTCAGTCAGGCTTTAGTGGGAGATAACCCCTGAGGGTGTATGTTATCAAGCCTTTTTCATCTCCACTTTTCATATTGCCAGGACTTCCCCTGTAAGCAGTTATGTTCTAAGCATGTCTTGTCTTCTAATGCCCACAGCTGCATCTGTGGATCACACACCCAATGTTAAAGAAAGCCACTGGTGTCATAGGTACCAGACACTAAAATTGCTTATGCAGTAAAGGAAAGAGATCATTGCAGTGCTGAGTTCATTAGGGTGCTTTGTTCCTCATTCATTGGTCTTTGGTTTTGACATTTGATGCGAAGTAAGTGCCATGATGGAGTTTTCTACTCTATTCTGTTGTGATTAGATGGGGGGAGGTGGGTGAGTTATTGTTTTCCAGTTACCAGACACAAAACTCAATTTGTCATATCAAATTATCACCCTCTTTGTATTAATATAAGTCAAGAAAAAAACCCCTTCTTTCAGATTTCCCATCTCCTCTTATATGGCTTAGTAGATGCTGGCAGAGAGTTACTCATGAATTTGTTTAACAGCAAAATTGTCAAATATTTCATAGGATCTTGAAATAGCCTCAGAATGATTATTTAAAAAATTGTTTCTTGCTATGGATCAGTGCTACTCTTTGTGGCATTTATTTCAGAAAATGTCAACTGTTCTGGTTTACCAATTATGTCAGATTTCGGTGTACTTTATTTTACATTTTACTCCTTGATTGGGGCATGTTGGAAAGAAAAATGCTAGTACATACACAATATGCTTACTAGCTTCACAACACGAGAGATTTTTAGGATTAGCTTATCCCCAGCCCTGGATAGGAATACTAGTCCACCACTTCATACTTTTCCAGCAGTGCTGAGGAATTCGTTGTCCTCAAGTCAGACCTTGACACATATGAAGGTTGATCTGGTCAGTCATGTGTATCTGCCACTTTCTCATTTGCTTATTGGCAAGTAGAGCATATTCCTGGTTCTTCAGACAGACTAAATTTATAAGGATATGGTCCAAGGATAACCTTCATTCTTTTGACTTTCCACATTTGCTTAATTTCTTTCATTCCCCATTTTGCATTAAGTGCTTTTACACTGGAATTATCAAATCAGGTTTGGTGATTTTGTCAGTGGGAATGAGGCTAAGAAGTCAGGTTTTCCCATGTGAAGGAATTAATGCCCTTTTGGATTAGTAGTTCTAAAAATGGACAAAATGTCTTTGATTTACTTAACTGTGTTACTCACTTGGTAATTTAACTTCCTCTAAGTCTCTGACTGCTATATAGTAGTTTATACCTAAGGCTATTTTGTTATTTTTATTTTAGTCCTTTGAAGAACTCCAATCTAAAAAGATTACTTTGGTCAGTGTTTTTGAATGAATAAAAGTATTTTAATTACCTGACAGATAAGTTTTATTCATTTGAATAATGAATGAAAACCAGTCATCATCTTTCTTTGATGGCTGTTAAGTACAATATTTTCTATAATCTGCTCACAGAACTGCTGAGATTTTGTAAACAGAAGGAAGAATCCTGAGGGGAAATTTTTAGATCTCCAACTGTCTATTTTTATGGTAATGAAGATGTTAAAACATAAATGTGATAGATGTTTAATTTTAATAACTCAAGTGTTTGGAGGACTTCAAAAAAGTAAGCATTTTAAATATTTAAAAGTCACTTCTGTTAGAAGAGGATACCCCTGAAGTTAAATGGACATGGCACTTGCTTAAGTAACTCCAAGACTTACATCAAAAAATTGTATTACCTTCCCCCAACCTGGGTCTGAGAAGTCAATAAAAGGAATTTGCTAACATTTTATAACTTATAATTTCAAAAATCTTTTAATATACATTGTCTTACTTGTTCCTTAAAATAATTCCATAAAATTAGCTGAACAAATAATAATAATATTCCCATTTGAAAAATAACTTCCCAGTGGGGCACAGTTGGTAAATGACAAAATTGGTATTCAAGTCTATCTTTATGGATTTTGCTTTTCATTATGAAAAATTTTAGATGTGTAATAATAGAATAATATGGTAAATACCCATATTCCCATTGTTTAAATGGTATAAGCAATTGTTAGTTGTTTATATATGCCATATTTGCTTCATCTTTGTTTTTGTTATAGATTATAAAGCAAATCCTGGATATTTTTACTTTTACTTCTCAATATTTTAATAAGTATACATCTCTAAAAAAAGGACATTTTTCTTAATAATCACAATACCATTATCACACCCAACAAAATTAGCAATAATTCTTTAATATCACTTAATATCCAATTCTTAGATTTCTCAGGTTGTCCCCAAAGTGACTTTAAAAAAGAAAATCAGGATCCCAAACAAAGCCACACATGGCATTAATTGTTAGATCTCTTTTATCACTTTTTTTTAATCTAGAACAGTAGCCCCACCCCCACTTTTCTTTTCTTCTCATTGACTTGTTGAGAAAAGGCAGGTCTTTAGATTTCTAACTTTATGTTCCTCCTAGTATACTAAGCTGCCTCATATGTAAATTTTAAATGTTAAATAAAGAAAAAAATTAATGACTACTCTGTCTAGCCTATACAATTAAAATTACAATATTTTTTTTATTTGAAGAGATGTCCTTGGAGCAATTTATTATAACTGAACTTTAACTGAAATGATTAAATACTTTAACAGCTAATTTCATAAGCAACTTTAATATCAAAGCATTAAAGTAACTATATCCTTAGTTTACAAGCATAAAAATATTTGTGTAACATTTTGAATAAATGCATTTAATAATGACAATGACAAATAAAATTCTAGTCTTTGGCATTAACATAGGTTTAGTCTAGTTTTTCTTTTCAACCAATTAGAGAAGTACAAATTATAAATTTTAATTCTGTTGTTAAGCATTCTGTTGTTAAGCATTCTGTTGTCAAGCATGCCAAGGCACTCACAAACACTTGCTGTTGGCAAATACTTCATCATCTTTATTCTTAGCAGTGAGCAACCATTAAATATCTATTATGTACTCTCCACATTAATAGTAACGACATTTTTTTTTAAGTATTATGTTCCATCCTTGTCCACTTCATGCCTCTGTAATTTATCTCAAGGTTTTGCAGCACATATACTCTGCAGCTGACTGGTAGCCTTGCTAAACTCCCAACTTCCAGAAATGGCAACAGAAGGGGGAGAGAGCAGAACAGTCACAGAAAGGGACACTTTGCCTGTGGCCTACGGCCTGGCCCAGCAGGCAGGGGATTATGCCTGGCTGATACCCCTTTGGCTCAGCTGGGAAGGCTTAACATTTTTCTTACCAACTTTTCCACTGAGAGACATTAAAGTCATCCCGTAAGGATACATCTTGTTTTGCAAATCAACCTTGGGTACCTGTGATATCCTTGTGGATTATCTTTCAAGGAAGTCTTCAAGAGAAAGGTAATTATATTTGGGTGCAGTAACTTAGCCATTCTAAATCTATGTTGCTGTAACTGGGCATTTTCCCAGTGGGTCGGCTACACAGCCCCTTCTTGGGAGACAAAGCAGCAAGAATGAATGAGGGCACATTCTTTCCAGATGCTTAGCTGCACTCTGTTTCTTACTCAGTATTCACCAAAGGATTTAAAGATAAAGCATAGGAATCTGCTGTGTAAGACTAATTCACCAGCTCTTCCTAATGGTGTATAGAGTTCTGGTTCCCTAAGGCACAGTATTATTTCCAGAGTTTTCTTTTGTTTGCTTAACTAGTTTATTGAAGGTGTTTCTTCAGAATATAGTAAATGAAAAAATTAGATGAAACTGTAAAAATACTTATATTAAAAGTGTCTCAAATTAAACAATAAATTACTTGCATATAAAATAAATATTGTAGGCATTTCTAGCCATATAACTATACCACCTTGGAAAATACCAGGTACACAAATAGTTCTCCATAAATGCTTGCCTAAATAATTAATTAAAGTTCTTTCTGTAATAAAAATTATTTTATGAACAGCATTTAAATTCTATATTTAAATATCTATAAAGAAGATTCTTCTGAAATCTATTGGTTAAAGTATATTATCTAATAAGCTAGTATAATTAAATTATAACTAACTATATCCCTGTGTTTCAAAGGCAGGTACTTCTCTTCTGTACCCTCTAATCACAAGGGAATGACTGCAAAGTGAAAGAAATGAGTGAAAAATGCTTGTCCTTCCTAGGAAAATAACATTTATGTAATAGCATATCTCAGCCTATTTCTTAAAAGTGAATCATTTTTATCCTATTTGTATTTTGCATATATGTGGTATTGAGAAAGTATTAGTGTGGCAGCTATTTGTATACAGTATAGTATCCTACCAAAATGGTAGGTTCTCATTTGGTATGAACCTGTCCTTACCTATTGTCATGTTGCTCTCTAACCACATATTCAAGAGCAGGCCTCATTTTTAGAATCTGCTCATGTCACATAATCTTGATGGAAGTAATTATATGAATGGTTCAGAAAATTCAAGTGGCCTTTTTTTAACTCCTCTTTGGATGGGTCAGTGCTGTTAAGGGCATTGCTTGAGAAGCATAAGGTGATTTTATATCAGGAGTCATTGATTCATACTTCCCTTGTTTTGTTTTAGGTGGATCATCCATGCTATGGAATATGAGCTGCAGATCCGTGGTGCAGACAAGCCAGCCATCGGTTTGTATCAGCTGTCACCTAGTGAAGTTAAACAGCTTCTGTTGGATATTCTTCAGCCCCAACAGAATGGAAGGTAATAAGGGCCCTTTGTTACCTACAAGACATTCTGGATTTACAGTAATTTCATGTATGAAATTAATAAGGTACTAAAAGGAAATAAAATGCAGTAGAGCACCGGAGGCCATTCTACTAGATGGATAATGTGCGCAGAGACACTAATTAAAATGTCCGTCTTTGGTTGTGATTTTGTGTTGATTTAAATGTTATACTTTCTTCAAGTATAGTTTATAAATGTTTCTTAGTTTTTATTATTCTGTGTAGATGTAACACTTCATACACTTTGGTCAGTTTCCTTCTGAACCTTTGTAGTGCTCACCATCTCCTTCCAACAGTTTGGCATAAAAGTTTGGGTTTGGTAACATTGTTGAAATAGGTTGCCTGTGACTCTCTCCCTAAGTGAACTGTAAACTTTTTTAGGGCTGTACCTTTTCATAGACTTAACTTGTGCTAACTTTAGAATAACAACAAAATAAATACTGTGGATTGCATTGAACTGAAGAATTTTTTTTATTACACAAAGAACTTTGTTTTTGAGCAAATTTTGGAATGCCCATGACCACAATCCCCATACACAGGAGATTATTTGAATAAACAGTGGTACATCCTCACAATGGAATACTATGCAGCTGTAAAAAAGAAATGAGTGTGGTCTCTTATGAATTGATGTGGAGTAATTTCTAGGCTATGTTGTTAAAGGAAACAGCAGAGTACAAAAGGGCATCATGCTACTCCTCATGTAAGAAAGAAGGGGATATCTGCTTATTTGTGCAAAGAAATATAGGGAGGATAAATCAGAAACTAATGAGATTGGCTACCTTCAGGGAGTGGATGGAAATAGACTGGAAAGAATGGAGAAATCGGTTCTGGGCAATAGGGTTGAATGGGAGAGCAATATTTCCCAGAGTATACCATTGGTATAGCTCTGACTCTTTAACTATGGTAATGTTTTATATATATATATATATATATATTATGTCTTATATACCCAAACAAAATTAATTATAATTAATCTAGTTGTGGAAGGAACACAAAACAGAATACAAACAGTAACAAATGAACCTAACTGTATTATAAATGAATAATATTCCCACACTGAAGGGGGTGGGGAAAAAAGAACTAAAGTACTTTTGGAAAACATTTATTGGATACTGTAGAGCTAATGAAAAAAATAACTGCACACCTATACTGTACTATAGTCAATAAATTTTTTCTCAATAGAGGTGTAGGATTAACAATTCTGAAATTTAATTATGACTAATGAGAGCCAGATTTCTCATTGTTGGAGAATGAAGTTACAAATAAGGAAAGGGGAAAGGCTAGAATGTATCCTGTGGTGCTGGATTGGAGTTGGAAGTGTCAGTCTGAATTAATGGTTTTTACACAGATGGAAAGGTACAGAAATAAATGTGGATGTGTACATGTAGGTATACGTCCGTATCTTTCCTAACTCTGTCCAATGAGAAGACCTAGAAGCAATGAAGCCCCAAAGGCAAAGAGCAAACCTAGTGCCCAGATACTGATCTCTCATACCATCTTCTAATAAAAGGGACCAGCATTCCTTGGAGAAATGGTTGATTCCAGGACTGGTGCAGGAAAAATACAGGATAGGCTTTAAGCATCTTGTGGTACCAGAAATTGAGAAAATGCTCCAAAAAATTATAGAATTCTTTTAGAAGGATACTGGAGAAAACTTGAAGGAGGCTCGGGGGCCAAAGCTGGGACAATCTGAGCAACAAAATAAATAATGATAGTATTGGATTATATATAACCCATGCAGTAAACATCCATGAGTCCATGCTGATATAAATAGATAAGTGGGAGGGAAGGGACTCTTCCTAACAGTAGAATCCAATAAATAAGTGTAGGTGGAATGATGGAAACAGAAAATCACCATTAGACAAATACAACAGTAATAATTGTTGCAGACAAAAACCATCAGTGGATGCTAAATTTAGTGTGTGGAAGTGTGATGAAAAATGGAAATTTTGAATAATTTCGAAGAATTTCCACTCAAGATGCTTCTTAATTGAAAAAGGAAAAATAGTAACTTCCTAGTGAAGAAACCCAATCGACTCCACCTTAACCAAATGATCGAGGCTCACATCCCAGTAATAAGGCCCATCAACATCATGTACCCCCACGTGATGTACTAAAAAGAGTACAACCACTTCTGGGTATTCTCGCCAAAAATGCGTAATTGAAGTCTAATCATGTGAAAATGTCAGACAAACCCAAATTGAGGTGCATTCTACAAAACAGCTGTCATTTCTAAAGTGTCAAAGTCGTGGAAGATAAAGGAAGATTGAGTGACTGTCACAGGTTAGAGGAGCCTAAGGAGACGTGGGAACTAAGTGCAGAGTGGGGTCCTAGGTTGGATCTGGGACCAAAACAAGGGCATTAGTGGTGGATTGGCAAAAGTTGAATAAGGTCCATAGATTGATAGTATTTATCAATATTCTTTTCTTGCTTTCATTAGTTGTACTGTTCTTTATGTGAGATGACCAAAGTAGGGGAAACTGAGTAAGGAGATACATATAGACAGAGACTTTATAAATTATTTTTTTTGTCTTCTGTGAGTCTGAAATTTTCCAAAATAAAAAGCCAAAAAATAAAAATAGAGGTATTCCAAATATTCTCTACCTCTGATGTGAGTATTCATACATTTCTACTTTTTATGGTGGTCTAAGCAAACATTTCCTTTTTGTAGTATTAACTATGACTTCCTAGAACTCTGAAAACATCTTTTTGATTTTGCCAAACAAAGGGAATAGAAAACAATAAATAAATACAGAGGATATTCATTTTCCACACCCATTATCCAAAGTAAAACATCACCAAGGAGCCCCTACACCTTCGGGCTTCTCTTCAGCATAGCACTGAACCCAGCCACATGAGTCCGGGTCCACCAAAAGAAACTAGACATCCAAAAGAGATGCCTCTCTCACCTACATAATGATAAAACTTCCTTGGTTCTCTTTAACCAGAACAAATCTTACATAGCAATTTTTATATTTAGAAATACTGTTGGTCATGACATGCCTACCTTGTGGTTGAAGACACATTTCACCCGCTGCCTGCCTTAATACCAAGTATAAAAAATGTGTATCTGTTGCAATCTTCAGCTTTTGGAAGAATATACTACTCTTTCATTTGTGTGTTCTTTTCAAATTATGCAGATTCTGTATCTTTAGCAGTTTGTAAATGAAGTAAATATTATATCTTTTAAGATTTATTACTTGATCCATGAAAGTAAGAAATCTAGAATTTTGGCTTATCACTACATTCTGAGTATTATGTCATGATTTTGCAGTTGGTTTTTCAGCATCAGTAGTTTGACCACATTTAAATTAAAAACTAAATGTAAGGTATAAAATGAAAATATAAGGCTTAAATTAAATTAGAAATACACTTTTTTGAGCATCCATTCACTTAGGCTTATTAAGTACCTTTCTGGGAGAGGTATACAGGAGTGATCAAGCTATATGATTTACATGCCTTCGTGGAGCTTACATTTTATTGTATGTAAGGACCACATAAACTTATTTTGAAATTGGCTGTTCCTGTGTTTTTAAATGGAGCTTTTCTTTGCATATTAGTCACCTGATCACATAGTAAGCAACCTTATAACTTACTAGAGAATAAAGTTTTGTCTATTGAATTTTTTTAAATCTTGGAAATTTTCTCCTTTCCTGCAAGCTCTATTTTCATTATGAATATTTAGTAACCTCTGTAACACATGGTAGAATGCATCATTGATAGATCTAGGCTTTTACTGCTCGCCCTACTGAAACAATTAATCTGTATTGAAAGCCCTGCTCTCCACCAGAACAAGCTTGTTTTTCCACTCTGTGGCATTTTCTTTTGGTCTATAGATGTTGGCTGAACAGGCGTCAGATCGATGGGTCTTTGAACAGAACTCCCGCAGGGTTCTATGACCGAGTGTGGCAGATCCTGGAGCGCACGCCCAATGGTATCATTGTAGCTGGGAAGCATTTACCACAGGTACAGCCCCTCCATATTTGTGTTACTAAAAGGGATTTCCAGCAGGACATAGTGGGGTAGAGAATTCTTTTCCCCTCTGCATTGCAGATAACCTGCTTATTCCATTTCGTGAATGTTCCAAGGAAAGGTATCCAGATACCTGATGTGAGGAGTATACTAGAAAATAGGAAGCCTAATCCATTGGATTGGAAATATTTTTTCCTCAATCTGAGTTACTTTTACTTTTTAATTTTAATGCCCCTCTCTTCAAAAGCCTTGCTTTACCAAGTGGATATTTTGTTTAAAAGTTTTAGTTAATCAAAAATTAAGGAAGACACTAACAAATGGAAATGCATCCCATGCTCTTGGCTAGGAAGAATCAATATTGTCAAAATGGCAATACTACCTAAAGCAATCTACAGATTCAACGCAATCCCTATCAAACTACCAACAGCTTTCTTCAATGAACTGGAACAAATAATTCTAAAATTCATATGGAACCAGAAAAGACCCCGAATAGCCAAAACAATCCTGAGAAGGAGGAATCAAACAGGGGGAATTACGCTCCCTGACTTCAAGCTCTACTACAAAGCCACAGTAATCAAGACAATTTGGTACTGGCACAAAAACAGACCCACAGACCAGTGGAACAGAATAGAAAATCCAAACATT
>JAQQAC010015468.1:35489772-35520299 GCA_029783875.1 Phataginus tricuspis | reverse complement strand
AAATGATCTCACTCATATGTGGAGTATAAGAACAAAGAAAAAAAAAATGAAGGAACAAAACAGCAGCAGACTCACAGAACCCACGAATGGACTAACAGTTACCAAAGGGAAAGGGACTGGGGAGATGGGTGGGAAGGGAGGGATAAGAGGGTAAAAGGGGCATTACGATTGGCAGACATAGGGTGGGGGGGGCACGGGGGGTACTGTACAACTCAGAGAAGACAAGTAGTGATTCTCATCTCACTACACTGATGGACAGTGACTGTAATAGGGTTGGTGGGGGGGACCTGATGAAGGGGGTAGTTTAATCATCACAATATTGCTCATGTAATTGTAGGTTAATGATACTAAAATAAAATAAATTGTAACAAACAACAAAAAAAAAGTATTTGGAACCACTTAACAGGTGTACATCCCTAGCCCTTTGTCTCTCAACTGCCTATAAAAAACCCCTAGACAACGTACCACCCCGGGACTCTCTTGTCCCCTCCTGGTGTGAGCCAGGGGCTCTGTCCTTTCACTCTATCTCTGAATAAAAGCCTGTACCTTGCTCCCCTAAAAAAAAAAAAAAAAAATTTCTTGTATTGTCATGTTTCATATGTTTCCAGAAGGCTCTCTGTTGAAAGGAATCACATGGCCAAATCCTTCGTCAAGCAAACTACCCTTCCTTTGTTTATTTGTCAGTAAACTTAGAGTTTCTTATACTGGAATTACTGTGAATGGTGGCATTTCTTCACCACCAGGAGGTGGGGGAGTGCTGGGGGACCTCACAAGCAGTAAGGATACATTCAAAAGCCAGAACTAAATCAGGCCTAAAAGCAAGGTGACTTAGTAATGCTGTGATTAAGGAAATTATTACTTATGAATTGCAATAAATGTGAAAAGATGTGCAACTTTTTTAGGTTATTAGATAATCACTAAGTTAACCTGAGATGTAACTTAACTTCAGTCCATGTGAATTAGTGCCCCTCCATCAGTGGTTTCCCAAGTTATGTAAACTGGACTACTTCTTTCGTTTGATTATTTTACTTAATCCTGGCATCTAAATCATTCTGCTTATACACAAACATGAATAATTAGGCCTTTTAGAAATAAAGTACCATATTTGTTTGTAGTGTTGAAACATAAACCAAATTATTTTTGATGAGGGTCTTTCATACAAATAAATACAAACACCCACATTTATTTTGTTTATAGGTACATAGAGTATTTCTGGAAGGACCCACAAGAAATTGGTAGCATTCTTTTCTTTGCCTTTGGGGAAAGGAACTGTGGTCTGGGGAACAGGGTGGGCTTTTCATTGAAAACCCTATTTAAACTTGCAAATTTTGAACTATGTAGACCTACTACTTTTAAAAAAAGGAATAAAAGCTTCTTTTTTTTGGTATCATTAATCTACAATTACATGTGCAACATTATGGTTACTAAACTCCCCACATCATCACCTGCCCCCACCTACCCCATTACCGTCACTGTCCATCAGCGTACTGAGATGCTGTAGAATCACTACTTGTCTTCTCTGAGTTCTACAGGCCTCCCCGTGACCCCCCAACATTATGTCTACTAGTCGTAATGTCCCTTTTCCCCTTTGTCCCTCCTTCCCCACGCATCCTCCCCAGTCCATTTCTTGGGTTCTGTGAGTCTGCCGCTGTTTTGTTCGTTCAGTTTTTTTCTTTGTTCTTATACTCCACATATGAGTGAAATCATTTGATACTTGTCTTTTTTTTCTGCCTGGCTTATTTCACTGAGCATAATATCCTCAAGCTCCATTCATGTTGTTGCAAATGGTAGGATTTGTTTCTTTCTTATGGCTGAATAGTATTCCATTGTGTATAGGCACCACATCTTCTTTATCCATTCATCTACTGATGGACACTTAGGTTGCTTCCATTTCTTGGCTATTGTAAATAGTGCTGCGATAAACAGGGGTGCATATGTCTTTTTCAAACTGGGCTGCTGCATTCTTAGGGTAAATTCCTAGGAGTGGAATTCCTGCCTCAAATGGTATTTCTATTTTGAGTTTTTTGAGGAACCTCCATACTGCTTTCCACAATGGTTGAACTAATTTGCATTCCCACCAGCAGTGTAGGAGGGTTCCCTTTTCTCCACATCCTGGCCAACATTTGCTGTTGTTTGTGTTTTGAATGTTGGCCATCCTCACTGGTGTGAGGTGATATCTCATTGTGGTTTTAATCTGCATTTCTCTGATGATTAGCGATGTGGAGCATCTTTTCATGTGCCTGTTGGCCATCTGAATTTCTTCTTTAGAGAAGTGTCTATTCATGTCCTCTGCCCATTTCTTAATTGGATTATTTACTTTATGTTTGTTAAGGTGTGTGAGTTCTTTATATATTTTGGATGTCAACCCCTTATCGGATATGTCATTTATGAATATATTCTCCCATACTGTAGGATGTCTTTTTGTTCTACTGATGGTGTCCTTTGCTGTACAGAAGCTTTTCAGCTTGATATAATCCCACTTGTTCATTTTTGCTTTCGTTTCCCTTGCCTGGGGAGATATGTTCATGAAGAAGTCGCCCATGTTTATGTCCAAGAGATTTTTGCCTATGTTTTTTTCTAAGAGTTTTATGGTTTCATGACTTACATTCAGGTCTTTGATCCACCTTGAGTTTACCTTTGTGTATGGGGTTAGACAGTAATCCAGTTTTATTCCCTTACATGTAGCTGTCCAGTTATGCCAACACCAGCTGTTGAAGAGGCTGAGATTCCCCCATTGTATATCCATGGCTCCTTTATCATATATTAATTGACTGTATATGTTTGGGTTAATGTCTGGACTCTCTATTCTGTTCCACTGATCTGTGGGTCTGTTCTTGTGTCAGTACCAGATTGTCTTGATAAGTGTGGCTTTGTAGTAGAGCTTGAAGTCTGGGAGCATAATTCCCCCTGTTTTATTATTCCTTCTCAGCATTACTTTGGCTATTCGGTATCTTTTGTGGTTCCATATGAATTTTAGAACTATTTGTTCCAGTTCATTGAAGAATGCTGTTGGTATTTTGATAGGGATGGCGCTAAATCTGTAGATTGCTTTAGGTAGTATAGCCATTTTGACAATATTCATTCTTCCTAGCCAAGAGCATGGGATGCATTTCCATTTGTTAGTTTCCTCTTTAATTTCTCTTAGGAGTGTCTTGTAGTTTTCGGGGTATGGGTCTTTCACTTCCTTCATTAGGTTTATTCCTAGGTATTTTATTCTTTTTGATGCAATGGTGAATGGAATTGTTTTTCTGATTTCTCTTTCTTTTAGCTCATCATTAGTCTATAGGAAAGCAACAGATTTCTGTGTATTAATTTTGTATCCTGCCACTTTGCTGAATTCAGATATTAGTTCTAGTAGTTTTGGAGTGGAGTCTTTAGGGTTTTTATGTACAATATCATGTCATCTGCAAATAGTGACAATTTCACTTCTTCTTTACCAAGCTGGATGCCTTGTATTTCTTTGTGTTGTCTGATTGCCCTGGCTAGGACCTCCAGTACTACGTTGAATAACAGTGGGGAGAGTGGGCATCCCTGTCTTGTTCCCGATCTTAGATGAAAAGCTTTCAGCTTCTCGCTGTTAAGTATGATGTTAGCTGTGGGTTTGTCATATATGGCCTTTATGATGTTGAGGCACTTCCTCTCTGTACCCATTTTGCTGAGAGTTTTTATCATGAATGGATGCTGAATTTTGTCAAATGCTTTTTCAGCATCTATGGAGATGATCATGTGTTTTTGTTTTTGTTGATGTGGTGGATAATGTTGATGGATTTTCGAATGCTGTACCATCCTTGCATCCCTGAGATGAATCCCACTTTATAATGGTGTATGATCCTCTTGATGTATTTTTTAATTCTGTTTGCTAATATTTTGCTGAGTATTTTGCATCTACGTTCATCAGGGATATTGGTCTGTAATTTTCTTTTTTGGTGTGGTCTTTGCCCGGTTTTGGTATTACAGTGATGCTGGCTTCACAGAATGAGTTTGGAAGTATTCCCTCCTCTTCTATTTTTTGGAAAATTTTAAGGAGAATGGGTATTATTACTTCTCTATATGTCTGATAAAATTCAGCGGTAAATCCATCTGGCCTGGGGATTTTTTCTTGGGTAGTTTTCTGATTACTGATTCAATTTCGTTGCTGGTAATTGGCTTGTTTAGGTTGTCTGTTTCTTCCTTGGTCAGTCTTGGAAGGTTGTATTTTTCTAAGAAGTTGTCCATTTCTTTTGGGTTTTCCAGCTTGTTGCATATAGGTTTTCATAGTATTCTCTAATAATTCTTTATATTTCTGTGGAGTCTGTTGTGATTTTTCCTTTCTTATTTCTGATTTTGTTTATGTGTGTAGATTCTCTTTTTCTCTTAATAAGTCTGCCTAGGGGTTTATCTATTTTGTTTAGTTTTTCAACGAACCAGCTCTTAGTTTCATTGATTTTTTTTCTGTTGTTTTATTCTTCTCAATTTTATTTATTTCTTCTCTAATCTTTATTATGTCCCTCCTTCTGGTGACTTTGGGCCTCCTTTGTTCTTCTTTTTCCAATTTCAATAATTGTGACTTTAGACTATTCATTTGGGATTGTTCTTCCTTCTTTAAATAGGCCTAGATTGCAATATACATTCCTCTTAGAATTGCCTTTGCTGCGTCCCACAGAAGTTGGGGCTTTGTGCTGTTGTTGTCATTAGTCTCCGTATATTCTTTGATTTCTGTTTTAATTTGGTTGTTGACCCATTGATTATTTAGGAGCATGTTGTTGAGCCTCCATGAATTTGTGAGCCTTTTTGTTTTCTTTGTACAATTTATTTCTAGTTTTATTCCTTTGTGATCTGAGAAGTTGGTTGGTATAATTTCAGTATTTTTTAATTTACTGAGGTTCTTTTTGTGGCCTAATATGTGGTCTATTCTGGAAAATGTACCTTGTGCACTTGAGAAGAATGTGTATCCTGCTGCTTTTCAGTGTAGAGTTCTGTAGATGTCTGTTAAGTCCATCTGTTCTAGTGTGTTGTTCAGTGCCTCTGTGTCTTTACTTGTTCTCTGTCTGGTTGATCTGTCCTTTGGAGTGAGTGGTGTGTTGAAGTCTCCTAAAATGAATGCATTGCTTTCTATTTCCTCCTTTAATTCTGTTAGTATTTGTTTCACATATTTCAACACTCCTGTGTTGGGTACATATATATTTATAATGGTTATATCCTCTTGTTGGACTGACCCCCTTATCATTATGTAATGTCCTTCTTTATCTCTTGCTACTTTCTTCGTTTTGAAGTCTATTTTGTCTGATACAAGTACTGCAACACCTGCTTTTTTCTCCTTGTTGTTTGCATGAAATATCTTTTTCCATTCCTTCACCTTTAGTCTGTGTATATCTTTGGGTTTGAGGTGAGTTTCTTGTAAGCAGCATATAGATGGGTCTTGCTTTTTTATCCATTCTGTTACTCTGTGTCTTTTGATTGGTGCATTCAGTCCATTTACATTTAGGGTGATTATCAATAGATATGTACTTATTGCCATTGCCATCTTTAGATTCGTGGTTACCAAAGGTTCAAGGGTAGCTTCTTTACTATCTAACAGTCTAACTTAAGTCTCTTGTTAAGCTATTATAAACACAGCCTTATGATTCTTTATTTGTCTCCCTTCTTATTCTTCCTCCTCTATTCTTTATATGCTAGGTGTTTTATTCTGTACTCTTTTGCATTTCCTTTCACTGTTTTTGTGTATAGTTGATTTTACTTTTCGCCTTTAGTTAGTATCTGGATGGTCTGCTTTCTTTGCTATGATATTATTTTCTCTGGTGACATCTTTTTAGACTTAGGAGTGCTTCCATCTAGAGCAGTCCCTTTAAGATATCCTATAGAGGTGGTTTGTGGGAGGCAAATTCCCTCAACTTTCGCTTGTCTGGGAATTGTTTAATCCCTCCCTCAAATTTAAATGATAATCCTGCTGAATACAGTGTTCTTGCTTCAAGGCCCTTCTGTTTCATTACGTTAAATATATCATGCCATTCTCTTCTGGCCTGTAAGGTTTCTGTTGAGAAATCTGATGATAGTCTGATGGGTTTTCCTTTGTAGGTGAACTTTTTTCTCTCTCTGGCTGCCTTTAATACTCTGTCCTTGTCTTTGATCTTTGCCATTTTAATTATTATGTGTCTTGGTGTTATTACTTCCTTGGGTCCCTTGTGTTGGGAGATCTGTGGGCTTCCGTGGTCTGAGAGACTATGTCCTTCCCCAGCTTGGGGAAGTTTTCAGCATTGTTTCTTCAAAGACACTTTCTGTCCCTTTTTCTCTCTCTTCTTCCCCTGGTACTCCTATAATGCGAATATTGTTCCGTTTGGATTGGTCACACAGTTCTCTTAATATTCTTTCATTCCTAGAGATCGTTTTATCTCTCTTTGCCTCAGCTTCTCTCTCTGCCTGCTGTTCTCTGATTTCTATTCCTTTGACAGTCTCTTGCACCTCATCCAGTCTGCTCTTGAGTCCATCAATTGATTGTTTCATTTCTGTAATGTCTCTCCTGACTTCCTCCCTTAGCTCTTGCATATTTCTCTGTAGTCCATCAGCATGGTTATGACTTTTATTCTGAATTGTTTTTCAGGAAGATTGTTTAAATCTATCCCACCAGGCCCTCTCACTGGGGTTGTCTGGGTGATCCTTGACTGGACCATATTCTGTCTTTTCATGATGATAGAAGTGGTTGCAGGCAGGTGCCATGTGTGTCAGCTGGGAGAACAAAGTCCCTTCCTGCTTGTTGTTCTCCTTGCCCTTCTCCGCAGCCTGTGCTTGTTACCCACACACTGGGAGGCAGTCTCTGGGATAATCCCCTGAGCTGTCATGTGCAATGCCACCCTCAGGCTAGCCTAGAGCTCTGCGGGCATTTTCAGCCATGCCGGATGTGTTCTGTGCCGGTTGGTGCCTTCCTGACCTTGCTCTTACTTCCACAGCCCTTCCGGGTTAGCTGCATGCCCGCTGGGAGGAGATTCTGTGTGGTTGCCATGGGCGCGGCTGCACTCCCGCTGTTCCGCTGCTGTAACAGATCCGCTGGACCATTTCCGGTTACGGGGCCCAAAATTCCTCAAGATTCCCAGCCTGGTGGCCTGAATACACTGGAACAATTTTGTTCCTTTTGTCCCAGGGGAGCCCGCTGTGGGGACCCGCTCACAGTCCCCATTTCGGATCCTGCCCTTCCGTTTCTCTAATCTCCAGTACACCATGCGGTGTGTGTCTGTGCTCCCGATGCAGATCCCAGGGCTGGTTATTTAGCAGCCCTGTGCTTCCACTCCCTTCCCACTCTGATTCTTTTCCTCCCGCCTGTGCACTGCTTTGTACCTTACCCGCTTTGTGAGGCACTGGGTTCTTGCAGATGTAGCTGAAGCGTGGCCGTTGTACTGTATCTTCTGGTCTCTCATTTAGGAATAGATGTATTTGTTGTATTTTCACAAATATATATGGTTTTGGAAGATTTCCGCCGCCCTGCTCACACCGCCATCTTCCCAGAATTCTAAAAGCTTTCTAAAAAGTGTTCTTTATGCTGTTCACAGACTGTTGGGTGGTTGCATTTGGTTGCCAGTACAGGTGTCCCTTCTCTTTCCCAGATGCTCAGTGACCATTGCATGAGGCAGCACTGTCTCCTCTGAGCAAAGAACAGACCTCCATTGTTCATGGCCTGTCTTCTGCTAGGCCTTGTATCTACGTTCAGTGGACTGTGGCAACCTTTGTTAGCTTCTTTCCCAGGCCCTGTCAGATTTTAGTTGTCTGATTCCCTAGCCACTTCTATTAAGTATCCTCTCTTTGCTAACAACAAATAATATTAATGTATGTATAAATACATTTTTTTATATGCCAGGCACTTTTCTAAGTGCTTCCTCAGTCCTCACAACAATCTTTTGAGGTAGGTGTAGGTACTTTGTTATTCCCATTTGACATATGAGGTAACTAAGGCACAGCTAAGTGACTTTCCCAAGGTCACCTATCTAGGAAGTAGCCAACCCAGAGTGTGACCCCTCCCCCTTCTGAGCCTTTTCTCTTCTCTGCTACACTGCCTACCTGAAGCCTTCTCAAAGTGGGAGGTAAGGCAACTTGATGTCTCTTCCCTAGGTTTCATAATTGCATAGTAGCTAGGTCAAATTTTCAAATTAGATATACACTAAAAGGAAATTTATGTGAAACTGTGAAAGAGTTTTCCTTTCCTTCTGTAACCCCATTAATTCCATTGATAGACATCTAAACAATTTTAATTTCTGTGTTTTAATTACTGTGTTCAGGAACCAAGCTTCTTTTCTCCCAAGTTAGGTACTACCTGTAAACATTAACATGGATTATATTGTATATAGAATATAATAAATGGACCATATTTAGGGCTTAGGGATTATACCAGGCCAAACAACTTTGCTGTTATTTAATTGAGAGGGGACATTCCTTCTGGGTCCCATTTTGAGTGGTAAGGCTATGATTAAGATCACTGTAAATATCACTGGTATAAAAGCCAATCGGTATGACTCATCATCTCTGGCAGTAATTCTGGTGACTCCATCTGCTTTCTACCATACATGCCTAACATTTAGATAGAGCCTTTCCTCCAACCCTTGAGGGCTATCCACTGTGCCCAGATTTGGATTTGGATTTGGATTTGAGTCTGTTTTCTCCTTTCATTTGGTTTGTGAAAAGTGAATGGAAGACAATGGAATATTCCTATTTTAAATGAAACATAAAGGGTAGAGAATATTCTTTCAGTTTCGCTTTTTCTGTATTCTTGCCCTTGCTGCACGTAATGTTGTTTTTGCTTATTTGTATGCATTTTTATGCTGCCAGCTCCAAAAGGACCTGCCCCAGAAATTATATGAATTCACTAGCAAGTGACTTACATTCTAAAGCCTGACAGCAAACATAACTTCTTGTGTTAATTCTGCAAGCAATAAGTACTCTATTTGTTGTCTCTATTTTTGGCTGTTCCATTTGTGTTTTGAAGTAGCTTTCTAATATAGTCCCTTTCCCTTAAAGATACTAACAAAATATAATATATAATATAGTCGCTTTCCCTAAAAACAGGAGAGAAAGTTTATTGAAATAGTCAGCGGTTGGCTTCAGTAGTTTGACAAATGTAAAATTCAGTTGTATAGCTGGGCTGTTGTCTAAGGCTTTATAGAAACTGGAAAATATTATTGATTTGAAATTGAAATTCCTCTATTAAGTAGAAACCAGCGTATAACAAGGCAGCATGTTAATGTTATTTTTTTCAGCAGCCAACCCTGTCAGATATGACCATGTATGAGATGAATTTTTCTCTTCTTGTTGAAGACATGTTGGGAAATATTGACCAGCCAAAGTACAGACAGATCATTGTGGAGGTTTGTATTTAGAAATGTCGATTGCTGAAGAAGTGCTTTATGCTTGCTCCCTGAAAACCAGTATAGAAACACTGCCCAAGAAACCAGAGATTCCACTCCTCAGCCTAATCCAAATCTGCCCCCATAGAGTCCTGGGGAAGGCAGATGTCCTTGACCCAAGTCAAGGTGCATGAGCAATTCAAACTTCTTAAATAAGTCTGGGTGGGAAGACTGACTGTCCAGCTTTTCCAGTTATACACTCACCCCTCCATAGCAACTTCATCAACAACACTATAAAAGAGAGGAAATGACCTTTTTCTGTTTTATCTTTAATATTTTCTATTTACAGAAATAATGCATGATTATTGTAGAATGTTTCAATAGTTCAGAAAATGATAGAAAAGAAAGCAAAAAATTTTCCCTACACCTGCTAGTACTAGATTGTCAGCGTTGATATTTTGAGGGACACCTTTATAAACATCTCTCTGTGAACAAAGAGGACATGTAATTCTGTGCTGTATCATTGCTCTATGAAGTTAAATGCTAAAATATATATTGCCTGTGTGTGTGTACATGTGCTCTTTTGCCATTTTAAAACATTATACCAAATTATAGCAAATTCCTGAATGAATGGACTTAATTTATAGCTCATCGTCCTTTTGTCTCTTTCTCTGGGAATCTCTCCATTAGACTTTGTGTTTCTTAAGGTGGGTAATGTATCTTACTGATACCAAAGTCGTCAGTGAGTGATGAACTAGATGTGGTACCTCCTAAAATCCAGCGTGTCTGAAGCTACAGCCAGAGCCTAGTGAGAGTCAGCCTTATCTTTGATGTGGCAGGATTCAGAAACCACCTCAGCTAATCAGTTTTGTAGCAGGTAGAAATAAGGCTAGAAACTGGGGTCAGGAAAAGATGGGATTATTAGGAGTCCCTTTCTTGTGATGTGCTTTTCGGTGTCCAGTGCCCAGCACCTGGGACCAACAGGGGTCACAGTGGTCCTTCTTGTTGACCAAAATAAGGTCAGAAAATTTTTCCTTTAGAACTGGAGCAAAAATTTGTACTCCCGACTAAAGTCCTGCCCCAAGTTCTCTCACATTGAGACCCCTGGGTTTTTCTGAAAGTGTTTCCTTTCATTCTTTCAGGTTCTGTTTTGGAAGCATTTAGATAAAGTACAGTCAGTAAAATTCTCAAACTGGGAATTATGAAATCTTTTTCCTGTTCCAAAAGTAGGAACTATAATTATCACTTGAAAGTCTCTACCAAGCATCATATACCCAGATACAATTTTTGTGTTTAATAGATTGTTATCTAAAATGAATATTACTACTTAGGATAACTGTATGGGAAAGCCAAACAACAGAATGATGCATTAAAACTAAGATAGTTTACATAAACAAAAAAGTATTCATGTCATAAAAAGTTCAGAGTTAAGTATATTTTTAAAAACATGACGATTCCCTGAGAAGCTATTGTGATGTCACAGACTCATTCTAGGGGGCTGGGCTCCAAGTCATTTGATCATGAGCCTAGATCCAGATTCTCCACTGAACTCACCTGGCTTCCCTGGCTTTGTGACCTATCGCCTAGGGCAGCCTCTGCTCCTCTGGACACTCGTTGGGTCTTACCCCACTACGGATTAATGCCAAAAGGCCAGAAAGAGTTCAGACACCGAGTGAATAAGGCACAATGTACTATAGACAAGGTTAGGAAACTCACTTTTCTAAGCCATTAGTTCTGTTTAAGAGGCTAAAAAATCTTGATACCACTCCAAGGACACACACAATGAAAACAAAAGTGTGCAGTTTCCAAACACAACTTATGCTCCTAATCTACAAGAGTAGGAAGATTCCATGCATAGTTGATCCTAAAGCCTATCATGGTGCAGAACACACTATGGGATACAGGGATCGTCCATCAGTCTGGGTAAATAATGAAAACATGTCCAGACTGTGTCTCTTTTATGGTTCATATAATTGGCTTTCAATGTCTCTTCTAGTTACTGATGGTTGTTTCCATTGTACTGGAAAGAAATCCTGAGCTAGAGTTTCAAGACAAAGTAGATCTAGACAAACTGGTGAAAGAAGCATTTCATGAATTTCAAAAAGATGAGAGTCAACTAAAGGATGTTGAAAAACAAGTAAGTAAATAGCTTTTTGTAGAACATTTTCGTTGTCTTAGTTCTTCAAAATTATCCCTAATCTTTTATCATTTAGTACAAAACAGATTTACAGAGTACAAAGTAGAGTACTTGAGGGGCAAGAGGAAGTCTGACTTATTTGAGGAATTAGTGTTACTTTTAGTTAATTGCTAGTCAATTCAGCTATGAAGTTCTGACTAAAAAGAAATCTGGGAAGAGATAAATTTCCTTTATATAGTTAGCAGTTAAAATGTTTTTTTCCAGATAGGAGCCATAGATTGCAGAAGGCTATAAAATTAAATCCTGGGAGGATGGGAATATGTTGCAGGCTATGTTGGTGCTGTGTACTACCTAATAGAGTCCCTTCCAGGCTCTCTGTTTAATATTTTATGCTCATCTGTAAAAAGGTTCCCTAAGTAAATAAAAATTATCAGCAAAGAGGAGAATACTAAAAATGTTTATCTTTGTTTTATGGGCTGAGAATAAAACCTCAAGAAAATGAAAGAAAAACTTAAGAAGCTCCTGTTTGCCACAAGGAAATCATTCTGTGAATTTATTTTTCCCCCTAGACTGACACTGATTTTACCTGTCAACTCTTTCCAAACAAAAAAATCAAATGACTTGCTTACTGTTTTCCTTTGTAGGATGACATGACTTCCTTTTACAACACACCCCCTCTGGGAAAAAGAGGAACATGCAGCTATTTGACAAAGGTTGTGATGAATTTGCTGCTGGAAGGAGAAGTCAAGCCAAACAATGATGGCCCATGTCTGGTTAGCTAGTGAAGAAGGCATAAGAAGCTCTGTTGAGACACATTTTCTAGAAGAATTTAAGTTTTGTGTTGACCCTTAACCAGAGTAGCCATTAATATATAGAATGATCATGCTTGTGAGGTGGTTGCCATGCCCATGGCTGAGTTCTTGGACTTCTTGCATGCCATAGCCAATCTAATGGTAAGAAGTGCTATTAATCAAGTGAAAAAATTTTCATGATTATGCCAACTATAATACTAATCTTTGCTGAACGACAGAAATAGTTTATGAATTGGAAGTTTATCCCTGCATATTTTACAATCAAAAAGCTCATCAAAATGAATCTTTGCTGTTTGGACTAAATTCCCACCTTAATGCCATTAAAATGAATTTGCCAACTACTAATGCACACTGGGAATGAAAAGATATTGAAAGAATGGTGGGCTTCTTTTAGTGGCATTTAGTCATGCTGGAAGAAGATATTAATATGCATCATAAAAGCAAAATCAGCCAAATGATATTTTGATTCTCAAAAATTGCATTATTGGTAATATTTTAATATACAGAGCTATTATACAGTTTTTACCTTATAAACATTACTATGGTTTTGTATTTGTGCTAACTGTAGGTGTTGGACTAAAATACAGTGTAATGAGTCTATACCTAATAAAACATTTTCTTTGAGCTCTTACTAAAAATAGGACCTGTAAGATTGTTAGAAGTATGGACTGTCAACCTAGCTTGTACTAGTAAAAACAAAATTGAAAGTTATTAAATTTTACTTCTGATTCAATGAATATATCTGGACACATTCTTTGTTCTCGTGTACACAATATTAGGTTTATTACTCCTGACTGTTTTCATTTAATTTACCTGGATATGGAATGGAAGAGAATCCATGGTGCCTACCATTACACATATCTTGTTATCAAATTTACTTAGGCAAACTTTTATCAAAATAGAAAGTAGATTAAACATTTAAATTTTATTAATTTATTTCCTTACTGAATGTTACAGTGCAGCTAAATAATTAGTTTGAGCCCCAGCCCCAAAGAGAGTCATTACTCTGACCAGTCTTATTATGGAGTTTTATCTGAGAAGTCTCAAATTCACGTAAAGAATACACCCCTTTGTAAGGTCTCAAAAGGATCTAAGAAAGTACAGACAAGTGGCTTCAGTAACAAGTCAAATTGGTGTCAATACATGGATGCATGAACACGTGGAAAAGTCTCGAGTGAGGCACATGTCTCATAACTTTAAGGTATGCTGCCTAGATCTTGCACAAAAAGTCATATATGTGCTGGTTGGCAAAATTGAGAATGAGGTGAAATCTAACCTTATCAAACATCTTAAGGGAGGGATATGATAAAGTAGGTAGTTATTTGACTTGATATATTAAGAGAGTTTATGAAAAGATCACAATGAACCTCGTTTGAAAAACAAGCATAAAAAAAACATGACGTTTATATAGAGAGAATCAGGGACTAACACTTTATAGCTAAGGAAGCTGGAAATAAAGAAAAAACCCTGAAATGTTTAATATTTGCTGAAATCTGGAGGAAAGCAAACTATGTTGTATTTTTAAGAATTAAAAAATAAAGTCTGATTAGCTGAGCAAAGTTGCCAGGAATCTGTCACTGTCTTGGTTGAGATCAAACATCACTTGCAAATGCCTATTTCCTGAATGGGTTTGTTTCCTGCTTTAATGTTACATTTGCAGAATTCCTGTTTTCCCATATTGAAGGCATTCAGAATCTGGGACATATGTATCAACTTTGTGTTTTGATAAATTTAAAATTTATTGTTCCGAAAGATATATTGGGATCAGTAAATCTTCGTGTTCACCTCTGCAGAAGCCAATATCTGTTTTCTAATTAGAAAAGCAAAATATAGTAAGAATTAGAACACAAAACTCATATGAATTTCAGAAGTCCCATTTGGACTACAAAGCCAAAATGTTTTAGCAGCTCTACTACAGACTGACTGAATGTATTAGCACATTTATCCAGGCATGACAAGATTTAAAACTGATTTAAACCTTCCTCTATCACAATGGCAGATTCGCTGTGTAAGTTTATTGTACAAGCAACGTCTGTTGGAAACTCCTGACTGAATATCAAATTCAACTACATTTCCAGAGCATCATTTTAAGAAACATGGTGTTTTCCAGATATCCTTCCATTTTATTTAAGTCTGAAAAAGTCATATTTCAATTTTAAAAAGCCAGCGTATGGGTTCATCTTGATGTCATCTTCAATATGTAGTAAGCTTGCAGTGCCTTATGGACACCAAATAACATTTAGAGAATACCTAAATAGATGTAACTTTTCACCAGAACTCTAAAGAGTAGATTCGGGCATGCTTTTAGCCCTGGGTGAGCATGCATATTAAATAGATGGCATTATATGAAAGTGGAAGAGTCAACACAGTGTGAAATCATAGCACAGAGAGAACACACTTAAATCAAGGAGAGGCTGGAAGCAGCAGCGTATTATGCAGCCAGATCATAAAACTACTCTACCTCGGAAACTAAAAACATGTTTGAAAAATGAAGGAGAAAAAGATCAGCAAAACACCAGCAGCATTCAAACAAAGGAAGCAGTACAGCCTTACACCATGAACTCCTAAAAGCAGCAGGAAGACAAAGACCATGAGAATTTGTATTTGGTTCCTATACTCTGCCCTCCCAGAAGCTGTGCGGGGTGAGGACGAGGTCAGTAGATAAATTATGAAAATGTAATGCATGTGTAGGGTATCAGACGAGTGTTGAGTCAGCATCCAGGGGGAACAAACAGAAAATGTCCTTGTAGGGTGAAGGTTCATCCCCCACCACGTGTACCACCATCAGGCATTTCTCTCCAGCAGGGCTACTACCAGCCCACAGGACATCTGTGTGAGTCAGGAAGAGGCACTCTTTCTGGGCCTGCTCAGCACTGTGGGTAGAAGGTTTAGCGTCTGTGAAAAAAAAAAAAAACTTCCCGTCTGAGCAGATAAACCCCATACCAGGCTATGTAGCTTGGAGAACCAGGTGTAAATTGGATTTCAGCCCCCAGTTGCCCTCTCAGTTGGGCACTTTGTGCCATGTACAAACTGCATGACTGCCATGGTCATGCTCCCCTCTTAGGAGCTTTGAGAGTGGTCATTTTGACTTTTCATCTGGGAGGAAGGCAGATGAGGAGCAGGGGTGACCTTGATCCCCCAGAACTCATTGCTCCAACAAGAAATGGTCTGAAAACCCAAACCTGTCTTGTTGCCTGAGAAGGGCCTTATGGGCAATGGTAAATGGATTGGATGACTATCTTTTTTCCCCAGTAATTTTATTTTAATACTAGGAAACCTTCATTTGTTCTGCCTAGTCAAGGGCATATCCTGTTTCCAAGAACAGTGTCTTAAGGTGTGAGACTGTTCTCCAAAGAGGGGAAACTTCAGGGCTCCCTTACTGCCCAAGAGGAAGACACTCAGCTGGAAATGGCTAGGAGAGATCAAAGGAGTTCAGTTTGGGAAGAAATTTCAGAAGTTTACCCACATTCTACTGGGCACCCAAAAATTTGCTGTGCCAATCATGAGAAGAATGGAAAGAAACTGCCTGTAAACTATATAAAAATAATACAGAAAAAAAAGCATATAGAACCTGTTCTAAATGTAAACTTACTTTAGGAGACAGAGCATCCTCCAGCACAAATGCCGAGTACTCTAAAAGAAAAAGAAAAGAAATCAATGAAAGAGAAACTCAACAAAATATGACAATACAATTAGAAAAAAAATAGAGCTGGGGAAACAAGTTTCATAAATTAGAAAAGCAAAGAGCAAAATATGCCCAACCAGAAGCTAAATTGCTGACATATAGGGAAAGTTTTAGGTAATTTGGTCACGTACTTAGTGAGCATCAGCTATCTGCCGGACACCATCCTGGCATGGTGATGGGAGGAAGACAGAGCTCATCTCATGGAACTTACGTTCTAGCAGGCGCTGGGGGCGGGGTGACATGTTATGATAAATGCTATGAAGAAAGATAAGTATGGGGATATGGCAACGGTTATTAGTTTAAGTCTGGTTGTAGAAAGTTCTCTGATATAAAGGTATTTGATTAGATAATCTCAGTGAATGCAGATCGAAAAGAATTGAGAAGGTGGGGCAGTTTGCACAAGGTTGATCCAACGTAAAATTGGTATCCTTCAATAGAAAGGTATGATTGGCACAGAAAAAAGAATTAAAAAATATGATAAAGTTTTCCCTCAAACTAAATCTGCAGATAAAGAGAGCACATCGTGTTCCAGAAAAACTTGATACAGAATGAGCAACACTGAAACATCTTAAAGAAGCTACATGGAGAAGTTTAGAACAAAAATACCTATCATTAGGGGTCAACTCCACACCAAGCTCAATGTCACTCAATAAGTGTAACCTAAGATTTTTTTTTTGCCAACCAATTGAAAAGGCAAATTAATTCTTTTTTTTCTATTAATACTAGCATTTTATTAATTTTTGATTTGCAAATGAATTCTTAAATATACAGTAACTCAGGAATCACAACTGTGAACCTTTCATGAAAACAGTATTTGACAAAATCCAATCAACCAACAGAATCAATGTGAAGAGTGTAGTAATAGAGAAAACTTAGTATATAAAGACTATTTATGAACAATTAATCCATCAAAATGTAAAATTAATAGTAATTAATAGAAAATATAAAATTAATGTGATTTACACTTACAGAAAAGAATGTAAAGATGTTTTGCAGGAAAAACCACAATTTAAAATAATGTAACAAATGGACTGGGACAAAAATCCTAGAGCTGGCTGACAAAACTCAGTGAGGGCTGAGGAAGAAATATAAGTGAGCTAATTTCCTTGTCTTTCACAGCAAGAATTCGATATTCACTTTGTTTTTTAAAGTTAATATATCAAGAAAAAAAGTTTTTTAAAGTTTACCATTTCAAATACAAAAGCAACTTAAAATTACCAGGAGGAAGGGTGGGGGTGTTCAGAAAATTGACCATATAGCACAAGATAGAAAACAAAAGAAAAATGACACTCTCCAGATGCATTATAATTGCAGCTCTCCGTTTTAATATTAGACAATGAATTAAAAGTAATAAAAGCATTAATTGGTAACTAGAATATAAGTGGCCTAAATCTATATACAAAATCAAAAAATAGCATCCTAGCAGAAATTACTAGCTGTCCATTAAAATTTGGTCTCCACTTCCATAGTAATAGAATTATAGCTGGGCATGGGGCTGCTCGAGTACACCACACATTCCATTCTTTCTTACAGTTAGGGTGGGGTCCTGTGACTTAAGTGGAATGTTTCCCAATGAATGCAATGTGAACAAAAGTAGTGAGCGCCGCTTCTAGGCTGGGCCCGTAAACCTCTCTGTTTGTCCCTCTAGGCTAGTCCCCCATTCCTGTAGGCCAGGATGACAGTGAGCCACGTGAACGTGGTGGCCATGTGTTGATGATGCACAACTGCCTAAGTATCAGGTCATGACTAACTGGGGAGCAGTCGCTGTGCCTCCCGCCCCCCGTGTTGCTTACCAGAACACCTGTCATTGACTCCTAAGCTTGTGTTCTGTCAGGATATAGACACTATCCCAGTTGTTTCGACAGAAACAATGTAATTGTTTATCTAGACATAAGGTAGGAAACAGAGTGTACGTGTATGAGCCATATTTATTCTAACAGTTGGCCCTAACTAGTTTGAGTATTAAGATATATAAAGCAGGTGGCTGAAAATGGAAGGAGGGACATAATCAGAGTAACACCTGTGATAAATGAAATCTATAACCATAAATAATGGTAGTATGGGATATAATCACTAATATATAAATATTTAATTTCTATCCAAACAACTGAGATTACAATTTTTTTTATAATTTATTTTGGTATCATTAATCTACAATTACATGTGCAATATTATGGTGATTAAACTACCCCCTTCATCAGGTCGCCCGCACCAACCCCATTACAGTCACTGTCCATCAGCGTAGTGAGATGCTATAGACTCACTACTTGTCTTCTCTGAGTTGTACAGCCCTCTCCGTGCCCCCCAACATTGCACTTGCTAATCGTAATGCCCCTTTTTCCCCCTTATCCCTCCCTTCCCACCCATCTTCCCCAGTCCCTTTCCCTTTGGTAACTATTAGTCCGTTCTTGGGTTCTGTGAGTCTGCTGCTGTTTTGTTCCTTCAGTTTTTTTTTTCCTTGTTCTTATGCTCCACATATGAGTGAAATCATTTGATACTTCTCTTTTTCGGCTTGTCTTATTTCACTGAGCATAATACCCTCTAGCTCCATCCATGTTGTTGCAAATGGTAGGATTTGTTTTCTTCTTATGGCTGAATAATATTCCATTGTGTATATGTACCACCTCTTCTTTATCCATTCATCTACTGATGGACACTTAGGTTGCTTCTATTTCTTGGCTATTGTAAATAGTGCTGCAATAAACATAGGGGTGCATATGTCTTTTTCAAACTGGGCTGCTGCAGTCTTAGGGTAAATTCCTAGGAGTGGAATTCCTGGGTCAAATGGTATTTCTATTTTGAGTTTCTTGAAGAACCTCCATACTGCTTTCCACAATGGTTGAACTAATTTGCATTCCCACCAGCAGTGTAGGAGGGTTCCCTTTTCTCCACATCCTTGCCAACATTTGTTGTTGTTTGTGCTTTGGATGTTGGCCATCCTCAGTGGTGTAAGGTGGTATCTCATTGTGGTTTTAATCTGCATTTCTCTGACGATTAGCGATTTGGAGCATCTTTTCATGTGCCTGTTGGCCATCTGAATTTCTTCTTTGTAGAAGTGTCTATTCATGTCCTCTGCCCATTTCTTAATTGGATTATTTGCTTTTTGTTTGTTAAGGTGCATGAGTTCTTTATATATTTTGGATGTCAACCCCTTATCGGATATGTCATTTATGAATATATTCTCCCATACTGTAGGATGTCTTTTTGTTCTACTGATGGTGTCCTTTGCTGTACAGAAGCTTTTCAGCTTGATATAGTCCACTTGTTCATTTTTGCTTTTGTTTCCCTTGCCGAGGGAGATATATTCATGAAGAAGTCGCTCATGTTTATGTCCAAGAGACTTTTGCCTATGATTTTTTCTAAGTGTTTTATGGTTTCATGACTTATATTCAGGTCTTTGATCCACCTTGAGTTTACCTTTGTGTATGGGGCTAGTCCAGTTTCATTCTCTTACATGTAGCTGTCCAGTTTTTCCAACACCAGCTGCTGAAGAGGCTGTCATCTCCCCATTGTATATCCAAGGCTCCTTTATCAAATATTAATTGACTGTATATGTTTGGGTTAATGTTTGGATTTTCTATTCTGTTCCACTTTCTGTGGGTCTGTTTTTGTGCCAATACCAAATTGTCTTGATTACTGTGGCTTTGTAGTAGAGCTTGAAGTCAGGGAACATAATTCCCCCTGTCTGATTCCTCCTTCTCAGGATTGCTTTGGCTATTCGGGGTCTTTTCTGGTTCCATATGAATTTTAGAATTATTTGTTCGAGTTCATTAAAGAATGCTGTTGGTAGTTTGATAGGGATTGCGTTGAATCTGTAGATTGCTTTAGGTAGTATAGCCATTTTGACAATATTTATTCTTCCTACCCAAGAACATTGGATGAATTTCCATTTGTTAGTGTCCTCTTTAATTTCTCTTAGAAGTGTCTCGTAGTTTTCAGGGTACAGGTCTTTCACTTTCTTCATTAGGTTTATTCCTATGTATTTTATTCTTTTTGATGCAATGGTGAATGGAATTGTTTTTCTGATTTCTCTTTCTGTTAGTTCATCGTTAGTGTATAGGAAAGCAAGAGATTTCTGTGTGTTAATTTTGTATCCTGCAACTTTGCTGAATTCAGATATTAGTTCTAGTAGTTTTGGAGTGGAGTCTTTAGGGTTTTTTATGTACAGTATCATGTCATCTGCAAATAGTGACAATTTGACTTCTTCTTTACCAATCTGGATGCCTTGTATATCTTTGTTTTTTCTGATTGCCATGGCTAGGACCTCCAGTGCTATGTTGAATAACAGTGGAGAGAGTGGGCATCCCTGTCTTGTTCCCGATCTTAGATGAAAAGCTTTCAGCTTCTCGCTGTTAAGTATGATGTAAGCTGTGGGTTTGTCATATATAGCCTTTATGATGTTGAGGTACTTGCCATCTATACCCATTTTGTTGAGAGTTTTAATCATGAATGGATGCTGAATTTTGTCAAATGCTTTTTCAGCCTCTATGGAGATGATCACGTGGTTTTTGTTCTTCTTTTTGTTGCTGTGGTGGATGATGTTGATGGATTTTGAATGTTGTACCATCCTTGCATCCCTGGGATGAATCCCACTTGATCATGGTGTATGATCCTCTTGATGTATTTTTGAATTCGGTTTGCTAATATCTTGTTGAGTATTTTTGCATCTACGTTCATAAGGTACATGTGTCTGTAATTTTCTTTTTTGGTGAGGTCTTTGCCCAGTTTTGGTATTAGAGTGATGCTGGCTTCATAAAATGAGTTTGGAAGTATTCCCTCCTCTTCTATTTTTTGGAAAACTTTAAGGAGAATGGGTGTTATTTCTTCTCTATATGTCTCGTAGAATTACGAGGTGGATCCATCTGGTCGGGGGCTTTGTTCTTGGGTAGTTTTTTGATTACCGATTCAATTTCGTTGCTGGTGATTGGTCTGTTTAGTTTTTCTGTTTCTTGCTTGGTCAGTCTTGGAAGGTTGTATTTTTCTAAGAAGTTGTCCATTTCTTCTAGGTTTTCCAGCTTGCTAGCAAATAGATTCTCATAATATTCTCTTATAATTCTTTGTATTCCTGTGGGGTCCGTTGTGATTTTTCCTTTCTTATTTCTGATTCTGTTTATGTGTATAGATTCTCTTTTTCTCTTAATGAGTCTGGCTAGGGGTTTATCTATTTTGTTTATTTTTTCAAAGAACCAGCTCTTGGTTTCATTGATTTTTTCTATTGTTTTATTCTTCTCAATTTTCTTTATTTCTTCTCTAATTTTTATTATGTCCCTCCTTCTGGTGACTTTGCACCTCCTTTGTTCTTCTTTTTCCAGTTTCAGTAATTGTGTCTTTAGACTATTCATTTGGGAATGTTCTTCCTTCTTTAAATAGGCCTGGATTGCAATATACTTTCCTCTTAGAACTGCCTTTGCTGCGTCCCACGGAAGTTGTGGCTTTGTGTTGTTGTTGTCATTAGTCTCCATATATTCTTTGATTTCTGTTTTGATTTGGTCATTAACCCATTGATTCATTAGGAGAATGTTGTTAAGTCTCCATGTATTTGTGAGCCTTTTTGATTTCTTTCTAAAATTTATTTCTAGTTTTATACCTTTGTGATCTCAGAAGTTGGTTGGTAGAATTTCAATACTTTTTAATTTACTGAGGTTCTTTTTGTGGCCTAGTATGTGGTCTATTCTGGAAAATGTTCCATGTGCACTTGAGAAGAATGTGTATCCCTCTGCTTTTGCAGAGTTCTGTAGATATCTGTTAGGTCCGTCTGTTCTATTGTGTTGTTCAGTGCCTCTGTGTCTTTACTTATTCTCTGTCTGGTTGATCTGTCCTTTGGAGTGAGTGGTGTGTTAAAGTCTCCTAAATGAATGCATTGCTTTCTATTTCCTCCTTCAATTCTGTTAGTATTTGTATCACATATGCTGGCGCTCCTGTGTTGGGTGCATATATATTTATAATGGTTATATCTTCTTGTTGGACTGACCCCTTTATCATCATCTAATGTCCTTCCTTATCTCTTTCTACTTTCTTCGTTTTGAAGTCTATTTTGTCTGATACAAGTACTGCAACACCTGCCTTTTTCTCTGTTGTTTGCATGAAATATCTTTTTTCATCCCTTCACTTTAAGTTTGTGCATATCTTTGGGTTTGAGGTGAGTCTCTTGTAAGCAGCATATAGATGGGTCTTGCTTTTTTATCCACTCTGTTACTCTGTGTCTTTTGATTGGTGCATTCAGTCCATTTACATTTAGGGTGATTATTGATAGATATGTACTTATTGCCATTGCTGGCTTTAGATTCGTGGTTACCAAAGGTTCAAGGGTTGCTTCTTTACTATCTAACAATGTAACTTAACTTTCTTGTTAAGTTGTTGTAAACACAGCCTGATGTTTCTTTATTTCTCTCCCTTCTTATTCTTCCCCCTCCATTCTTTATATACTAGGTGTTTTATTCTTTGCGTTTAGTTAGTATTTGGATGGTCTGCTTTCTTTGCTATGATTTTATTTTCTCTGGTGACATCTTTTTAGCCTTAGGAGTGCTTCCCTCTAGAGCAGTCCGTTTAAGATATCCTGTAGTGGTGGTTTATGAGAGGCAAACTCTCAACTTTCGTTTGTCTGGAAATTGTTTAATCCCTCCGTCATATTTAAATGATAATCGTGCTGGATACAATATTCTTGGTTCGAGGCCCTTCTGTTTCATTACGTTAAATATATCATGCCATTCTCTTCTGGCCTGTGGGTTTCTGTTGAGAAGTCTGATGAGAGTCTGATGGGTTTTCCTTTGTAGGTGATCTTTTTTCTCTCTCTAGCTGCCTTTAATACTCTGTCTTTATCTTTGATCTTTGCCATTTTAATTATTATGTGTCTTGGTGTTGTCTTCCTTGGGTCCCTTGTGTTGAGAGATCTGTGGGCTTCCGTGGACTGCGAGACTATTTCCTTCCCCAGCGTGGGAAAGTTTTCAGCAATTATTTCTTCAAAGACACTTTCTATCCCTTTTTCTCTCTCTTCTTCCTCTGGTACTCCTATAATGCGAATATTGTTCCGTTTGGATTGGTCACACAGTTATCTTAATATTCTTTCATTCCTACAGATCCTTTTATCTCTCTCTGCCTCAGCTTCTCTGTATTCCTGTTCTCTGATTTCTATTCCATTAACAGTCTCTTGCATCTCATCCAGTCTGCTGTTAAGCCCGTCGATCGCTTGTCTGATTTCTGCATTTTCTTTCCTCACTTCCTCCCTCATCTCTTGCACATTTCTCTGTAGATCCATCAGCATGGTTATGACTTTTATTCTGAATTCTTTTTCAGGAAGATTGTGCATTTCCATCCCTTCAGGCTCCCTTTCTGGGGTTGTCTGATTGATCTTAGTCTGGACCATATTCCTCTGTCTTTTCAGAGCTATAGAAGTGGTAGCTGGTAGTTGCCACGTATGTCAGCGGGGCTCTTTAAGACTTTAAAAAGAAAAAAAAAAGAAAAAAGAAAGAGAAGAAAAAACAAACAAAAACGCCCACCGGGAGTAGATTCTGTGGGGATGCTGTAGGTGGCGCTGTTGCTCCACTATTCCGCAGCCGTGGCCATGCCGCTCCGCAGGGCCCTTTGTAGCTCCGCCTCCGGGGTGCCGAGTCCTCCCAGGTGTAGCTGCACGCTGTGCGTTTCCTGTGTATTCTGGTCTCTCTTTTAGGAATAGTTGTATTTGCTATATTTTCATAGATATATATAGTTTTGGGAGGAGATTTCTGCCGACCTGCTCATGCTGCCATCCTCCCAAAGTCCTCTGAGATTACAATTTTGAAGCTTATCATATTTTGGGTGCCAAAGAAAGCCTCCATGCATTTCAAAATTATAAATAGTAGAGACTGAATTCTCTTATATCAAGCAAAACAGAACAAAACTAATGTAATAACCAAAATAGAAAAGAAAAAAAGCTAATCTCTTAGAAATTTTGAAATACCTTTCTGAAACCAGAACTTAAATTTCAGAGTATCTAGACTACAATCAAATTATCACATACACGATGGCTAAAACCATATTCAGAAAAAATTCAGTTTTTAAACATAGTAAAGATAGAGTGGGAATAAATGAATTCTCATTGTAAGAAATTTTAAAATTACAACAAAATAAACATAAAGCAAAATAAAGAAAATGATAAAGTGAAATAGAAATTAATTCAAAAACAGAAAACAGCAAATCTAAGAGCTGGTGTTTTGAAACACCAGATGGTTTGAAACATTAGATAGCTATACTACCCATTAGCCTGAGTCCTAACGGGGCTAATAATGTCTTACATTTACTGAGCACTTAATATGATAGATGCTGGGCTTAGTACTTTGTATGTATTAGCTCTACCTTGTGAGGGAGAAATTACTAGCATCCTTATTTTACACAGGAGGAAACTGAGGAACAGAGTTTAAGCATCTGAAACAAGATTCCACAAATAGTAAGTGACTGAACAATCAGACTTCAGTCACAAAATTAGAACTCAGAAAGATGAGGTAATTATTTCACAGATGTGGAGGAAATTTTTTATTTATAATTTAAATGATACATGTTAATAACGGACACTTCTCAAACTTGACTGGTTCAAAGATGCTTCAAGAAGAAACAAGTTCATCTATTTTTGAAGGTATGAGACGTCTGGGGTAGAGCTGAGAATCTTCTGCTAACCCCTGGCCAATGCCCACTTTCCAACAGCAGTGGTTCCTCTGTCACGTGTGTGAAATTTTAAAAAAAGTGTTCATGGTCCCACTTTGCAAGCTGCCAAGGTCCTAAGTCAACCAGGACCACACAACTGTGCTGTGAGGATGCCCTGCAGTCATTGTGTCAGCGAGCTGGCTGTAGTCTCTCACCCATGACCAGAAAGAAAAGGTCTAAATGACTGAAGAAAACAAAACTGAATGGGAGTCAGGTTCTCATGTCCTAGATAGAATTCTTTAGGAAAAGAATTAACGATCCGAACCCTTGCCAACTCTCCTACACAAGATAGCACCAGAATGTGCATAGACTGTACTTTGAGGACACCAAGCCTAATGTATCCTTGATACGCTGCTTTGATGTACTAATTAACATAACTTCTTCCCTGCATGCATCCCCTGCTGTAAACTGCATATAAAACTTCCACACAAAGAGGGATGGAACAGTCTGATCAGAACTCTCTGATCAACTTTCACCCTGGGTCATGACCCTCAGTAAGACTGCATAAACTCTTACTGTTTATGCAGCGGCTGTGTGGATTTCAGTCATCATGTGTAAGGTGTCATGAACAGCACAACGGGGACAAAGGGAGTGGTTTCCCTAAATGTGGAAGCTGGAAACCTTGCAGCTCTAAGTACATTTACTCTGGAACTTGACTTAATCCTTCTCCTTCCTTGCCAAAAGATCACCTGAGGCATATCCGTATGACAGAAAGGCAGGTCCCAGTTCCATCTTGCTGCAGGCGCCGTAGGGTACCAAGCAAGGGACTCTGAGCTGAAAGGAGCAAATGAAAGTTCACAGCATGAGTGTATTTTACTTTCTTTTTGAGCCCACAATAAAGTGAGAACGAAGAAACTCAAAAGCATCCGTCACTCACCATCAAGTGCCCACCCTGTCATGTTCCCCTTTTTGGTGGAGAAATACAATGTGAGGAGGATAATTAACTCTCCCCTTATGTACTCAGTACAGTGAGCTACAGGGGCAAGTCTGAGTGGCAATTTTGGTTCAAATACTAGCTGAGTCACCACAAAAGATGGTAAGTTCCCGAGGGGTTTGGGTCATTTAGCAGTGTTAGTTTTCAGAGTTTGAGAGTAGGTGCTATAATCAGAAATCTTTCATGCAACATGTATTTCTAGCTCTTCAGATTCAATTGTTTTTTTGATGGAGATACTGCAAATTATGAAAGCACAGCTCATGACCCGGGTTCTGGCAGCGCAATCAAGTTCTCCTTCTGGTCAACTTCACACGTGACTCTGCTGCAGGGGCAGGGTGGATCCAAGCAGCAATTAAATGTTTCAATTTTATTTTTTCTACCACGTTCTTATCCTGAGAAAAATAGGGGAATGGTTCTCCAGCCTTTGAAATCATCACTCCGCCCTCGATTAAAGAGATTCTGTTCCATTTTAAGATTCTGTCCTGGTTCTGCTTTTTTGTTGCTGTTTCTTGTTGACCTACACTAGAGGGCAAAGACTATTCATTTTTATTCACCATTCCTTGATTCATAGGTGTATTTTACCCCAATTTAGAACCTCACAATTGCCAATTCATTCTGCTGGTCAATATTAACGTTCACCTCGCACGCAGCCGTTTCCTTCTCTCCAGCTTAGAATGGTGGGATAGGGCGCAAACTGGGAGTCTCAGAACTTGGTTTCAGGTCCCAGATCTCCCATTTTACAGATGTCGTGGACAACCTCTGACAAATCACTGATGCTCTCTGAAGCTCACTTTATTAATCCTTAACATGACTGAGTTGGGCCAGGTTTTTGCAAAGGTGCCTTCAGCTATAATACCATTTGATCAATTCATCTTCCACTTATGTAACTGTGCACATCTCCTTCCTTGAAACTTTCACCCCCTGTGTGGCTAGGTACTGTCTTTCAAAGGGTGCCTCCTTCTTTTGCCTTAAATATCATCTCTATCTTCATAACTCATATATATACTGTTATCTCTGCCTGCAGGAAACTTCCACTTATCTGCCCTGCCATCTTTTATTAAACTGCTTTCTCATCCAAATTACATAGAACTTGTGCTTTCCTCCCACTATAGACAGTTGCCAGTTGTGGCTTCAAGGTGTTCTCTCCATGGCATCTCCATCATCCCCAAACCTGCAATCAGATTTAACAGCCCTTTTCATCAGTTGCCAAGTCCCATTGTCATCTTCCTTCTGTTTTCAGAATCGGACAGCTTTCTGCTCCCGCTGCCAGGATCCCAATACCCTCATTTCTCCATAACTGCCCACTGGCTTGAACCAGGAGAAAGTTCCTCAGCAGCGAGTGGGACTGCTTGCCTATCTTACTGTCTGCAATCACAAATGGGACAAAGAGAGAATGTGTTCTAGGACTCAGATCTCAGCTAGGAAGAAAGGATGCCTGCTGCCCCAGGAGATGACGGAAAAACCAGAGAGCTGTGCACCAGAGACTGCCCGTGCACTTGCTTGGGACACCCCCCCCGCAGTGGTCATCAGGAGTTCTGGCTCCACCTCTGCTAATCTCTTTGCATGATTCATCTTATTTAGCCCTAACCCCAACCCGATGAGGCCCACCATCACTACTCCCATTTTACGGCTGAGGAGACAAGTGACTGAGAGGTTGAACAGCCTGTGCAAGAATCAGTGGTAGAGTTACAACCGAGATCTGTATGATTCAGACCTGGGTTCTTGCCTCACAGCACTAATTTGCTTCACCTCCTTAAACAGCTGATTTTGGTTTATTTTCTTTTTAAACCATCTATTTTTTTTTTTTTTGACAATAATGGCTGAGAAAAAGCAGGTCTGAAATAGTGTCCTTGGAGGGAGAATGCTCCTTGTTGTAAACAGGGAAGAATGGAAACTTCTTCCACTTTGGCTGCTTTGGCTTCTTCTCCACTGCATCCTCCCTCTTCCGCTCTTAATGGAGCCTCCAGCCCAATAAGGATAGTTTCCTTAGAACCCAGGAGCCTTGGGAGGCTGTCTCCTGGGCAGGTACTTCCCCCAGAATTCCCATGTGCATGGTACATTTGATTGACAGGGACAATAGAGTTTGTAAACATCTCTTCCTATCCAAAACTCAACTCCTTTTAAGATCCATAGTTTCTAAATAAAAGCGTAGACTTGGTTGAAAGTATGTTTTTTGTATGCTGTGAGCAGGAGGTGATGAGATGGAAGTTTCCCTACGTGTGCCCCTGCCCTGATTCTGGTGAGGCCCCACCTGGAGCTGAAACTCCTCACGGATACTGCAGAATGGGAAGGGAGACGGGCAGCAGAAACCGTAGCCAGGCCCTGGAAGAATCTCAGAGCGAGCCTCAGCCCATCTCCCAAGGTGATAGGAGAAGCTGACTAGAGTGCTGTATTTTGAAACAGGGGGTTTGTTCTCATGCAGACTGGTTCTTTTGAACCCAGATGACGAGTGTCTAACAAGTCAGTACTACCTAAAAGCTCACATCTTCTGAGAGGGAGGGCACCTTTTAATTTCAAATTATAGTCCATGGTAGGCCACCCCTCAGCCCCAAGCCCCCATTGAAGAGAACAGTGACTTAGATTGGGTTATCAAGATATGTTTCTTGCAGCCCTATGAGAGAAGTGATGCTACCCTAGGGACCCAAGAATCCTTCAAGGAAATCATAAACTGTAGGACTGCTTCCATATTGGTAATGTTCTGAATTAACATGTTTCTTCCTCTTCCTAATATGCCAAGTTATCATTTTGGGTTCTTTTGTTCCTCCTGGGTTTCTCCACTGGGAGGAATGACAGAGTCACTTTCTGTCCCTAGAACTATCCCACTGCCAAACACTTTGACTAAACGCTCCACTCATCCACTTTCAGGACTGAAATCTAATCATCTGTTTCCTTGTAGCCACTGCAAAACTGAATGTAAACACCTTGTTAATCTTGTAAGTAAACTTTTAATGCCCTACTCTTTGCCTTTTTGAGTCCATTCAGGCTACTCGTGGTCTTCAGAACAGACATGGATGTGGTCCCCTAGCCTGAAATACCCTTCCTGTCCTGTCTCATACAGTCCTTCCATCCTTGCGCCCCCTCCTCCCCTAGTCTCTGCCTCAGAATGCCCAAGGATGCCATGCAATTCCAAACAATCATAGAATACAGAGTATCCGCTGCTGCATTCATTATGTCATGAGGCCAGTGCTTGCTTTAGGTGAAGTGTAAGCCTTCTGAAGCCCAGCACGCAGTAAAGGCTAAATAACCACAGTGCCGGACAAGCAGAAACTGAATAAATGTTTGTTGACTGACAGAAGAGAGAGTGGACAACAAATATTTAATATGAATGGGGATTTTCCCATAGAGAGTTGTAATTGTCTGTCTGAAAACAGGAAAGAGAATGAGGGATGTTTTGGTAGTTTTATATATGATGCACAGTGAGAGTTGGAGAAATTCAGTAAGCTTGTACATGTTTATCTCATCTAGAAAATGAAAGGCAAAAAAATTTGAAAGCTCAATGTTTATGAGAACCACTGATGAATGACTAGTCATTTGAAAGCAAAAAGCTGAGAATTCCAACTTTGCTTTGTGAAAATAGGTTTAGAGTCACATTCTGAAGTTGGAAGATTTTACACAAATTAATAAAACAAGTGATTTTTCAACTTCTATTGAACAGAAAAGTAAATAAGTAGAGCTAGCAGAGTCAGCAGTTAAGTGGTTCTCTCCGATGCATCCAGGGCAGGGCCATGAATTTCCTCTGTTGTGAAGGCAGAGGATGAACATAGCACGGTTCCTTCTCCTTTGGCCCCACGCCCTGTCTCCTTGACAGGAGCTGAGCTGGCAACTGTTTGGTTAAAACACTTTACGCCAGTGAATTTCCCCTAAGAGGAGACCCGGGCGGCCGTGCATGCTGCCAGGTGGCCAGACTCTTGCCTTTAGTGGCCTGACGATGAGCTGGCGGCACACGTGCTCACCCCGGGGGCCCTCGCGGCCCCCTCTCCTCGCCAGACTCATGAGGGAAACCACACCTCATAGGGTCACTGCGAAGAAAAATTGGGGTGATAAGTGAGAAAGGGCACTGAAAAGCATAACACGTCAATATATCAATAGGTTTGCTTGGCATAAAACAACTCGTTTGCATAGTAATTACTCCATTATGCAATGCATAAAATGACATTTTAACTATATACAGGCATTGTATTGTTGCACATAGGGGAGCCTGACTTTCATATGTCCATGTCGGTATTAGAATAGTGACCACACAGGACTCTGGCCCAAAGCTCCCACCAGGCCTGAGGTCTACATGAATCTTGGCCAAATCCTTCAACATTAATGACTCATGACAATACCAGTCACCTGTTCAAGGACCTTTCCCAGCCATCATTCCATTTTATCCTTACAACCATTGAGCACCTGCTCTGGGGTGGGTCCGCTCTTCCTGAAGCCTGCCGGAGTCCTCCCCGCCGCCTGGCCGCCCTGGGGCTGCACCAAGGCCACTCTGCCTGAACTCTTGTTGCACAGAGGAGCAGTTGCGGCCCTCACAGGTCAAGCCTGAGGCTTTGTGAATTCTGTAGGTCCGAAGGGGTGAGGGTCTGGCAGCAGCCACACCCCCTGCGGCCACTGCTCCTCTCAGTGCCTGTCTGTTGCCTTTGGGGAAAGGGTGTTAGGTGGTGACCCAAGCCCCCCACTGGAAGGCTGCTACACTTCCGACCTTCCGTTTGCTGCTTGTTATGTCTCAGTTGGTCTGTCCAGGGTACTTGGCCATTTATCATCATCTCAAGAAGGTGGAGGATAGACCAACTTAACTCTAAGAGCAGGAGGAATGGGAAAAGCATGTTTGGATGTGTGAAGTTTAAACTGAGGTTTTAGCTGTCCAAGGAGAAAGCCCTTAGGCAGGAGGTAGAGGTAGGATCTCCTTCTGTGAGGTTCCTGTTTCCAAACACGTGTTTAATAAGTGTGTGTATGTGTGTGTGCAGTGCATGTGTGTGCATGTGTGTGT
>JAQQAC010015468.1:35465645-35489762 GCA_029783875.1 Phataginus tricuspis | reverse complement strand
GGTGTGGGTGGAGGACAAGAAGAACTCCATCCCATGCCAAGTGTGTGGGGAAGAGCAAATCACGGCCAGTGAAACTTTCTGAAAACCTCGTCCCTGCTTCCTGGGTGGCAGGGGTCCTTCCTGGCTAAAGCTGAGACCAAGGTTTGCTTCAGGCTCCTCAAGGCAGGAACAGGTTTCCCTGCCAGCTAAGGCCAACCCGGAACCTTTGCTGGGATTTCACCTGCTACTGTCATCTCAGACACCACACCCCTTAGTCATTTCCTCTCTTTTCTGCTCTCTACTAATCCTTCCTATTAGCTTTAACATTTGCTTCTCTCTCTCCCATCTTAAAACAAACCGCTTTTCACCTCACATAGCCCTTCTTCCACACCCTCTTTCTCCTCTTCTTCACGGCCAACTTTCTCAAAACAGTCTGCATATGTTCTATTTTTTCACCTTCCTGTCTGTCACTGAAATGGCCCTACTTAGGCCACTAATAATCATGGAACCAAGTCTAAAGGACATTATTTTAGGCCTCATCTTTCAGCAGTGTTCAAACAAACAACCTCTTCCAACTTAAAGCAACGTCTTCCCCTGGTTTCCGGGCCACCACACTGTCCCGGTTCACCCCTCCCCTGGCAGCACTGTCTCAGCCTCTATCACGGCTCATCCTCCCGTGTGTACCACTTAAATACTAGTGCCCCTTGCTTTGCCTAAAGCCCCTCTCTGCTCTGTTGTCCCTGCCCGGGTGGCCTCGCTGGCTGTAAGATGCCTGCTGCTCGGCAGTGACAGCCCAGCTCTCACCTCCGCCGCCAGACCCACACTCAGCTGCTCGGCACCCTGACACTTCACTACCAATATACCCAATATTGAACCTGTGATGCTCTCTCTCCCAAGTTCCGAAATCCTGGTTTTCTTCTAGTTTTCCTTCCATACGTAACACATGTACCCATCTGCAGAGGCATCACATTGGGATTCATCATCCCCACAGTTAATCACTTACCAAGGCCTTTCAGCTCAGGTCCTAAACAAATCTGAATCAATTCCCTGCTTTCCCTCCCCCGCCGTGCCGGGCTCAGGCCGCCATTATCTGCAGCTGGCCTCTGCCGTGGGCTCCCGGCTGGCCTTCCTGCTCCCCTCCTGCTCCCGCCCATCCATTCTCCAGCCGTCCGCAGGAGATGCACTTCCGAACGGAGAAGCTGAGCTGGGTGGGGGTAGGTTGAGGGGAGAGCATGCAGACTTAAAACTCTTAAAAATAGAAAATTGTTCTAAATTTGTTCTAAATTGTTCAAAAAATCAAAATACTTGTCTCGGTTTCTCAGATGCAACACAAGGCCTTTTGCTCTTCCTTCTCTGCCTCCTCCCCTCCGCCCCTTTTGCTCGGCTCCCCCCTGCTCACCGTCGGCTCTCAACCCAAATGCCGCTTTGCACGTGGCCTTCTTGGAGGCCCAAGACCAAAAAGCGCCTCATGCTACATTTTTTCAAAGAAGCAGAGGCAATGATCACAATTTTAACTCGATAATTGACTAAGTGACTAGCTCCTTAAAACCTCACACTACCTTTAAAGTAATGAAAATATACTTAAATTGATTGGGGTGATGGTTGAACAACCCCTGAATATATGAATAGCCATTGAAATATATACCCAAAATGGGTGAATTGAATGGTATGTGAATTATATCTCTATAAAGCTGTCTTAAAAAAAAAAAGAAAGAAGAGAAAAGACAGCCTTACCCTAGAATGAAAGCTCTGTAGAGGAGGCAGAGAATGTGTCCACCTTGTTCACCACTGAGTCCCTAGCACACAACAGGATGCCTTGGACCTGGCATGTGCTTCAGTATTGATTGAATGGTGGTGAAGAGAGTGAATAAATGACACGACTGCCCTTTTGATTGGGTCTGGCTTTCTAAAAGTTTGTTTTTTCTTATATTTGAGAAACAGGTTGGCTTTGATCTATTCCACCTTGATTATGTTAATGCTTTTCATGTAAATGCCCTCAGACCTCTGTCATTGCAAGGGGAAGCAGTGGCTGTGAATGCAGGGGTTGCAAGCCCATCAGACCCTGGAGTGTTTTAGTTTCCACTCTGAAAGCCTGCCTCTTGCAGAACCAGGTCAACTGTCTACCTGCAGATAAAGCCAAATGACACCAACGACACCTCAAAGGGAGGTCTGACGCAGCTCTGTCTCCCAGAGTTCTCACCTACGACTCCCAGGGACACACAGCTGAATTATTATTACTGTCATAACCATCTTTATTTTACATCTCCTGGATACATTCTTTGTTATTTGGTATATAGAGGAACCACACACATCTATGTCACCACTGAGGAGATTTTGTAACCAGTAGAAATCAGCTAGTGGTGGAGGAGCCATACAAGAGAATTCAAACTGACCATATGCCCTTCTTTTTACAAAACATTAACCTTTATTTATTTTGAAATGCTCTAAAGGGAACCAAAGCGCAGTTGATGAGCTCGGCCCCGTTTGGTTCCATGTCTTTCCACTTCCCTTTCTGGATCGCTGACTCAAGATGAAGCAAAATAATGCTCCAGCGAGCACGCTTACAGTTTACATCATAACTGGGAAACCTGTCTGACTGGTGCTCCCTGGGTGTGCATGTGGCGGCCCAGGACAACCTCTGAATGGACTGTAAGAAAGATAGGTAGTAACGTGCACTTCAGAAGGCGAGTCTAATTTCAGTTTCCCCTTTTTATCACAGACCCTTCTTTCCTGAGCAGGGCATCCCTCACTGCCTGTGCGCAGGCTGCTTCAGACATTGTCTTAAAGACTTTCTGACTGGCGCCCCTTGTGGCTTGTTCATGTAAGATATTAATGGGGCTGACTGCAGGATGCATCTCTGGGTAAAACTACCTACAAATGAAGGCATAAATGGCTCTGGGAAGCGAACACTAGAACCACTGGTTTTGCCATTAAGAACTTCTGATAGATTATTTCCTACTCCTACAATTCAAGTGCCAGCCAGCAGAACAGTGGGGCTGGAGTTGCCAGTGAGGGTTCTGACGAAGGTGCACGCAGAGCTCTCTGGGAAGCACGGCCAGGGTGGCCTGTTTCCATAGGCACTCACCCAATTGTGAGGCTTTTAAGATTTATTTCTATATTTGTAACTATTGTGAGTCTTCTAACAAATTCATCCATTCATTCAAAAATATTGATTGAGCACTGTTATAGGCGCTGGGATCTAGGGGTAAGCAAGGCAAGTGAGATCTCTGTTCTCAAGGAGCTTATGTTCTCATGTGGAGGCACAGAACAATAAACCAGAAGCGCAGTGATGTCAGAGAGCGATGACTAAAAGAAAGGAAACAGGAGAGTGATTAGGGAGTCATGGCGGGGCAAGGACATTTTATACAGGGGACACCAGAAAGGCCTCTGAGAGCAGGTCACATTAGCGCGGAATGATGGGGAGGGAGCAGCCAGGTGAAGGTCTGAGAGAGGAGCGATCCCGGAGAAGGACCTGCAAATGCCGAGGGCCTGAGGTGGGCGCACCTAGAAACGGTCCCAGGGTTGCTGGCTTGGAGAGAGCAAAGCAGGACTGGTAGGTGTGAGTTTGGAGGCGGGACTGCAGCTAAATCAGGTGGGAACCCTGCAGGCTTGGGTTTTAGTGTAGGAGCAGTGGGGAGACACCGGAGGGTTTTAAGATAAAGGGATGACATCAGTGACTGGGAGCGAGGAAGAAGGATTTGAGGGACTCGTTGCAAGGCTGGAAATAAAGAGGAACAGCCCCTGGTAAGGCCATGGCCAAAGGGCGTTTGTGCAGCAGTTAAGCCAAGCTCCAGAGTCACTACCTCTCACTAGGCTGCCTCCCTTGGCCCCAGTTGGCCATTTGGCCTTTAATTTGACACTAACTTTAAGAAAAGCAACTGAAAATCGTATGCTGCATATTTAGCCAGTTACCTCCTTCCTTTCTAATTTGTTGTGGCAACTTAAATTGGACTTCTGAACTCAAGTGCTATTTCTTTTTAATGAAGAGGCTCTGGCCTTAATTAATATGACTTGGCAACATTTTCAGAATTCGCGTTCTAGTTTTAAAACTGCTCTCACCAAATTTCGGAATTCCTGAAGCCAGCCACCACCTCCAAAAGTTGCTTTCTTCCATGACTCCCTGTCAGGGGACAGGCAGGCACCTAAGGGCTTCCAGGGTACCTCTTGTTGAAATGCTGGCCAAAGCTTTTCTGTGACATCTGTCACAGTTCTTAGAGGCAGAGAATTGCCAATTATCCATGTCATCTGCTTTTGGAATGCAGTTCAAACATCATTTCCTGAAAGTGAGCTAAATTATAATTTTTTCTGCTGTTTGTAGATAAGAGATTAGAGCATTTCTAATATATATTGTTCTTTTCTGTAGGAGGAATGAAACCTTGACACTTAAAAAAATTGCAGCAGCAGCTGACGATCACGATGCTTTTCCTGTGATATGTGGGAATCTTCATGTCCATCCCGAATATGGGTATCGTCTGGCTCATAATGGAGTGTGAGACAAAAATGACTTTGTGATGACTTTTGGTTCTATTTTATCCTTTGCCTACTTGTGATTTCACTCCCACTAGTGTTTTCTGGTAGCTAATACTGAATTATAGCATTCTTTTCTTTAGCAAGGTCTCTTGACAGCAAGAACTAAGGTAATAATAATGAGGGGCAGCAGGAAGAAATGGATTTTTAACCATTTTTATGTTTGTGATAGATGGAGAAAGTGGGGCATGGCGTTAGTTTTGAGTGAAGCCCAGGGATGGGGCTGAGTAATGGGACTGACAATTGAAAAATCCATTCTGCACATTTAGGAAAGTTAATCATTAAAGTGGTTTCATAATAGTCCCTCAAGCAAGACACCATTTTGCTTATTTTTCAGGGAACCAGCAAGGAGGCTTTGGTGGCTGAATACCACTCTGGATTGGAAGACAGGCAGAAGGGGAAAGGACAGGAACTCATATGATGGAACAGCAAAAAACATCTCCCTTCATTTGCCAGAGTCTTTGGTTGATGTGGGTGGAAAGGGTCCTGTCTGGTAATGGGCCTCTCCCAGCTGAGGAAAGCAAGAGACAATTTATAAGGGCCCGAGAGCCTCAGAGCCTCCCTTCCCAGAAAGATTTCCTCACCCAGCTGTCTACTGGAGTACATTTTCCACCTTGAATAGCCCTTTGGGTCAAAGCCTTTATCTCTAGAAAATTCTTGTTAAATATGTGCTCTAGGCTAATGGCACCACTATAACCACACTGACATGGGCTGATCACACAGGCTGTCTAACGGTAAGGCAAGAAGCCAATCCCATCCATTTGTTCTTTCCACTTTCATCTCCTCTTCCTCATCTCTCATCTTGACTAGTCCAAGTACTTCTTCCCACCAGCTTTTCAAACCTGAGTTTTACCTTCCAGTTCAGCCCTCCTAAAAGTATGGTATTCCTCTTCTGCTCAGACACTAATTTTCACTTCTCACTGTTTCTAGGATAGAGTCCAGACTTCTTAAACTATGTCTTGGGAAAATCCCATATCTACTCTGCAACTGACTAGCTCACTATTAATGGGAGAGTCACACAGCCCACTTTGATCCAGAGGAGAGCAAAGGTGCCGTCAGGATGGCGTCCACCCCTGTGCTTACGGCTCTATGTGCTGTGGATATAGTGGGAGTTCCTAGGGCCAGGATTCTCACCTGGCCTTGATCGGCTAGCTCACTACCTACACACATGTGGGCAATATGTCGTTACTGACTCTATATAAAGAGCTCCGCTCAGTGCTCTGGGTGTCATGGTGGCGGGGCTGAAAGGCTGTAGGAGAGCAGAGATGACACTGGAGTGGTGGCAGTGCTGAGGACAGAGACTGAGAAGGCTCTGGGGACGGAGAGGCCCAGAGGCAGAGACCGGCTGGCTGCAGGCAGACTCGCTCTGAGTGGACGGGATTCTAGTGACTGACCTGCCACCGTGGGAATGAAGTTGGGTATAAACACTTTTACCCCAAGAACGTTCCATTGTGATTCTTTGTCTCACTGAATCCACAGTGTACTTGTCCGGGGCTGAAACCCATTGGCAAGACACTGCCCAATCTCTCCTGCCTGGTTGCATTTAGGGATAATGCCAATTTAATTACTGCTTTACTAACATCACGGCAAACGATCTCCAGTTGCTTCTTACGTCCATCTGTTGGAAGTTGCTTTAGCTAAAGTTCTAAAGCTACTCCAGTAAGGTATTGAAAGGAGATTAAACCAAGGAGAATAGTATAATAAATAATAGCCAACAATGGCTATTTTGCATAGATAATATGCTAAGTATTTTGCATTAATTATTACTTCATCTAATCTTCATTGCAACTTAAAGTACAGAGGAGTATCTCCAATTTAGTGATGAAGAAACCGAAGTTCAGGGAGGTTCAGTAGCTGTGTTAAGGTCATAGAGCTATAAAGTGGGAAAATTAGAATTCAAACCCAAGTTGATCTGCTTCCAGGGTCCAGGCTCCCAACCATATCTTAGTCCTCTGTGAACAGCTGGTATCTGTACTTATCTTCTCAAATTGTCCAACAGCATTTTCTTATTCTGCATCTTATCTTCTGCTGTCTGTAGGCAAATTATTACCCCATTCTGAGCTTCAAGGACCACTTTGTAGAGTGGTTAAAATTAAAGATATCACATGCCCTCAGTGCTTTGTTGTGTCATTCACAGAGCAGGGATTGAGAAAGTGCTGGTTACATTTGTCAGGAAGAGTTTCTACATGGATAGCTGGTTCTCATTTATAGAGAGACATTTGGATGTACATCTTCTGTGAAAGATCTCTTTTGCAGGTCACTTTATCAAGTGTATAGAATAACCTAGTCAGTGAAGTGAGCTGTTTCCTCTCAAAGATTGTGTTAATAACCAAGGTGAGCCCACTGTCTTGCCAATGGGTTTCAGTGAGACCAAAGAAATGACAGTAGAACGTTCTTGGAGTGAAAGGGTTATACCCAACTTTATTTCCATGGTGGCAGGTCAATCACTAGAATCCCATCCACTCAGAGCGAGTCTGCATGCAGCCAGCCGGTCTCTGCCTCTGGGCCTTTGTCCTCAGCGCTGCTGCCACTCCAACCTCTGCTCTGCTCTCCTGCAGCCTTGTAGCTGTGCCACTTTGTCTCCCAGAGCACTGGGCAGAGCCCTTTATATAGAGTCAATAACAACGTATTGCCCACACATGTGTAGTGAGCTAGCCAACCAGGGCCAGGTGAGAATCCTGGCCACAGGAATCTTCATTTTATCCACACCTACCCAGCTTGGTTGGCCTAGAGGGAAAAAGACAGTAAGAAGCCAGATGTGACTTCAAAATGAGGCATAGGGGAGCACTTCATGTTTACCTTTTACAGCTGAGCTACATACCCCGCCTGTTCCAGACCACACAGGAGATGGAGAACCTTGTTCCATTTCTACCCATTATCTCCTAGGAGCAAACTGGAGCATATTGAAATCCTGGGGCTTTCTTCTTCAATTTGATTTTTTCTCCTGGTTTTCTAGGGGCTTATTTCAAGAGAGGCTTGAGAAATCATGCAGTGTAATTGGATGATTGGTGTACTTTAATTAAGGCAGTGAGAGGCAACGTGCAGCGCATTTCAGGTTGATTGTAGTAAGGCTAGGCAGTTGTCCGCTGGGTAAAGCTGGAAGGAGGGGCTTATTTTAATAATCTGCAAGGTGAAATTATCCTCTCTAGGTTGGTCTGTGCTGTTAAGACAATAGGGTCTCATTTGTATGTAAAATTTAGTGAGGCCTCTGAATGATCACCCCTTAATCTAGCTCCATGTGGGTTGCGTCTTAATGAATAATGATGACCGGTTCTCTGGTAGTGCAGGAAATGCTCATTGCCTGGAATTAAATGATCTCTTGATAAATTTTAAATCAGTCTGGTTTCCTTCCAGCCCTCACAGCTATCCTCTCTAATCATGCAGCTTGTGCCTAGTTGAATACTTAACTAATTTTACTACTAGATTAGAGCACAATTCAGGAAGTAAGAAAGAAAATATCCTAAAAATCCAACATACTCCTAGCTCAGATGTAAATTACTTTTAGATTACTTGGCATTTTGGAAAATGTGCTACAATTGTATTGAAAAACCAAATGTGCAAGGATAAAGTTCCCCTTAATTTTAGATATAAAAGCTCAGAAACTTGAGAGTATAGATAATTAAAAGATATGTGCATGGCTAGAGTGGAAGAAAGTGCTATTTTATCATGGTAATAGTTATGCATACAGATGGCATCCCACAGAAAGCTTTCTAAGAACTGCTATTCACAGGAACTTATCAAAAGATGCTTTTGTTGTGTGATCCTGACTCACATGTCTAGGTTGCTCTTGTCTCATCAGTAACATTTGGTACCATTTCTTTCTCTGGGATTTCACCTATCCCAGGTGGTGTCTAGCTCAAGGCAATGTGAAGAAATGGCAACAGTGACCCTACATGCTATCTCTACTGAGACCCTCCAGAGTTGAGAATGATTTGATGAGACAAATTGTCTTGCCAATGGGTTTCAGCCCCAGGCAAGTTCGCTATAGATTCACTATGACCAAAGAAATTGACAGCAAAGGGTTCTTGGGGTGAAAGGGTTATATCCAACTTTATTTCCAGGTGGTGGGTCAGTCACTAAAATCCCGTTCACTCAGAGTGAGTCTGTATGCAGCAAGCCGGTCTCTGCCTGTGGGTCCTTCTGTCTACATAGCCGTCCTCTGGGCCCCTCTGCACAGTTGTCCCACACAGCCGTCCTCTGGGCCCCTCTGCACAGTTGTCCCACACAGCCATCCTCTGGGCCTCTGTCCTTGGCGCTGCCACTACTCCAGCCTCTGCTCTGCTCTCCTGCAGCCTTGCAGCCATGCCACCATGTTATGCACAGAGTGCTGGGCGGAGCTCTTTATATAGAGTCAACAGCCATGTATTACCCACAGGTGTGCAGTGAGTTAATCAACCAGGGCCAGGTGAGAATCCTGGCCACAGGAACTCTCATTTTACCCACAACCTCACATGTGTCTCACCTGAGAGTGATTGCCCCTGGGCAAGTCACTCTGGATTCAGTGAAACCAAATAACAACAGAATATTAGGGGTAAAATGGTTTATACTGAGCTTTATTCTCATGGTGGCAGGTCAAGTGCTGGAATCACATCTGCCTCTGAGGCAGTGTGCATGCAGCAAGCCTGTCTCTGTCTCTGCCTGTGGGCGGAGCACTGGGCAGAACTCTATATAGTAACACCAACAATAATGGCACATTGCTAATGGGTGTGTAAGCATTAGCCTAGCAGCAAGCCAATCACATCATCAAATAGATTAGGATGAGGTGAGAATCCCAGCCATAGAAACTTCCATTTTCTCTGCAACATGTTACAGGACACCTGTTATCAAAAAGACAAACGATAACAAGTATTAGTGAGCATGTGGAGAAAAGAGAACCCTTGTGTGCTGTTGGTGGGAAAGTAGATTGGTACAGCCATTATGGGAAACAATATGGGAGTTCCACGAATAATTAAAACTATAACTACCATATGATCCACTTCTGGGTGTATAATCAGAGGAAATGAAATCAGTATCTCAAAGAAATATCTGCATCACCATGTTCACTGCAGCACTATTCATGGTAACCAAACATTATTCACAGCATAATTTAGGTTGTATTTGGCAACAACCTAAGTATCCATCATCAACAGATGAACTGATTTAAAAAATGATACACATGCACCTTCAGCTTTAAAAAAGAAGGAAATCCTGCCATTTGTGACAACATGGATGAACCTGACATTGTGCCTAGTGAAATGGGCCAGACACAGAAAGACAAACTCTGCCTGACCTCACTTATATTTGGGCTCAGTAGTGAGAAGCTGAGAGCAGAAGGGTGGTTGCTAGGGATTTGGGGGAGGCAGATAAGGGGAAATGTTGTTCAAGGGGTACAGAGTTTCAGCTGTGCAAGATGAATAAGAAGCAGATGTATAATGTACAGCATGGTAACTACAGCCAACAACACGGAACTGTGTTCCTGAAATTTCCTTAAGTGTTCTCACCACAGAAAGGAAAAAAGAAGAAAGAAAGAAAAAAGGAAAGGAAGGGAGGGAGGGAGAAAGGAAGGAAGGAAAGAAGGAGGGAGGGACGAAAGAAGACAAAATGTCAAGTTGTACATCTTCAATATATATGTATTTTTTTTGTCAACTATACCTCAATAATGCTGTTAAAATAAATAAATAAGTAAACAGGGTTCTTGATGTCTCCACTGAGGGCTGTTGGATCTCTCCCATGGCCTTCCCGGCCCTGCCCATCTCCCTGTGGCTTCTCTGTCCTCCACCTCTGGTGACTCGGGCCCCGTTCTCCATCTGAACCGCGCCTCTCGGCGGCACTGATCTACCCACTGATCTCAGTCATGCTCGCCTTGCTTCTCAGCCGGCCTGTTAGCCCCTTGACAGCAGCAGCTGCGGGGGAGACGGCTCCTCTGTCCTCCATGACGCCTGGGGCAAAGGTCCACGTGCACGTCATGTGCTTGGCTTGTTGGCCTCACTGTTAGGAGTAAAAAGCAATTTTCTTAGTCTTCTATTTACCTGGAATTGAGACAGACTTAGATTTTGTTTCTCAATATGAATCTTGTTCATTTTTGGGCTCCTTATATGTAGCCACCAACATCCCTCAAAAGCCCCAGATAGCCTTAAATTGGGATTATGTGTCAGGTTTTGTTCACTTAATGGCAAACTCAAGTCAGTAGGAAGGCTGGGAGGAGTTGGTAGAAATTTGGCCTTTATCCTGTGTGACAGGGAACTACAAGCAGAATAATTTTTTCTACAAAGCTGCCTACTAAAAAAATGATTAAATACCACTTCTAATTTGTTAGAGGGAGAGGACTGAGTCTGTGGTACATGTAGCACCTTTTAAATACTGACGTTTTCTATTTTCTATTGCCATTTAAGCTAAATTTTAAACTAATTTTCAGAACTAGCAAGAATTTTACAGTACGGACAAGTCTGAGAACAACGGTATGCAGATCACTACTGCAGAGAAGTGTGGTTCAGCCAGTAATTCTTAGTAAGTCATAAAAATTATTTAAGTCTGAATCCTTGGTATTATTCAGGACATGATAACTTTGGTCTTCAAATTAAGATGCTCTGTAACATTGGAGTGGAAATACGAAAGAGCAGTTGTGGCGATAGAATTAGAAGGTGGGTAAGAAATCACTATCAGACGCTGGTCACTACACACATCCTTTGAATATTAACCACCTCCAATGATCTGGCCCCATTTTCACTCAGCTCCTCGACCTAACACATTAACACATCCTTCCCGATATGGCCCAGTGGAGGAACAAAGTTGATAAGAAGGCCTTGTCATTCTTTCCTTTTCTAGTTTAACTTAACTGTTTTATAATTATTTCTTTATAATTTTAACCTCTGAGTTGAAGCCCCCTGGGCATTTGGCTAGGGGTCAGTCGGCCATCGCTGTGTGACAAGTCACTCCAGAACGGACCAAGCATACATGTAAGTCATGATTCTGTGGGCTGTTTGGGTGATTCCCTGGGTCTTGACTGGGCTTGCTTATGCATCTTTGTTCAGCGGTGTGTCAGGTAGGTTACCCTGCTGGTTTTGGCTGGGATTTCTCAAATGTGGGGAGTCAGCTGGCTATTAGCTGGCCTAGGAAGGCCTTGGGTCTCCTCCAAATTCAGCTAATCCAGCTTGCTCATACTGCAGTAGCAGGGGTCTAAAAAGAGAGAAGCAGTGAGCAAGGTCTCTTGACCTAGGCTCAAAACTGGCACAAAGTCATGTCTGCCCACTCTTTTCGCCAAAGGAACTCACAGGCCAGGCCACTTTCAAAGGGTGGGGTAATGGGCTCTGCCTTGAGGGGTGAACCACACTGCAAAGAGCATGGATGCAGGGAAAGTAAAGAACTGTGGGTTTGTTTCTTGTACACAGTTTATCACACTGTGAGAATTTATACAAACACAGATACAAAAAAAAAAAGAAACCTTGTTTTAGCTGCTGGAATGTAGAAGCAATGATTAGAGTGCAAGATTGGGTGTCAGAATTTAAAAGAAAATGTTCTCTCAGGCTTTGACCTGAATTATTTTCCTTTGATGCTCTCACTTCATTGGCTACTTTTTCAAGGATTTGGGATTTTCAGATGCCTGAGAGCACTGACGAGGCAGGTCTTGGCTAACCCTGTGTGTTTGGAATCTTTGTCCTATGTTGAGTACTTTAGAATATAATAACTTATTTTCCTAAGATTTTCATAGTCATTGTTGCTTTGCAGCATTTAAGAAAGTGCTAGCATCATCAAATAAAAAAAAGGATTTTGAAACATTGTTCTAGGCCAAAAAAACCCAAAAAGACTTCTGGCAATATGTGTGGATCTTTCATTTGCAACTGCTGTGAAAGTCTTGAGACTCCAACCAGGGCTCACCAGCTCACAGGCCAAGGCAGATGAGGTCCGAGTGAACTGCTGGGTGTATTATATGGGAGGCAATAGGAGGTGGTGGATTCTGTGGTAGACCAGCAGTTCTTGACATTTGCTGCATGTTAAAATCACCTGGGAGCTTTAAAAAATGCCCAGGTTGTATTCCAAATGAATTAAAACAGAATCCCTGGGAATGGGGTATCAATATTATTTAAAGCACCTCAGGTAATTTCAATATGTAGCCTACTTTATGCACAGTGAATGAATCCAGGATGTCTCAGTCTTTAATGGTCAGGCAAATGACCTGGTGTGGATAAAATGAGAGTTCCTGTGGCCAGGATTCTCACCTGGCCCTGGTTGATTAGCTCACTGCACAACCTGTGGGCAGTGCATGGCTGTTGACTCTATAAAAGAACCCCGCCCAGTGCTCTGGGCGCAACACGGTGGCACAGCTGCAAGGCTGCAGGACAGCAGAGCAGAGGCCAGAGTGGTGGCAGTGCCAAGGACAGAGGCCCAGAGGACGGCTGTGTGGGACGACTGTGCGGGCAGAGAGGCCCAGAAGACGGCTGTGCGGACAGAGGGGCCCAGAGGACGGCTGTGCAGACAGAGGGGCCCAGAGGCAGAGACCAGCTTGCTGCATGCTGGCTCGCTCTGAGTGAACGGGATTTTAGTGACTGACCTGCCACCCTGGAAATAAAGTTGGGTATAACTCTTTCACCCCAAGAACGTTTTGCTGTCAATTTCTTTGGTCACATTGAATCCATAGTGAACATGCCTGGGGCTGAAACCCATTGGCAAGACACCTGGAGACCTTGTTAAAATGAGGACTCTGGTTCATCAGGTCTGGGATGGGCCTGATAGTCTGCATTTTTAGTAAGTTCCTGTATCATGCCAATAATGCTGGTTTTCAGACAATACTATGAATAATAAGGATCTGAAGTAGAGATCTCAAGCAGCCTACAGAATATTTTGTGTGTTGTTTTGTGTTTTTTTATTGCATATTTAAACATAAATTGAGTCAATGTTTCAAATCAAGAGATTTCTTATAAAAATTCATATTTCTGATTTCTCATGAAGAAAGTAAAAGGTCCTATCACACCAGTTATGCCTTAGACTAGTGCTGAGTGACGGCCCGCGAGTGATTCTCCAGGGGAAGCTCTGAAATGCCTTTCCCTGCCTTTGTTTATGAATAGGATAAAATGTATCTTTTCCCCATAAAGGCTGGAAGAACTATATACAACCCACAAGTGCACATGTTGAGACTCAGCAAAAACCACAGACGGCAAAGGCCAAGCAGGTAAGTAGGAAAAGGGGAAAGGAGAGAAGAATTCTTTAAAACTTAGATATGTTCATTAGTAAGGACCCTGTTGGTTGCTTCAGAAGTCTACTGGAGCTGTTTCAGGAGAAAAATATCAATGAGGGGGATTTATTATAAGGATGTAAGTTAGCTCACAGGTCCATGATGCAACTGGGTTCCAGACCAGACAGAACCAAGGACATGGACGTCACTAAGGAGGAGCTTCTCTTTGCCTTCATCATGGCACATCTCTGTGCATCTTCCTCATCCCGGGTCCTTGCTTCCCTCCAGGTGAACTGGAAGGAGACATGACCACCAGCAATACCTGGGTTTACATGCTAGGGATCTTGCTATGCAGTCCCGATCCATATTCCCAAGGAAGGGATTGTGACTGTCTCAGCCTGGAGGGCTGGAGGATGGCCTGAGAGGCTTCTGCTCCACTAAGGAAGCTCACTGGAGTTGGGCATGCAGTGATCCCTCCCACAGAGAGAGGGAGAACTAATGCTCTGGAGATCTAGAATGACCCCAGCCCATCACAGCGGCAGGGGGTGTCTTGCCAATGGGTTTCAGCCCCAGGCAAGTGCACTATGGATTCAGTGAGACTGAGGAATGACAATGGAACGTTCTTGGGGTAAAAGGGTTTATTACCCTGCTTCTCCTGCCACTAGAATTACATCTGCATCCAGCAGTCTGCAGGTCTGTAATCCTCCTTGTCTCTGCCTCCATCCAGAGCCCTGGGCAGAGCTCTTTATATAGTGACTCAGTCAATAATAGCTTCTTGCCTAGGGTGTGGAAGCAGTAGCCTAGCAGCAGGCCAGTGACATCATCAGGTAGTTCAGGTTCAGGTGAGGGTCCTGGCCATAGGAATTCCAATTTTCTCCACAGGGGGGAAGACAAAAAAGTCTGTGGACTTCTTTGCTCAGGAGCCATGTTTGCCTTTTGAAGGAGGAGAGACCAATTGCAGACTCTCTGTTTTCAATAGTTAATAATAATACCTGAAGGTGAAGCAAGGACAGCAGAGACTGGCTTCAGTGATTTCTTCCCTCTCCGGATAAAGATGTCAACTCCTGACAGCCCACTACAGGCAAACTTTTGTGTTATGAGTATGACTGTGTGGGTGGCATTAAGCAAATAAACCACAGAAACTGTCTCTTGAAGTGAAATCAGGGGAATACAGTTATGGAGAAAGTGAAGGTTCCTTTGGCCAAAATTGTCATGTGGCCCTGGTCGGCTTGCTCACTACACATGTGTGGGCAAAACGTTGTTATTGACTCCATATAAAGAGCTCCACGCAGTGCTCTGGGCTGCTGCATGGCTGCAGGAGAGCAGAGGCTGGCATGGTGGCAGCACCGAGGACAGAGACTGAGACGGCTGTGGGGGCAGAGAGGCCCAGAGACAGAGACCGGCTTGCTGCATGCAGACTCGCTCTCAGTGGACGGGATTCTAGTGACTGACCTGCCATTGTGGGAATAAAGTTGAGTATAAACGCTTTCACTTCAAGAACATTTCATTATAATTTTTTCGGCTCATTGAATCCATAGTGAACTTGTCCATGGCTGAAATCCATTGGCAAGACAACAGTCAAGGGTACACAAGGCAGAGAAGTTCCAGATGAATTTCAAAAGCCAAGGAAACTAGGTGAAATGGGAAAATGGGAAAAAAAAGAAGAAAATGTTAATAAGCCAGGTTATTGAGGAATCTGAAAATTGGTTCATGAGAGTGTGCATTTATTCCTCTGTAATGAGATCTGGGATTATCTGTAAAAACATTTAGCTTTGATTGTTTTAAAGGCAAGAGATAAAATGTTTAATATGTGGCACCCTGGAGTGTGCCTTTTTTCTGTATTTTAAATGATAATCCTAATGAAACACTTATAATGTGTAAAAGATCAAGTCATACACCTTCCCATCAGAGAGTGCAACTGAGAACAGTGGCACAGATGTTGTATATTCAAATGATGAGGTGAGAGCAGGTTTGAGGATAAGAGGAACTTAACTGCCTAATATAATATTATCTGAATACTCCCACCTGGTCCTAGGATTCACCTGTCTGACTTTGGCCAAGCTGTTTCATAATACGTAGGGCAAATGCCTAGTTTACCTTAAAAAATGACTCTTTCTTGAGATCTAATTTAAAATGTCATTGTACTAATAAGTATAGTGAGTCACTGGGCCCAGACCATTGGTTTTAGAAAACTTCCAAGGCTGAGAGAATGTGCATCAGCAAGTGGGGAGGAAATGACAAAGTGACTCATTCCATTTGTCCTGGGATAAAATCTTCAGTTAAGCTTGTCAGGGGTCTTAAAGTTTATCTGTTTGTCTTTCTCTAGCTGTGTTAAATCTATAGGTATTAGGCCTGTGGGGAAAATGGAAGTTCCTATGGCCAGGACCCTCACCTGAACCTAAACTGCTTGATGATGTAACTGGCCTGCTGCTAGGCCACTGCTTCCACACCCACAGGCACTGAGCTATTACTGACTGAGTCACTATATAAAGAGCTCCGCCCAGTTCTCTGGGTGGAGGCAGAGACAAGGAGGATTACAGACCTGCAGACTGTTGGATGTAGATATAATCTAGTGCTCGACCTATCGCCGGGAGAACAAGCCGAGTAATAAACCCTTTTACCCCAAGAATGTTCCATTGTCATTCCTCGGTCTCACTGAATCCATAGTGAACTTGCCTGGGGCTGAAACCTATTGGCAAGACAGGCCATTCCTTCTGGAAAACAAACACCAGTACTTTCTCCCAAATAATCTCAGATTAGGTATGATCGCTGTAAAGACCTAGTGGATCCACATGAAGACAGGCATGGCCCCTTTTTCCCTCCCTTCCTTTACTGGACATCAGGCCCCGCAGCATGCGCTCAAACATCTGAGTAGTGCCAGAGCAAGAATTCATTTTTATTGAGGCAGATCTTCTTTCTATGAGGAAGGCTATTCAGAAATTTAAATCTCTGAAATGAGAGCAGAAAAAGGACTACCTATCTGCTGTTGCCTGGGCTGGCTTGGCCGGCTCCCTTCCCTCTGCTCTATTTGTCTTAAACACTCCCTCTCCAACAGGCCAAACTGCCCTTTCAGTTAGGCTGACTGCATTGACTTTTGCACCAAATCCTTCCAGCTGCTTCAGCAGGTAAGTTCCAGCAACCTCCAGTTTCGGCCTTCACACCTGGTGATTTCTAAGAGTCTTCCACGGAAGAGAAAACTTCCACCTACCTCAGACAGGGATTAGATTTTCCTACCCTTCTAAAGAAATGAAGAGATGGAGAGACAGTTTGAATCACTCTTCATTAATGACTTCTTAAGTTGTCCATAAACTTCAGGATCCCTATGAATTCTGAAGAACTGAATGCTTTAAAAATGGATCTAAAAATATTTATTTTCATGCAGGAAGTTGGACTATATCGCCCACATGCTCAATCTAAAGAAAATACTAAGGAAATATTAAGGAAAATACTAAAGAAAAAGACAGAAAAAATAGGAAAACAAGGTGAACAACAGAACATCTATGAATGGATATAAATAGACATCGTGAAATAAGGGACAATAAAGGCAAAAATTCTTCAAATAGAAGGAGTGTGGTGGAGGGCATTCTAGCAAATACTCAGCAAATTTATGAGCTGGGAAGTTAGAGATGCAGGTGGAACAAAAAAGTTCCTGAAGTGGTGGTGACCGTGAATGAAGAGAGTGAAGGTGATGACTGTAAGAAACGCTACAGAGATCCCACTCTACTGTGATCATGGAGAAAACATATATGCCATGGGCTCACTAAAATGGCTCTGTTAAAATTAAAGCAGGATTTAAGGGTACAATCACTAAGCAGAATAAAAAAGGAATATTGTGTAGTGATAAATCAAATATGTGTGCATCAGAACCAATAGCAACTAAATATATACAGTAAAGGAAACTGATGAGAATAAAATTAAAGTCAGAACCTCAATCTCCTCTTTCAGAATTGTAAAGAAGGTTTTTTAAATAAACTTTAACTTCAGAATAGTCTTAGATAAAAGAAAAACTGAAGATAGTACAGTTTCCATATACCACAAGTGCAGTTTTTCCTATTACTAACATTTTACAGTAATATGACACATTTGTCACAATTAATTAACCAATATATATTTTTTAATTTTTATTGCAGTATAGTTCATATGAAAAATTCTATTAGTTTTACATGTACAGCATAGTGATTGGACACTGTATACACTGCAAACTGGTCACCACAATGTCTAGTTGCCATCTGTCACAATGCAAAATTAACACAACATGATCGACTGTAATTCCCATCCTGTATAACACACTCACCACTTACTTATTTTATAACTGGAAGTTTGTACCTTTTTATATCCTTCATCCATTTCTCTACTCCCCAACCCAAGGCCCTTCCCCTCAGGAAATCACTGCTCTGTTCTTTGTGCCTATGAATCTGGTTTTTTTGTTTGTTTGTTTCGTTTGTGTGTGTGTTTGTTTTGTAGATTCCACTTATAAGTGAAGTCAGGCAGTATTTGTCTTTGTCTGACTGATATCACTTAGCACAATACCCTCTTGGTACACCCATATTGTAACAAATGGTAAGATTTCATTCTTTTATGGCTGAATAGTGTCCCATTTTACATACAGTTGAGCTTTAACACAGGTTTGAACAGCATGCATCCAGTTATACATGGATTTTTTTCAATAAATACACTGGAAAATTTTTTGGGAGATTTGCAACTTGAAAAAACCTTTTCTTTTCTCTAGCTTATTTTATTGTGTGAATACAGTATATAATATATATAACATAAAAAATATGTTTTAATTGACTATTTATGTTATTGATAAGACTTCCAATAGTCAGCAGTTGGCTATTAGCAGTTAAGTTTTTGAGCAGTAAGAAGTTATACATGGATTTTTGATTGTGTGGGGGGTTGATGTATCTAACCCAGCATTGTTCAAGGGTGAACTGTATATACACATCTTCTTTATTCATCTATTGATGGATACTTGCTTCCATATCTTGGCTATGTAAATAATGCTGCGATGAACATAGTCGTCCATATGTCTTTTTGAATTAGTGTTTTCATTTTCTTTGGATAAATAACCAGAAATGAACTTGCTCTATCATATAGTTGTCTTTCTAATTTTTGAGGAACCTCCATACCATTTTCCATAGTTGTTGCACCAACACACAGTCCCACCAACAGTGCGTGAGGGTTCTCTTTTCTCCACATCCTTGCCAACACTTACTATTATAGTATCTTTTTGATACTAGCCATTCTGACAGGTGTGAGGTGATATCTCCTTGAGGGTTTGATTTGCAAGTCCCTGATGGTTAGTGATGCGGGGAGGTGCTTAGTGAGCACAGAGCTTAGTGATGTCGATCCTGTGCCCAATTTTTATTTTCATTTTTTTGTTATTGAGTTATATGAGTTCTTTATATATTTTAGATATTAACTCCTTATTGGATATATGATTTGAAAATATCTTCTCCTATTCAGTAGGTTGCCTTTTCACTTTGTTGATAGTTTCATCTTTGCGCAAAGGTATTTAGCTTGATGAAGTCCCATTTGTCGAGGAGCTTACTACCTATGTTTTCTCCTAGACTTTTTCTGGTTTCAAGTCTTTAATCCATTTGAGTTAATTTTTATATATAGTGTACAATAGTGATCCAGTTTCATTCTTTTGCATGTAGCATTCCAGTTTTCCCAAAACCACCTATTGAAAAGACTGTCTTTTCCCCATTGTATAGTTTTGCCTTTTTTGTTATAAATTAATTGATTACCTAAGTGTGGGTTTATTTCTGGGCTCTTTATTCTGTTGTATTTATCTATGTGTCTGTTTTTATGTCAATACCATACAGTTTTGATTACTATAGCTTTGTAGTATAGTCAAAATCAGGACACTTCATATCTCTAGAGTTGTTCTTCTTTCTCAGGATTGCTTTGGCTATTCAGGGTCTTTTGCTCTTCCCTACAAATTTTAGGATTATATGTTTAGTTTTGTGAAATATGCCATTGAAATTTTTATATGGATTATATTGAACCTGTAGATTGCTTTGGGCATTATGGACATTCCAAGAATATTAATTCTTGCAGTCCATGAGCATGGACTCTCTTTTCATTTATCTGTGCCTTCTTCAATTTCTTTCGTCAGTGTTTTCTAGTTTTCAATGTACAGGTCTTCTCCTTGGTTAAATTTATTCCCAGATATTTTGTTCTTTTTGATACAACTATAAATGGCATATAATTGACCATAGTAGTCTTTTATGATCCTTTATGTTTCTGTACATAGTATCAGTTGTAACTTCTCTCTTTTCATGCCTGGTTCATTTAGTTGAGTCCGCTCTTTTTCTTGGTAGATCTAGCTAGGGCTTTGTCAGTTTTGTTTATCTTTTCAAATAACCAGCTTTTAGTTTCATTGACTATTTCTATTGTCTTTTTAGGCTCTATTTCTTTTATTTCCACTCTGATATTTATTATTTCCTTCCTTTTACTTCTTTTACCGAAAAAAAAACTCATCTGTTTTTCTCTCTCAGGTTCCTTTAGGCATAAAGTTAGATTGTTTAGATTTTTATTGTTTCTTGAGGTAGGCTTCTATTGCTATGAAATTCCTTTTTATAACTGCATTTTCTACATCCCATAGGTTTTTGTATGTCATATTTCTGTTTTCATTTGTCTCTAGATATATTTTGGTTTCTCCTTTGATTTCTTCTATGACCCATTTGTTGTTCAGTGGTATGTTGTTAATTTCCACATTGTTGTGGTTTATACAATTTTCTTCTTGTAATTGATTTTTAGTTTCATACAATTATGATTAGAAAAGATATTTGATATGATTTCAATCTTCTTGAATTTATTGGGATTTGTTCTGTGGCCTAACATATGATCTATCCTGGAGAACATTCCATGTGCACTTGGGAAGAATATGTGTTCTGTTGCTTTTAGATGGATGTTCTGTATATATCTACCTAGTCCATCTGGTCTAAGTTCATCTGGTGTTGTTTAAGGCTGATGTTTCCTTGTTGATTTTGTTTGGGATGATTTATCCACTGATGTAAGTGGAGTGTTAAAGTCCCTCACTACTATTGGATTGCTATCAATTTCTCTGTTAGTTCTGTTAATATTTGCTATATATTTAGGTGTTCTTATGTTTGGTATATATATATTTGTAAATGTTGTATCTTCTTGCTGAACTGACTCCTTTATCATTATGTAATGCCCATCTTTGTCTTTTATTACAGTCTTCACTTTAAAGTTTAATAATATGGGTAACTGTTGATCCACTGTTTTGTGAACTTGAAAGCAATGTAAGATTGTATGTCAATGATACTTCAATAAAAAAGTCTATTTTGTCAGAAATGAGGATAGCTATGCCAGCTTTCTTTTCCTCCCTTCACTTTCGGTCTGTGTGTGTCCTCACTTCTGAAGTGATGCTCTTGCAGGCGGCATGTAGGGGAGTGTTCATTCGTTGCTCTCCATTTAGCCCCTCTATGTCCTTTGACTGAAGAAATTAGTCCATATACTTTTAAAGTAATTGTTGATAGGTGTGAACTTAATGCCATTTGTTAATTGTTTTCAAGGTGGTTTTTTTTTGTAGTTCCTTTATGTTCCTTTTTTCTCTCTGTTTCCTTCTGGTTTGGTAACTTTCCTTAGTGTTATGTTTAGATTCCTGTCTCATTTTCTTTTGTGTGTTTGCTATAAATTTTACCTGTGATGTTACCATGAGCTTCACATATTCCTCTTACATATATAACAATTTATTATAAGTTGATAGCAACTTAAATTTGAACCTATTCCAAAATTCTACATTGTTACTCCCCCCACCGTATTTTATGTCTTTGATGTCACATTTTATATCTTTTCATGTTTCCCATAACTAATTATAATTTTAATTAATTTTACTACATTGGTCTTTTGATCTTCATACTAGCTTTACAAGTGATTAATCTACTACCTTTACCATATATTTATCTCTTCCAGTGAGATTTTACTTTCTCTTCAGCTTTAAGAAATCCTCTTAATATTTCTTATAAGGCTAGTTTAGTGGTTGTCTTCCTTTAACTTTTGTTTATCTGAAAAACTCTATGTCTCCTTCTATTCTGAATTATAACCTTGCCAGGTAGAGTACTCTTGGTTGTAGTTTTTTCCTTTCTGCACTTTGAATATGTCATGCCACTTTCTTTTGGTCTGCAAAGTTTCTGCAGAAAAATCTGCTGATAGCCTAATGGGATTTCTTTTGTACATAACAAATTAGGGGTTTTTTTTGCTTTTTGCTTTTAAGATTCTCTCTTTATCTTTAACTTTTAACAGTTTAATTATAATGTGCTTGGTATGGATCTCTTTGGGTTCATCTCACTTAGACTTCTCTCAGCTTCCTGACCTGGATATCAATTTCCTTCCCCAAATTAGGAAAGTATTCAGTCATAGTTCTTCAAATAAGTTTTCTACACTTTCTCTCTCTTTTCTCCTTTTGGAACCCCTATAAGGTAGGTGTTATTCTGCTTGATGTTGTATTATAGGTCCCTTAAGTTATCTTTACTTTCGAAATTCTTTTTTCTTTTACTGTTCTAAGGAGTTCCACTGCTTGGCCTTCTGGCTTGATGAAGTGCTCTTCTCCCTCATACATTCTGCTCTGGGACCTTTCTAGTGTATTTTTCAGTTCAGTTATTGTATTCTTCAGCTCTGTGGCTTCTGTTTGGTACTTTCTCTTATTTTGTATCTCTTTATTGAAGTTCTCATGAAGTATTCATCCATTCATCTTCTGAATTTGGTAAGCATCTTTTTGACCATTACTTTGAACTCTTTACCAGGTAGATTACTTACCTATGTTTCATTAAGGTCTTTTTCTAAGGTTTTGTCTTATTCTTTCAATTGGAACATATGACATATTCCTCATTTTGCCTGACTTTCTGTGTTTGCTTCTATGTATCTGGCAAAACAGCTACCTCTGCCAGTCTTGAAGGAGTGGGCTTGTGGAGGAGATGACCGGTGGGGCTCAGAGGTGCAATCCCCCTGGACACTGGAAACAGGTGCCCAAGGGGCATCTCCCCATGTGGGCTGCACAAAGCCCAGCGGCTGTGGCAGGGCTGTGTCTGCAGTACAGAGTGGGGCTGGGTGCTTACCTGGTTGTGCTGCAGTGGAGGTATGGGAGGGCAGGGCATGTCCAATAGCACTATCAGGTCAGAGTGAGATTGCCAAAATGGTGCTTTCCGACACTTCTGCCCCTGAAGAAAATCCCAATAGATTCCTGCTTTTCTAATGTTGCTTTAAGATTAGCAACCAGGTCTCCTTCTCGAATGATCTCTGCTTTTCAAATTGCTGCTTTTTGTGCTGGGTCTTGGGGAAGGCGAGTCTGTGCACGAATCAAGAGCAGGATCTCTGTTCTCTATGGTTCCGTGGTTCTCCTGGACACATTCCCGGCTGGATTTGAAAGCCAAACTTTTGGGGGCTCATCTCCATGGCTCAGGACCCAAGGGCTTGGGTGCCTGATGTGGGGGACAGTCCCGTCACTCCTCAGGAAAAGGTTTTGTATTTTTGAGATCCCTCATGATTGTGGATTTCTGCGCACAGGGTGGGGTTTTTGGTGAGAGCATGTCTCTGCCTCTCCTACCATCCCGAGGTAGGCCTTTTATCCTTTGTGGTGGAGCTTCTGTTCATCTAGTTCTCAGGACTTTTTAAGGAATTTATTCTACCTGTAGATGTACATTTGTTGTGTCTATGGGAGGAGATGAATTCAGGTCTTCCTCTGCATCATCTTGAACTGCCTCTCTAAATAAACAATACTTATGTATTATTAACTAAGTACAGAATTTCTTCATATTTTCTTTATTTTTACCTAATATCCTTCCTCTGTTCCAGGATCCCATCCACGTTACCACATTATATTTAATCATCACGTGTCCTTGGGCTCCTCTTAGCTGTGAGTTTCTCAGACTTTCCTTTTTCTTCAATGACTTCAGAAGTTTATTTATTTATTTTGGTAACAGCTTTACTGAGATATAATTCACATACCATACAATTCACATTCCGTTTGAAATGTACATTCAATATTTTTGGTATATCCTTGCTATGGAACCATCACTACAATAAATTTAAACACATTTAAATCACCCTAAAAAGAAAGACTACCCTTTATCACCCCCCAAGCTCCCTATCCCTTTAGCTCTAGGTGACCACTAACCTACTTTCTGTTTCTATGGATTTTCCTTATCTGGATATTTTATATAGATGGAATCATATATGTGGGTTTTTTTTTTTTTACAATTTATTTTATTTTAGTATCATTAACCTACAATTACATGAGCAATATTCTGATGATTAAACTACCCCCTTCATCAGGTCCCCCCCCACAAACCCTATTACACTCACTGTCCATCAGCGTAGTGAGATGAGAATCACTACTTGTCTTCTCTGAGCTGTACAGTCCCCCCCGTGCCCCCCCACCCTATGTCTGCCAATCGTAATGCCCCTTTTACCCTCTTATCCCTCCCTTCCCA
>JAQQAC010015468.1:35326054-35464987 GCA_029783875.1 Phataginus tricuspis | reverse complement strand
ATTTTGGATGTCAACCCCTTATCAGATACATCATTTATGAATATATTTTCCCATATTGTAGGATGTCTTTTTGTTCTACTGATGGTGTTCTTTGCTGTACAGAAACTTTTCAACTTGATATAGTCCCATTTGTTCATTTTTGCTTTTGTTTCCCTTGCCCGGGGGGATATGTTCATGAAGAAGTCGCTCATGTTTATGTCCAAGAGATTTTTGCCTATGTTTTTTTCTAAGAGTTTTATGGTTTCATGATTTACATTCAGGTCTTTATCCACCTTGAGTTTACCATTGTGTATGGAGTTAGACAGTAGTCCAGTTTCATTCTCTTACATGTAGCTGTCCAGTTTTTCCAACACCAGCTGCTGAAGAGGCAGTCCTCTCCCCATTGTATATCCAGGGCTCCTTTATCAAATATTAATTGACTGTAGGTGTTTGGGTTAATGTTTGGATTTTCTATTCTGTTCCACTGGTCTGTGGGTCTGTTTTTGTGCCAGTACCAAATTGTCTTGATTACTGTGGCTTTGTAGTAGAGCTTGAAGTTAGGGAGCGTTATTCCCCTGTTTGATTCCTTCTTCTAAGGATTGTTTTGGCTATTCGGGGTCTTTTCTGGTTCCATATGAATTTTAGAATTATTTGTTCCAGTTCATTGAAGAAAGCTGTTGGTAGTTTGATAGGGATTCCGTTGAATCTGTAGATTGCTTTAGGTAGTATAGCCATTTTGACAATATTTATTCTTCCTAGCCAAGAGCATGGGATGCATTTCCATTTGTTAGTGTCCTCTTTAATTTCTACTAGGAGTGTCTTGTAGTTTTCAGAGTACAGGTCTTTCACTTCCTTGGTTAGGTTTATTCCTAGGTATTTTATTCTTTTAGGTGCAATTGAGAATGGAATTGTTTTTCTGATTTCTCTTTCTGTTAGCTCATCATTAGTGTATAGGAAAGCAACAGATTTCTGTGTGTTAATTTTATATCCTGCAACTTTGCTGAATTCAGATATTAGTTCTAGTAGTTTTGGAGTAAAGTCTTTTATATACAGTATCATGTTTTCTGCAAATAGTGACAATTTCACTTCTTCTTTACCAATCTGGATGCCTTGTATGTCTTTGTTTTGTCTGATTGCCGTGGCTAGGACCTCCAGTACTATGTTGAATAACAGTGGAGAGAGTGGGCATCCCTGTCTTGTTCCCGATCTTAGATGAAAAGCTTTCAGCTTCTCGCTATTAAGTATGATGTTAACTGTGGGTTTGTCATATATAGCCTTTATGATGTTGAGGTACTTGCCATCTATACCCATTCTGTTGAGAGTTTTAACAAAAATGGATGCTGAATTTTGTCAAATGCTTTTTCAGCATCTATGGAGATGATCATGTGGTTTTTGTTCTTCTTTTTATTGATGTGATGGATGATGTTGATGGATTTTCGAATGTTGTACCATCCTTGCCTCCCTGGGATGAATCCCACTTGATCATGGTGTATGATCCTCTTGATGTATTTTTGAATTTGGTTTGCTAATATTTTATTGAGTATTTTTGCATCTACGTTCATCAGGGATAGAGGTCTGTAGTTTTCTTTTTTGGTGAGGTCTTTGCCAGGTTTTGGTTTAGAGTGATGCTGGCTTCATAGAATGAGTTTGGAAGTATCCCCTCCTCTTCTATTTTGTGGAAAACTTTAAGGAGAATGGGTGTTATTTCTTCTCTATATGTCTGGTAGAATTCAGAGGTGAATCCATCAGGTCCAGGGGTTTTGTTCTTGGGTAGTTTTTTGATTACCGGTTCAATTTCGTTGCTGGTGATTGGTCTGTTTAGTTTTTCTGTTTCTTGCTTGGTCAGTCTTGAAAGGTTGTATTTTTCTAAGAAGTTGTCCATTTCTTCTAGGTTTTCCAGCTTGTTAGCATATAGATGCTAGTAATATTCTCTTATAATTCTTTGTATTTCTGTGGGGTCCGTCGTTATTTTTCCTTTCTCATTTGTGATTCTGTTTATGTGTATAGATTCTCTTTTTCTCTTAATGAGTCTGGCTAGGGGTTTATCTATTTTGTTTATTTTTTCAAAGAACCAGCTTTTGGTTTCATTGATTTTTTCTATTGTTTTATTCTTCTCAATTTTATTTATTTCTTCTCTGATCTTTATTATGTCTCTCCTTCTGGTGACTTTGGGCCTCATTTGTTCTTCATTTTCCAATTTCAAAAATTGTGTCCTTAGACTGTTCATTTGGGAATGTTCTTCCTTCTTTAAATGGGCCTGGATTGCAATGTACTTTCCTCTTATGACTGCCTTCGCTGCGTCCCACAGAAGTTGGGGCTTTGTGTTGTTGTTGTCATTAGTCTCCATATAGTCTTTGATTTCTGTTTTGATTTGGTCGTTAACCCATTAATTCGTTAGGAGAATGTTGTTAAGTCTCCATGTATTTGTGAGCCTTTTTGATTTCTTTCTGAAATTTATTTTTAGTTTTATACCTTTGTGATCTGAGAAGTTGGTTGGTAGGGTTTCAGTATTTTTGAATTTACTGAGGTTCTTTTTGTGGCCTAGAATGTGGTCTATTCTGGAAAATGTTCCATGTGCGCTTGAGAAGAATGTGTATCCTGCTGCTTTTGGGTGCAGAGTTCTGTAGATATCTGTTAGGTCCATCTGTTCTAGTGTGTTGTTCAGTGCCTCTGTGTCTTTACTTATCCTCTGCCTGGTTGATCTATCCTTTGGAGTGAGTGGCGTGTTAAAGTCTCCTAGAGTAATTGCACTGCTGTCTATTTCCTCCTTCACTTCTGTTAGTATTTGTTTCACATATGCTGATGCTCCTGTGTTGGGTGCATATATATTTATAATGGTTATATCTTCTTGTTGGACTGACCCCTTTATCATTATGTAATGTCCGTCTTTATCTCTTGCTACTTTCTTCGTTTTGAAGTCTATTTTATCTGATATAAGTACTGCAACACCTGCTTTTTTCTCTTTGTTGTTTGCTTGAAATATTTTTTTCCATCCCTTCACTTTTAGTCTGTGTATATCTTTGGGTTTGAGGTGAGTCTCTTGTAAGCAGCATATAGATGGGTCTTGCTTTTTTATCCACTCTGTTACTCTGTGTCTTTTGATTGGTGCATTCAGTCCATTTACATTTAGGGTGATTATTGATAGATATGTACTTATTGCCATTGCTGGCTTTAGATTCCTGGTTACCAAAGGTTCAAGGGTTGCTTCTTTACTATCTAAGAATCTAACTTAACTTTCTTGTTAAGTTATTGTGAACTCTGTCTGATGTTTCTTTATCTCTCCCTTCCTATTCTTCCTCCTCCTTTCTTTATATATTAGGTGTTTTATTCTTTGCCTTTAGTTGGTATTTGGATGGTCTGCTTTCTTTGCTATGATTTTATTTTCTCTGGTGACATCTTTTTAGCCTTAGGGGTATTTCCCTCTAGAGCAGTCCGTTTAAGATATCCTGTAGTGGTGGTTTATGAGAGGCAAACTCTCTCAACTTTCTTTTATCTTGAAATTGTTTAATCCCTCCGTCATATTTAAATGATAATCGTGCTGGATACAATATTCTTGGTTCGAGGCCCTTCTGTTTCATTACATTAAATATATCATGCCATTCTCTTCTGGCCTGTAAGGTGTCTGTTGAGAAGTCTGATGACAGTCTGATGGCTTTTCCTTTGTAGGTGATCTTTTTTCTCTCTCTAGCTGCCTTTAATACTCTGTCCTTATCTTTGATCTTTGCCATCTTGATTATTATGTGTCTTGGTGTTGTCTTCTTTGGGTCCCTTGTGTTGGGAGATCTGTGGGCTTCCGTGGACTGTGAAACCCAGCGTGGGGAAGTTTTCAGCAATTATTTCTTCAAAGACTCTTTCTATCCCTTTTTCTCTCTCTTCTTCCTCTGGTACTCCTATTATGCAAATATTGTTCCATTTGGATTGGTCACACAGTTCTCTTAATATTCTTTCATTCTTAGAGATCCTTTTATCTCTCTCTGCCTCAGCTTCTTTGTATTCCTGGTCCCTGTCTTGTAATTCCTTGATCGTGTCTTGAACCTGATTCAATCTGCTGTTGAGCCCGTCAATGGCTTGTCTCATTTCTGCATTGTCTTTCCTCACTTTCCTCACTTCCTCTCTCAGCTCTTGCACATTTTTCTGTAGATCCGTCAGCATGGCTATGACTTTTATTCTGAATTCTTTTTCTGGAGGACTATGCATGTCGATTCCTTCAGATTCTTTCTCTGGTGTGGTGTTTGTCTGAAGCTTTGTCTATCATATTCTTCTGTCTTCTCATGACTATAGAATTAGTTGTTGGTAGTTGTCACGTATGTCCGCTGGGCTCTTTATGACTTACCCGCCTTGCCGGGACTCCCGCCGGAGTGCTGGGGTGGAGGAGCGCTCTGGTCTCGCTGGGTCGCAGCTCTGTCCCGCCTCGCTGGGTGCCGAGTCCTCTCTCCGGAGTGTCTGACCGCCGGAGCTTTGGGGGGGAGGAGCGCTCGGTCCGCCGGGGTCGTGGCTCCGTACCTTACCCGCCTTGCTGGGACTCCCGCCGGAGTGCTGGGGTGGAGAAGTGCTCTGGTCTCGCTGGGTGCCAAGTCCTCTCTCCGGAGTGGCTGACCACCGGAGCTCCGTACGCTGTGCACTTTCCTGTGTATTCTGGTCTCTCTTTTAGGGATAGTTGTATTTGCTGTATTTTCGTGAATAAATATAATGTTGGGAGGAATTTTTCTGCCAGTCCGCTTATGTCGCCATCTTCCCAGAAGTCCCTCATATATGTGGCTTTTTGTAACTGGCTTTTTTCATTAAGGCTAACTTTTAAAGATTCATTCATGTTGTTGCATGTTTCAGCACTTTATTACTTTTTATGGCTGAATAACATTCCATTGTATGTATATGCCACAACTTGTTTATCCATTCATCAGTTGATGGACACATGGGTGGTTTCTATGTTTTGGCTATTATGAATACTACTCTAATTTCTTTCAACAATATTTTCTAGTTTTCAGTGTACAAGTCTTGCATATCTTTTGTTAATTACCTCCTAAGCATTTTATTCTTATTTATGCTACTGTAAATAGATTTTTTTCTTAATTTTGTTTTGAGATTGTTTATTGAAAGCATATAGATATACAACTGTTTTTGCATATTGATCTTGCAACCCTGCTGAATTCATTTATTAGCTCTACTATTTTTTTAATGTGCATGGATCCTTTAGAGTTTCCTATAAGGTCATATCATCTGTATAGAGAAATAATTTTACTTCTTCCTTTCTAATCTGGATGCCTTTTATTTCTTATTTTGGATGAATTGTCTTGGCCAGAACCTCCAGTTCAATACTGAATAGAAATGGTGACAGCAGGTTATCCATGTTTTGCTCCTGATCTTCGGAGAGAGCATTCTATTTCACTATTAATTTAACACCATTATGTTAGCTGTGTATTTTTCATAAATGTCCTTTAGCACGTTGAGGAAGGTCTCTTCTATTCCTAGTTTATCCTGAAAAAGTATTGAATTTTGTTAAATGTTTTTATGCATCTTTTGAAATGATTATGTGGTTTTAAAAAGTCATTCTACTGATAATGTCATATTATATATATTAATTTTCAGATGTTGAGCCAATCTTGGATTCCTGAGATAAATCCTACTTAGTTATAATGTATAATCATTTTTATATACTGCTGGATTCTGTTTGCTTTGTTCTGTTAATACTTTGTTGAAGATTTTTGCATCTATTTTCATGTAGACTCCTTGTGGTGTCTGTCTGGTTTTGTTATCAAAGTAATGAATATTCCTTCCTAGTCTATATTTTGGAAGAGTTTGAGAAGGATTGGTGTTAAATAGACTTTAAATGCTTAGTAGGATTCACCAGTGAGCCATCTGGTCATGGAATTTTCTTTGTGGAAAGTGTTTTGATTACTAACAAACTCTACTTATTATAGGTCTATTAAAGTTTTCTATTCTTCTTGAGTCAGTTTTGGTAATTTGTCTCCTAAAATGTGTCAACTTCATGTAAGTTATATAATTTGTTAGTGTACAATTTTTCATAGTATTTCATTAACATCTTTTTATTTCTGTAAGTTTGGTAGTAATGTCCTTTCTTTCATTCCTGATTTTAATAACTTTAGTCTTTCCTTCTTGGTTTGTCTAGATAAAAATTTTAAATTTTTTTGATCTTTTCAAAGTTCATTGATTTTTATCTTTTTTTCTATTCTTCATTTCCTTTATTTTCACTCTAATATTTATTATTTCCTTCCTTCTTTGCTTTGGATTTAGTTTGGTCTTTTCCTTCTAGGTTTTTAAGTTGGAAGGTTTCTAAGTTTTAGGTTATTGATTTGAGATCTTTCTCTTTATTACCGTAGTTGTTGATTTTTTGTGCATTGTGTTTTTGTATTAATTCACCTTAAAGTATTTACTTACTTTTCTTCTGATTTTTTCCTTTGACTCATTGTTTATTTTGTAGTGTGTTGTGTTTTTCCACGTGTTTATAAATTTCTCAGATTTCCTTCTGCTATTTATTTCTAATTTCATTTCATTGTGATCTTGGAACATATTTTGTATGATTTCAGTCCTTTTAAATTTACTGAGACTGGTTTCATGTTCTAAAATGTGTTTTGTCCTGGAGAATGTTCCATGAGGCCTTGAGAAGTACACATTCTGCTCTCACTGAGCGGAGCCTCTCTAGATATCTAGGTCTAGCTGGTTTATAGTGTTGGTGGAGTCTTCTGTTTGTTTCGCTTTTTTTAGATTTTTCTATCCATTATTGAAAGTTGGGTATTAAAATATTCAAATTTTGTTGTGGAACTCTTTACTGCTCTCATCAGTTTTGCCATATTTTTTTTTTGCTTTCTATATTTTTGGGGTCTTTTTTTGGTTGAATACATGTTTATAATTGTTATATCTTCTTGGCGGATTGACCCTTTCATCATTATAAATTGTCCTTATTTTATCAAGTAACAGTTTTTGTCTTAAAGTCTATTTTTATCTCATATTAGTAAAGCTACTCTCTTTGTTATTATTGTCAAGGTATATATTTTCCCATATTTTACTTTTGACCTATTTGTTTCCTTAAATGAAAAGTGAGTCTCTTGTTAGCACCATACAGTGGGACCATATATATATAATGGCAGGTGTTTTTCTCTTAGTAATTTCAATTGGTAACCCACTGCCCTCTGGCCTCCAACGTTTCTGATGAGAAATCAAATTAGCTATTCATCTTACTGAGTAATCTCTTGTTCATGAAGAGTCACTTCTCACTTGCCGTTCTAACTATATTCTCTTTGTCTTTAGCCTTCAACTATTTGATTATGATATCTAGATGTGGATCTCTTTGCTTTTATTTTAAGTTTGGTTCATTGAACTCTGCTGAATAGATTAATTTTTCATCAAAATTTGGAAGTTTTCACCCATTATTTCTTTAACTATTCTTTCTCTTTCTTTCACTCTCTCTTCTTTCCTTTCTTCTGAGACACCCATTATTCTTGTGTTGGTATGTTTGATGAAGTCACCAAAGATCCCTAACAAGTCTTTGCATTTCTGTTCATTTTTCTTTCTATTCCTCAGATTGAATAATGTCAGTTGATCTATGTTCAAACTCATTGATTCTCTTGTCTGCTTACATTTGCAGTACATCTTACTTTGAGCTCATATAGTGAAACTTTCATTTCAATTATGCTTTTAATCCAGCTTCTTTATTTGGTTCCTTTTTATAACTTCTATTTTTTTATTGATATTTCTATTTGGTGACACTCTGTTCCTGATACCTTTTGTTCTTTAGACATGGTTTCCCTTAGCTCTTTGGACATACTTAAAATATCTGACTTAAAAATTAGTAAGTCCAATGTGTAGGGTTCCTCAGGGACAATTTCCATTGGATTCCTATGTATAGATCATATCTTTGCATATCTCAAACTTTTTTGTTGAAAACTAAACAATTCAAATAATATGTATGACAACTCTGAAAATCAGGTATTGTTCACTACCCAGATTTTGCTATTGCTGTTTGTTATAATTTTTGTTGTCTGTGTAGTGACATTTCTGAAATAATTCTGTAAAGTCTTTATCTTTGTCATTATGGACACTGAAGTCTATTTATTTGGCTTAGTGATCAGCTAATGATTAAACAGAAATTGCCTTAAATGCCTGGAACCAAAAGTCTGTGGGTATTTGCCAAGGGGCTCTGTGCGCCTGCTTGGGAGTATCTTCAACACTCAGCCAAGTGATTTACGACTCTGCCTCATGGTTCATTTATTGTATATGCAGAGCCTCATAGTCAATCAGAGGAGAGAACTTGGGGCCTTCTTTAAGTTTCAGGTGTTTCTTGAACATGGGTATAGCTCTATGAATATGCATGACCTTTTAGACCTTATCTTTTTCCTCAGTTTTTCCTTTCAAGTATTTTTTGTAGTTGTTAGTCTGTTGTTTGCTCTGACTGTTATTCATTGCTTCAGGCAGCCAAAATTTTAAAACATTTGACAAATGCCTTCCAGGGAGAAGCTTTTCGCACTGGGCTAATTTGAGTAAGGTAAAATAAATACAAGACTTTTGAGTGAAGTCTTCCAGGGAAATAGTAAGCAGATTGGTTAAACAATGACTCCTCTGTGGTAACCAGGCTTTGAGAGATAATTCCAGTCCATTCTGCTCCCTCTTACATTAGGAATTCAGGCTAATATTTTTCAAGGCCTCCACAGTGCTGAGGAGTGGGAAATGACAAGTTAAAATGCCACAAAGCTCGATGTTCTTGCTGAGATTGTCTCTTTTTCTTTTTCTTTTTTACTGCTAAATGCACTCACAGTTTCTACATATGTTAAGTTAATTTCCAGAGTTTTAAGAAAGTTGATTCTGACCATTTGTGCCAGTTTTTTCATTGCTTTTATGGAGGGAGAACTTTGAGAGGTCTTAATTCTGCCATTTTTGTTAACATCTCAAACTTGACAGTTTTGAGTACTAGTCAGATATTTTGTACAGTGTCCCTCAAGTGGTATTTGCCTGATTTTTTTCTCATGATTAGAGTAGAATTATGGTTTTTTTGGGAGAAATGCCCCAGAGTGCCATTCCCATGGCATCACATCAAGGGGACGTACCATCAAAGTGACTTAACATGTTGATGTTAACCTTGGTCACCTGGACGAGGTAGTGTTTGTCATGTCTCTCTACTGTAGGATTACAATTCCCCTTCTCTTTCCCTACTGTGCTCTGTGGAGGGAAGTCACGATGTAAAGCTCACACTCAAGAAGTGCAAATCATGCTCCGTGTCCTTGAGGGTAGAGTTGCTACATAAGTTATTTGGAATTCTAGTTGGAGACTTGTCTGTTCTCCCCTATTTATATTTATTCAGTCATTTATTTGCATCAGCATGGACTCATGGAATTTTCTTGTGTATTTTAGGTCACAACCCCATCCTGTTTTACTTATTTTGTTGCTCTAATTGTTTCAGCTTTGGCCATTGGGTGTCCTTTAAGTTGGCTCCAATCTCCCTTTGAGAAAGGTTTTTTAAATAAATAATATAGTGGAATTTGATCACTGTGAAACTTGATTTGATAATTGGAGATAGAACTTTACATCCTTCAAATACAATGTGGGATTTTTCTATATTCATGTACATGTTTAAAAGGTAGACTTGGCAATAAACCTCAAAATTTTCTGGCCATATCCTCTAGGTATAATTTAGTAGAATTAGAAGTAAATAATGGAGGGATGATAAAAACAATTTTAATTACTTGGGAATTAAGAAACACATTTTTAGAAAAATTTGAATTACAGAAGAAATTTAAAAGGAATCACAAACAAAATTAAATGAACCATCACAGCTGAACTTTCCAATATCTAGAGCTGCAGAGCTTTAATTTTTTAAAAAAGGAATAAAAGTATGAAAGGAACAAAACACTTATCACATAAAGTTAGAAAATATAACCAAATTAAGTAAGAAAAAAAGAGGGAATTAATAGAGATAAAGGTTGAAATAATGAAACCAAAAAAGAGAAAAGATAAATAAACCAAGAAACTGGTTGCTTTGGAAAAAAACTCTATAAAGCAGAAATACTTGCAAGTCTAATTAAAATGAGAGAGAGAGCACAAAATAGGCAAGATTTGGAATGAGTGAAGAAGTACAGCCATTTTAAAATTATGGAATAATAATGTATGCAACTCTGTGACATACAGACTTTACATGTAAAGGAAATAGATGATTCCCTAGAAAAATAGATATCACTAAATTTACGTAGGACTTAGAGAGCTTGAATAAACTAGTGAACATAGGAAAAAAATAGAAGTTTGTTCAAATTCAATCATTGGTAATGCGACCATGGTCAAGATGAGTTTAACCTGTAGAGAACAGATTATTCCACCATTATGTAGGTATTTCAGGCCATGGAAAATGCAAACCTCCCACATTTACTTTATGAAACCAGCATAATTTTTACACCTAGTCATGATAATTTTCATTTAAAACATACTATAAACCGACTGGAGCTCAAGATAGCAGCATGAGTAGGGTGGCAGAAATCTCCCAAAACCACATTTATTTTGAAAATACAGCAAATACAACTATTCCTAAAAGATAGACCAGAAGATACAGGACAACAGCCAGGCTACATCTACATCTACATCTATGAGAACTCAGCATTTCATGAAAAGGGTAAGACACAAAGCCGTGACCCGGGAACCCAAGCTCTCCCCAACCCCAGCTCACCGGTGGGAGGAAAAGAATCACAGTGGGGAGGGAGTGGAAGCACAGGACTGCTAAATAACCAGCCCTAGTAATCTGCACTGGGAGCACAGACACACAATGCATGGTGTACTGGATATTAGAGAAATGGAAAAGTAAAATCTAAGACAGAGAATGCAAGCAGGTACCCACTGCTGGCTGCCCTGGGACAAAAGAAAAGTGGATATTTTAAGTCTTAAAGGGACAAGGGTTTAACAGGTGGACAAACTTGTTCCAGCACACTTAGCCCAGCAGGCTGGGAACTTTAAGGAACTTCAGGCGCCCTAACCCCCTGGGTGGAAATGCAGCTCTGAAGACCCTCACGGGGATAAGCAGCCTGCCATTCATTCCCCCCTGCCGGTGCTGCAAGCAAACTGGCTGACCTGTCACTGCTGCAGACCAGCTGGGGAGCAGTCCCTCCCACAGCAACCACACAGAGTCTCCTCCCAGCGAGCAGCTAACTGGGCCAGACCTAGAGGCTGACCCCTGTGTGCAGCTGCCTGGCACAAAGAGTGGAGAGATGGTGCAGAGTCTGGCAGGCATGTAGGGGCTCTGTTCTCGAAGTGAACATGAGCTGCTCGGCTGTAACCACCACCAGCGCCCTAGGCAATCCCAAGGGTCGCCCAGCCCACAGCAGCTCAGGGACCAACCCACAGGCTACTCCCTGTGTGCGGTTGAATGGCACAGGCAGTGGAGACTGGCACAGAGTCTGGAAAGCAAGAAGGGGCGCGGTTCTCACAGGAGAACACACGCCACTCACCTGCGACCCCCACCAGTGCCCTAGGCAATCTCGAGGGACAATTCGCTCATGACAGCTCAGGGGGTTAACCCAGAGGCTGATCCCTGTGAGTGGTTGCCCGGCACAGGCAGCGGAGATGGGCAAGGCGACCAGCAAGCAGGAAGGAACTTTGGTCTGCCAACTGATACACGTGCCACTCACTGGAGATCACTTCCATTGCCATGAAAAGGCATAAGAACCTGGTTCAGTTCAAAATCACTCAAACACCAGAGAGGGGAGCTGGTGAGGCCGAAATAAGCAACCTTCCTGAAAAAGAATTCAAAATAAAATTCATAAGCATGCTGATGGAGCTGCAGAGAAATATGCAAGAGGTAAGGGTTCATCCCGGAGCGAGATAACAGAAATGAAACAAACAATGGAAGGATTTAAGAGCAGAGTGGATGAAGTGGAAGAGACTGTTAATGGAATAGAAATCAGAGAACAGGAATACAGAGAAGCTGAGGCAGAGAGAGATAAAAGGATCCCCAGGAATGAAAGAATATTAAGAGGAACTGTGTGACCAATCCAAACGGAACAATATTCACATTGTAGGGGCACAAGAAGAAGAAGAGAGAGAGAAAGGGATAGAAAGTGTCTTTGGAAATAATTGCTGAAAACTTCCCCAATCTGGAGAAGGAAATAGTCTCTCTGACGATGGAAGTTCACAGAGCTCCCAACACAAGGGACCCAAGGAGGACAACACCAAGACATATAATAATTAAAATGGCAAATATCAAAGACAAGAACAGGTATTAAAACCAGACAGAGAGAGAAAAAGATCACCTACAAAGGAAAACCCATCAAGCTATCATCAGACATCTCAACAGAAACCTTACAGGCCAGAAGAGAATGGCATGATACATTTAATGCAATTAAACAGAAGAGCCTTGAACCAAGAATACTGTATCCAGTAAGATTATAATTTAAATTTGTAGGAAGGATTAAACAATTCCCAGCCAAGCAAGAGTTGAGGGAATTTGCCGCCCACAAACCACCTCTGCAGTGTATTTTAAAGGGAGTGCTCTAGATGGAAGTGCTCCTAAGGCTAAATAAATGTGACCAGAGAAAATAAAATCACAGCAAAGAAAGTAGACCAACCAAATACTAAGTAAAGGCAAAAAAATAAAGCCAGCTATCCACAAAATCAGAAAAGGGAAACACAAAAGAGTACAGAATAAAACACCTAAGATATAAAGAGTGGAGGAGGTAGAAAAAGAAGGGAAAGAAATAAAGAATCATCAAACTGTGTTTATAATAGCATGATAAGTGAATAGAAGTTTGATGGTTAGATACTAAAGAAGCTACCCTTGAACCCTTGGTAATAATGAATCCAAAGCCTGCAATGGCAATAAGTACATATCTTTGGACAATCACCCTAAATGTAAAGGTACAGAATGCACCAATCAAAAGACACAGAGTAATAGAATGGATAAAAAAGCAAGACCCATCTATGTGCTGCTTACAAGAGACTCACCTCAAACCCAAACACATACACAGACTAAAAGTAAAGGATGGAAAAAGATATTTCATGCAAACAACAAAGAGAAAAAAGCAGGTGTTGCAGTACTTGTATCAGACAAAATAGACTTCAAAACAAAGAAAGTAACAAGAGATAAAGAAGGACATTACATAATGATAAAGGGTTCAGTCCTACAAGAAGATATAACCATTATGAATATCTATGCACCCAACACAGGAGCATCAACATATGTGAAACAAATACTAATAGAATTAAAAGAGAAAATAGAATGCAATGCATTCATTTTAGGAGACTTAAACACACCACTCACTCCAAAGGATAGATCAACCAGACAGAAAATAAGGACACAGAGGCACTGAACAAAACATTAGAAAAGATGGACCTAACAGACATCTACAGAACATTTCACCCAAAATAGCAGGATACACATTCTACTCAAGTGGAAATGGAACATTTTCCAAAATAGACCACATACTAGGCCACAAAAAGAGCCTCAGTAAATTCAGAAAGACAGAAATTCTACCAACCAACTTCTCAGATAATAAAGGTACAGAACTAGAAATAAATTGTACAAAGAAAACAAAAAGGCTCACAAATAAGTGGAGGCTCAACAACATGCTCCTTAATAATCAATGGATCAATGACCAAATCAAAACAGAAACCAAAGAATATATGGAGACTAATGACAACAACAACACAAAGACACAACTTCTGTGGGATGCAGCAAAGGCAGTTCTAAAAGGAAAGTATATTGCAATCCAGGCCTATTTCAAGAAGGAAGAACAATCCCAAATGAATAGTCTAAAGTCACAATTATTGAAATTGGAAAAAGAAGAACAAATGAGGCCCAAAGTCACCAGAAGGAGGGACATAATAAAGATCAGAGAAGAAATAAATAAAATTGAGAAGAATAAAACAATAGATAAAATCAATGAAACCAAGAGCTGGTTCTTTGAAGAACTAAACAAAATAGATAACCCCCTAGCCAGACTTATTCAGAGAAAAAGAGAATCTACACACATAAACAGAATCAGAAATGAGAAAGGACAAATCACGATGGACCCCACAAAAATAAAAAGAATTATTCATGGTATTCTATTAAAATCTATATGCTAACAAGCTGGAAAACCTAGAAGAAATGGACTTCTTAGAAAAATACAATCTTCCAAAACTGACTAAGGAAGAAACAGAAAATCTAAACAGACCAATTACCAGCAATAAAATTGAATCAGTAATCATAAAACTACCCAAGAACAAAACCCCTGGGCCAGATGGATTCACCTCTGAGTTTTATCAGACATATAGAGAAGACATAATACCCATTCTCCTTAAAGTTTTCCAAAAAATAGAAGAGGAGGGAATACTTCCAAACTCTTTCTATGAAGCCAGCATCACTCTAATACCAAAACCGGGCAAAGACCTCACCAAAAAAGAAAATTACAGACCTATATCCCTGATGAACGTAGATGCAAAAATACTCAACAAAATATTAGCAAACCGAATTCAAAAATACATCAAGAGGATCATACACCATGATCAAGTGGGATTCATTCCAGGGATGCAAGGATGGTACAGCATTCGAAAATCCATCAACATCATCCACCACATCAACAAAAAGAACAAAAACCACATGGTCATCTCCATAGATGCTGAAAAAGCATTTGACAAAATTTAACATCCATGCATGATAAAAACTCTCAACAAAATGGGTATAGAGGGCAATTACCTCAACGTAATAAAGGCCATCTATGACAAACCCACAGCTAACATCATACTTAACAGCGAGAAGCTGAAAGCTTTTCATCTAAGATCGGTAACAAGATAGGGATGCCCACTCTCCCCACTGTTATTCACATAGTACTGGAGGTCCTAGCCACGGCAATCAGACAAAACAAAGACATACAAGGCATCCAGATTGGTAAAGAAGAAGTCAAATTGTCACTGTTTGCAGATGACATTATATTGTACATAAAAAACCCCTAAGACCCATTCCAAAACTCCTAGAACTAATATCTGAATTCAGCAAAGTTGCAGGATACAAAATTAATACGCAGAAATCTTGCTTTCCTATACACTAACAATGAGCTAATAGAAAGAGAAATCAGGAAAACAATTTCATTCACAATTCCATCAAAAAGAATAAAATACCTAGGAATAAACCCCACAAAGGAAGTGAAAGACCTATACCCTGAAAACTACAAGAAACTCCTAAGAGAAATTAAAGAAAACACTAACAAATGGAAATTCATCCCATGCTCTTGGCTAGGAAGAATAAATATTGTCAAAATGGCTATACTACCTAAAGCAATCTACAGATTCAATGCAATCCCTATCAAAATACCAACAGCATTCTTCAATGAACTGGAACAAATAGTTCTAAAATGCATATGGAACCACAAAAGATCCTGAATAGCCAAAGCAATCTGAGAAGGAATAATAAAACAGGGGGAATTATGCTCCCAGACTTCAAGCTCTATTACAAAGCCACACTTATCAAAACAATCTGGTACTGGCACAAGAACAGATCCACACACCAGTGGAACAGAATAGAGAGCCCAGATACAAACCCAAGCATAAATGGTCAATTAATATATGATAAAGGAGCCATGGATATACAATGGGGAGATGACAGCCTCTTCAACAGCTGGTGTTGGCAAAACTGAACAGCTACATGTAAGAGAATGAAATTGGATTATTGTCTAACCCCATACACAAAAGTCAAATCAAAATGGATCAAAGACCTGAATGTAAGTCATGAAACCATAAAACTCTTAGAAAAACACATAGGCAAAAATTTCTTGGACATAAACATGAGCGACTTCTTTATGAACATATCTCCCCGAGCAAGGGAAAGAAAAGCAAAAATGAACAAGTGGGACTATATCAAGCTGAAAATCTTCTGTGCAGCAAAGGACACCATCAGTAGAACAAAAAGACATCCTACAGTATGGGAAAATATATTCATAAATGATGCATCTGATAAGGGGTTGACATCCAAAATATATAAAGAACTCATGCACCTTAACAAACAAAAAGCAAATAATCTAATTAAGAAATGGGCAGAGGACATGAATAGACACTTCTCTAAAGAAGAAATTCAGATGACCAACCGGCACATGAAAAGATGCTCCACATCGCTAATCATCAGAGAAATGCAGGTTAAAACCACAATGAGATATCACCTCACACCAGTGAGGATGGCCAACATCCAAAACACAAACAACAACAAATGTTGGCGAGGATGTGGAGAAAAGGGGAACCGTTCTACACTGCTGGTGGGAATGCAAATTAGTTCAACCATTGTGGAAAGCAGTATGGAGGTTCCTTAAAAAACTCAAAATAGAAATACCATTTTACCCAGGAATCCCACTCCTAGGAATTTACCCTAAGAATGCAGCAGCCCAGTTTCAAAAAGACAGATGCACCCCTATGTTTATTGCAGCACTATTTACAACAGGCAAGAAATGGAAGCAACCTAAATGTCCATCAGTGTATGAATGGATAAAGAAGAGGTGGTACATATACACAATGGAATATTATTCAGCCATAAGAAGAAAACAAATCCTACCATTTGCAACAACATGGATGGAACTAGAGGGTATTGTGCTCAGTGAAATAAGCCAACCGAAAAAGACAAGTATCAAATGATTTCACTCATATGTGGAGTATAAGAGCAAAGAAAAAAACTGAAGGAACAAAACAGCAGCAGACTCACAGAACCCAAGAATGGACTAACATTTTCCAAAGGGAAAGGGACTGGGGAGGATTGGTGGGAAGGGAGGGATAAGAAGGAGAAAGGGGCATTACGATTAGCAGACATAATGTTGGGGGGGCACGGGGAGGGCTCTACAACTTAAGGAAGACAAGTAGTGATTCTATAGCATCTCACTACGCTGATGGACAATGACTGTAATGGGGTATGTGGTGGGGACTAGATCAAGTGGGGAGCTTAGTAACCATAATGTTGCACATGTAATTGTAGATTAATGATACAAAAAAATTTTTTTAATGCAACACTATTAAGTAACTGCCTAAGGAAAGGTCATGGAAGAGCAAATGTAAATGGTCACAGATATATGAAAAGATGCTTGAATTCATTGGTCGCCAGGAGAATGCAAATTTAAAGAGCAATGAGATGGCAGTTTTACATTCATCAGAAAGAGCTGCACACTTAATACTCATGGGTATTTAAAAGAAGATAATACTGGTAGAAATGTGCAATACTTTTGCCTTTGGCAGAAGTAATCCAGCAACATTTATTAAAAATAAAAATACATATATCATTTAACCTTATCAGGCTTCTCCCAAGAATCTCAATAGAAATAACAGCACATGTATTAATGGACATGCGTCCTAAAGTCTTTTTTGCAGCATTGTTTCTAATGACACAAAACCAAATCAAAATGCATGCGGGTCAAAAGGTTGAATACATTCTACTGCGTGCATACTACATTCTCTTGAGCAACCAGTAGAGTGAGTGGATTAGAGCTACAGTAATGACTTTATTTCACCACTTGTTGAATAAGAAATGCAGATGTTGAAAAGGGTGTATAATAGGCCCTGTTTTCTACTTTAGACTCTTCAGTGTTTGATTTTTTTTCATACTAAACACAAGTTACTTTTATAATCAGCAAATTCAAACAAAATCTCAACTCTTACAAGAAAGAGTGGTAGGTTATTTAAAGTAGGTTGTTTGCTTATAGAATATGCAGTGCTCAGAGTATTCATTTAAAAGGATGACTTTTTTTTCTTATAGAAAATTTCAGGAGGAACCTCTACATTTAAGTTTCCCTGTGTGCAGGTGGAGTGGGAGTGATAGCTTCTTGGCAAAATCAAATTTAAATAATGGATTTAAATAATAGAAGCCATTATTCAGGATGAGCTTGATGCACTTTCCACCCAGATGGAATATTTAGGCAGCGAAACAGAGCACAAAAAGCCTTACAGTTGCCTTGTGCAAATTATGTCATGTTAAAAAGGATTTAAAAATGAAGCAGAGCAAAGACTTCAAGGAGGAAAGGTTGAGGGGTTAAGTGTCTTTCTCAGCAGTCAGAAATGAGTGATCTCAGCCTTCAGTGGGCATCTGTCTGGTTCCTACTGTCTATTTTCAGTATCAGCATTTCTGTAGCTGTGAATTATCAGAATAACAACAAATGTGTATATTCCAAGATTTTTCATTGCCTTCACCCATCTTCTCAAACATACCCAGAAGTCATAATGCTGGAATCACACTGACACAATCATCCCCATGGAAACAGCCTGGTGTCATAAACATGGCATTATGACTTCTCAGCAGGAGGCAGCAGATGGAATTTTGGCACTGAATCTGTAAGATTTATTAAAAAACACTAATGTTTTAGAGAATAACACCAAGGCAAAAAGAGCCAAAAAACAAAAACCCAAAAATGAGAGGGCATGGAGTTGCTCCTGTACTATGCATGGCTTATGGCTTGTGTTATGTTTCTGATATTTCCAAGATTTGTTCACCTCTGGCAGGAATTGATTTTACCTATTCTTTTTCTTTTTCATTGTTGTGTTGAGCACAGCATGTACTCATTTTATTCATTGGCTGTTCATCTTGGCGGGGGCTGCATTTTCAGATGGAGAAGTTGGGACACCAAGAAGGGAACTGACGAGCTCAAGTTAGTGACAAGTCAGTGCTGTTGAAGCCAGAGCCTTTCTCCTGAATTCCATTCCACACAGTTTAATTTCCCTCTCAATGTCTCAGTTATACTTTGAGAGCATAATTTATGTATCAGTTAGGATATTATTTTGGTCATTCTATGAGATCCTACTTTAAATAAAAGTGTTTTAAACATGAAAACAAGTTAGAAGTTCTTTATCTCTCTCAAAGCAGTCCATGGCGTCAGAGACCAGCCTGTTTCTATATTATTTTTCTTCTCTTTCTATTGCGTTGTCTCACGCGCTAGCACAGGATAGTACACACCACAGCTGCAGTCCAGACAGAATAAGGAGAGGGCACCACTCCACCTTTTAAGGACATAATATCAAAGCTGCACATGTCACTTCCATTTATGTCCCACTGGCAAGAACTTAGTCATATGGCCATACCTAGTTTCAAGGGAAGCTGGAGAGCCATGTGATCAGATAAAAGTGGGTGAACTGTTATTGTGGGAGAAAGGGAAAACATGCTGGCAACAACCAGTGGTCTCTGCCATAACTTGCATTGCCTCCAAAGTGTTGCTTTCAGTGGACTGTCAACTAGATTTTCAGCTAATGCAATGGCTGGAGACTGATTGTGGTATTTATTTCCCTAAGGGCATTTAAAATTGTAATTACTCTATTAGTTATAGAAATCACTAAATTAACAGAAAGACTGAATATCAGGCCTGAGATCAAAACAAATTAGTGGACCACTAGTGAATTTATTAAGATTTTAACAGAGACCCTCCAATTCAGTTGCTGTAATAACAAATAAATTTTTTTTTCAATTAATAGTCCAAGATGTGTGGTCCACTGTTGGTGAAGCATTTCTATGTGCAAGTATACACATATCCAGATTCACTACAGTGCTTCTGTTTTCAACATGTGGCTTAAGTTCCCTCTGTTTACTGCCATTCTAGAATCAGGAAGGGAGAAAGAACAGTTCAGAGTTGGGGATTTTTTTCCTTTACTATGTGAGGCAAAAATTGTTCAGCTCATTTTTTTATGAGAGCTTAGTCATTGGGCACCAGGGCAGCTGGGAGATACGCTTCCTAGCTGGGCCACTATATCCCAAATTCAACTTCATTATTTTGGAAGATGGTCACATGGATTTTAGGGATAGCTATTGGTTTCCTTTGCAGGGAAGCACAGCTGGGATGACTGAGTTCCAGCAATTCCTTTCATTCAAGTATCTTTCCACTAAAAGAGAAAGAGTGAGAAAAGGAGAGAGAGAGGGAAATTTTTGATCAGTTAGGCTTAGGCCGCTTGTGCGCCCATTGGAAGCTATTGTGGAGGCTGGAGGAAAGAGCCCCTTTGCGTACCTGGACTTACATTCCCACCAAGACTATTCATCATGCAATATTAGTCAGGTATTTCTTTCAAGGATCCCTTGGTTCTAGAAATATTCTTTTTTGTCTTTGTGTAGCAGCACTACTAATTCTTCTTGACAAATAGGATCCATCACCCCAGTCAGCACAACTGTTTTTTGGTTGTTTATCTAGTGGCATGAAGAGTTCAAAATAATCATGTGAAATTTTCAACTTTCTGTTCAATGTAAACATGGTTGCATCTCCCAGGTAGAAGACTTTTCTCTTAAATTCTAACAAACGTCTAAATTAATAGAGTCCAAATTTACAGAGATGGGAAGAAAATGTTGTGAGCCTGCCCTCTGACCAGTGGATCGGAATATATTCCAGGTCTTCAGGAATTAGTAGTTTCTGGAATCCAGTAGTTTCTGAGTAGTCTCAGTATTTTCATTTCCTTGATTTCCATGGTCTTTAGTCCCATTGGCCTTGGCCAATCTTGGAAATCCCCAGTACACACTTGTGTTATCTCAATATCTTACTCGTGTTTCCTGGTCTTCCCTTGTTCCAGGGGCTCTGGGTCTGTGAATTGATTTAAGCCTTGTAACTGAGTAATGGGCTGTGCTTCTTTTCATAGTGACTCAAGTAAGTCTTGTTTTCTAACCCATGCATAAACCATAAATCTGTATGATAAAGCATACAGAGCAGTAGAACCATAGAGGTGCTCATCTGCTTTGGTCCTAGAGACTCCAGTAATTAGTTTACTTGCATCAAATATTATTTCACATATTTCTAATTACTGCTTGGGCTCTTCTGTCTATTATAGAAACTATGTTCACCTTGCAGAAGGTGTTTACGTGTTACTATTCTCTTCTATCATTCCTGGTTAGCATCATCCTAATTGAAAAAGAAAGATCCCATTTGAAGGGTGGACTTTCCCATCTTAATCTCCTGCCTGCAAAGAATACCTTCTATACCCTTTTCAAAAATAAAGATGTTCTTCTGTCAGAAATGCAAACCTCACTGAACATCTGAAAATAAATAATGTATGATTTATTAACAGACTAAAAAGGAAAAAGTACATGCTTATTTCAATAATTATATAAAAAAGCATTTTACAAAATCTGTCATCTAGTTGTGATAAAAAGAACACCTCAGAAAACTTGTAATAAAGGGAATTTCCCAACTGGGTAAAGGGAAACTATAAAAAACATATAATTAATATCATACTTAATAATGAAAGACTGAATACTTTCTTCTTAAGGAACAAAGCAAATATGTACACTTTCACCACTTCTATCAAACATTTTGTTGGAGGTCTTAGCCAGCACAAGATGGCAAGACAAAGAAATAAAAGGCATCCAGATTGAAAAAGAAGAGGTAAATTTTCTTTATTAGCAGATGACATGACCATCTATGCATACAATCTTAAAGAACCTACCAGAAAACCATTAGAATAAATAAGTGGTTTAGCAAAACTGTGGGGCAGAAGATCAATATAGAAAAATCAAATATTTGTATATGTTTATAATAAATAATCAATATCAAAAATTTTTTAAATGATACAACTTGCAATATAAAAATAAATAAAAAGGCTTAGGGACAAATTGATAAAAGATGTGTAAGATCTGTGCATGGAAGATTATAAAACATTGCTGACAGAAACAGAAAAATGATATACCATGCTCATGAATTGGACTCGATATTATTAAGATATCAATTTTTCCCAAATTAACTTACAAATTCAATGAAATCATAATCAAAATCTATAGGCATTATTTTAGAAGCTGAAAATCAGTATGATAAAAATGCAAAGGACCAATAAACAAAATTATTTTGAAGAAAAAGAACAAACAGAGAGGACTTCAGTACCTGATTTCCAGACTTATTAGAAAGCTTCATGAACTAAACCAGTGTGGTAGTGGCCTAAAGACACATGGGTAGAATAGTAGAATGAAGTAGATTCCAGAAATAGGCTCACAGATACATGACTGTTTAATTTCTTACAAATTGTTCTTGAAGAATTGGATATATTCATGGGGCAGAGGAGACCCATGACCTTTACCTCACACCATATACAAATACACAGAAATGGATTCTAACACAAAATGGACAATAGACCGAAATGTGAAACCTACACTGACAAAATTTCTAGAGGAAAACATGAAAGGAAATTTTAGTTACCTTGGGTTTTGGAATATTTGTTAAATAGAACATAAAAAATGCTCAAAAATCATAAATTGAACTTCATCAAAATTAAAACCATTCACTCTTCAAAAGATAGTCAATAAAAGTAGAAGGGAAGCCACAGACAGAAAGAAAAGAATTACAATAAAAATATGAAAAAAAAGATCCCTATACAAAAACTATGAAGAACTCTTACAACTCAGTAATAAATCCAATTTTTAAAATGAGCAAAGTGGTTCTTCCTCTTCTGAGATGATGAAATTGATATACTTTTCTCTATTCCCCTTTCAAAATAAAACTAAAATCAAACACTAGAAGAGTCAGAAACAAGGAGAGAAAAAGGCAGACCAGCTAAGGACCTCTGAACCTAATTAACAACATGATGATGAGTTCCCTGAGTTCTCTTCTGGCCTCATACATTTCAGACTTAGAGCTGAGGAAGCTGGCAACTTGGAAATAAGGGTCAAAGATCCCAAAGAGTGTCCAGGAGAGGGGCATCCTAGCAAGAGAGAAAGTATTTAGTCAATAACTACTCTATACAGCCAAACACCATGGAAAAAATTATGGCCTTTATCCCCATACATGACATCAGAGGCCATGGAAGCCTAAATTTCCACTCTAATGAGGCTGTAAAGAGGCACACCAACACCACTCTGAAAGGTGATGTCAGGGAAGGCCAAAAAGGGATGTAGGACTTCATGCCTGCCAGCAGGTAAATAAGTCCTAACCTTGTGGTATCATTAAAGACTATATGGGGAACCTGGATTTCCAGGTCAGCCCTCACCCAGCAGTTATGAGACTCCCATCCATTCCCTAGTCAGTACGTGTGAAAGCAGGACAAGCGGAGAGTCAAAGCTTTCACTCTGGCCCAGTGGTAATGAGGCCACCCCACTCCATTGTCGGCGGAGAGCACATGGGGAGGCGGGACTCCCACCCCTGCTCAGTACTAATGAAGACACAGGCTCAGTGCAGGCTGAGCGGAGAACCTAGACTTCTACTCCCATCTGGTAGCAACAAGCAGTGCCCCCACTTCCCCTGCCAGAGAAGTGTCAGAAAAATCCAACCAAAAAATGTTTTAAATAATATCCTGCGTTTCGTAAAACAATATGGAAATGTCCAATTTTCAATTTTAAAAAATCACTCATTATACCAGGAAGAACATAAAAATTCCAAACTGAATGAAAATATAATTGATGTATGTCAACACAAAATGACAGGAATTTTAGGATCATCTGACAAAGATTTTAAAGCAGCCATGATAAAAATGCCTCAATGAGCAATTATGAACACGGTTGTAATAAGAGAAACAATAGAAAGCATTAGCAAAGAACTAGAAAATAAAAAAAATACTGTATATTTTAGAACAGAAAAATGCAATATCTGAAAAAAATCTCAGTGGATTAGATCAACAGCAGAATGGAGGAAACAGAGGAAGGAATTAGTGAAGACAGAACAGAAAATACCCAATCTAAACAACAGATTTAAAGTAATAGAGTGAAAACAATTGCACAGAGCTTCAGAAACCTATGGTACCATAATAAAGATAGAGTATTTATGACAACAGAGCCTCAGAAGGAGGGAGAAAGACAGCATGGCTAAAAAGTATCTAAAGAAATAACGGCTGAAAACTCCCCAAATTTGGCAGAGATATAAACCTACCAATTCAAGAAGCTGAGCAATCCACAAACAAGATAAACCAAAGAAACACACTAGAATTGGGGATTCTGAGAAGATGTCAGAGAGAGCCTGAATCCACCTTCTCCCATCTACACACTAACTCTATACCTACATGCAGAGCGCTTCATCTGAGGTACAAAGGACACCAAGTGAACACCTTCTATACAATGAGGGATACAAAAATCACATTAAAAAAATAGCAGGAGAGACAAAGATACACTAACAGTGGGAAACCCACCCCCACCACAGTAAACAGCAGAGGGGAGAGGGAGGGATATTGCTGAGAGAGCCAGCTATGGACTCCCTGCCATGAGGCACAGGAAAAAAGCCTTGTAGCTTAAAGTGCAACTAGAGCATAAGTGAAAAAACCCAAGTTTCAGAACTAAGCATCTGCCGTTAGGCAAAGAAACTGCTTGGTAACCTGGGATCAGAGGAACCAACCAGCCCCGTTGTTTGCTCTCCTTTGCACATTCTAATGCTGCCAAGAGCAGGTTCTGGGCACACACATCAATCTCAGACTTGGCCTAGGTGGACTCCTGGCCCCCACCCAACCCACATGTGCTTCCAGGCGATCGGCAGTCCCGCTTTGCTGCCTGCTGTCATCCACTGGCCTAGCCCCCATAAGTGGGATTGGAAATTCCCCAGTCAGAAGGGAGAGTGCCTGAAACTGGACTGGTGCTGTTGCCAGAACTCCCCAGAGGGGTGAGAATGTGGACCAAAGCACCTCCATCCCACCAGTAGGACTTTACTAGCACCAACACTGGAATTCCTTGGAGTGTCCCAGAGCGCACACCGACCTGGGGGTGAGTGCACACAGTGCCCCCACTGCACCGCCAGAAGGACCCAGCTGGTGCCAAAGCCAGAATTCTCTAGCACATCCCAGAGCGCATATTGGTCTGTGGGTGAGCCTACACGGGGCCTGGCACCACTCTGCCAGTGAGACCTGGCCAGCACTAACCATGGAATCCCTTGCAGTGAGCCATAGTGTGCCCAGGCTTATAGGTGAGGAGGCGCAAACCTGGAGTGAGCCCCCAACCCGCCATCCTCCCCCAAGTATCACAGAATCCACAGGTGTCTACCCAGGAGTCCCTCCAATGGGCAACCCAGAGATGCCCCTGGGACCATGCCCTGGGAGCCCCAGCACCAGGAAAATCTCTTTCACGCCCACTCAGTCTTCAGCTTGACAACACCATAAGGCACAGGCAGTCTACACGAGGGACCATTCTACACAAGGCCAATCCTTCAAGGCTGGAGAGCAAGCCTTTTCAAATAATTCATAGACTCAAACACAAAAAGTCATACAAAATGAGGAGACAGAGGAACATGCTCCAAACGACAGAGTAAGATAAAACCACAGGAAAAAGACTAAATGAAACAGACTTAACAGACCTACCTTATATCATATGATTTCATATATATGTGGAATCTAAACAAAATGAAAGAAAACAAAACTGAAACAGACTCATAGACACTGAGAAGTGATTGGTGATAAAGAGTTTAAACTAATGGTTATAAATATGCTCAATAGACATTAGAAAACAATGATGGAATGCAAGGAAAACTTCAATAAAGAGAAAATCTAAGAAAGAATAAATCATAGACGAAGAATTCAATAGGTGAAATAATAAATACACTACAGAGAATGAACAGAAGACTGAAGGATGCAGAAGAATGGATCAATGACTTGGAAGACAGAGTAATGGGATAACATCAAATGTCTTAACATTTGCATTATGAAAGTCCCAGAAGGAGAAAACAGAAAAAAGAGTAGAAAACTTATTTTGAGAAATAATAGCTGAAAACTTCCATAACCTGGGGAAGAAAGCAGACTACCAGGTTCAGGAAGCACAGAGACCCAAATAAGATGAACACAAGGGGCCCACACCAAGACACATCATAATTAAAATGTCAAAGATTACAGACAAAGAATCTTAAAAGCTATAAGAAGAAAGCAACTAATCACATATAAGAGAACCCCACATGGTTATTAACTGATTTTTCAGCAGAAACTCTACAGGCCAGAAGGTAATGACATGATGCATTCAATGCACTTACTAGAAAAAAAACCTTCAATCGAGAATATTCTACCCAGCAAAGTTATCATTCAGAATTACAGAAGAGATAAAACTTCACAGATAAACATAAGTTAAGAGCTCACCGCTACTAATCCATCCTTATAAAAAGTGTTAAAGGGAGTTCTTTAAGAGGAAAAGAAAAGACATTAAAAAGAAACAAATTTAAGAGCAGGAAAAATTTCTACTGGTCCAAGAAACATAGCATATAGTATGAAGATTGAAAAGACAAAAGTAGCAAAAGCATCTAAAAATTACTTAAGAGAACATTAAATAAAAAGGTGTAAAAGAAGATATATACATAAAATGTGGAGGAGGGGGAGTAACAAATGTAGTGCTGTTAGAAAGTGTTTGAACTTTAGTGAACATCAGCTTAATATAGATTGCTATATTCACAGGATGTCATATAAGAATCCCACAGTAACCACAAACCAAAACTTATAATAGATACATAAAAAAGAAAGAGAAGGAAATCCAACATAATCCTAGAGAAAATTCTAAAACACAAGAGAAAAGAGCAAGGGAGGAAGAAAGGATCAGAGAAGAATGACAAAAACAACCAGGAAATATTTAACAAAATGGCAATAAGTACATAGATATTGATAACTACTTTAAATATAAATGGACTAAATACTCCAATCAAAAGACAGGGTGGCTGAATGGATGAAAAAACAAGATTTGTCTATTTTCTGCCTACCAGAGACTCACATCAGACTTAAGACACTTACAGATTGAAAATGAAGAGGTAGAAAAAGATATTCTACACAAACAGTAAAGAAAAAAAGCTTGAGTAGCAATACTTACACCAGACAAAATAGACTTCAAAACAAAGAATGTAACAAGAGACAAAAGATATTATAATGATAAAGGGATCAGTCTAAAAAGAGGACATAACAATTGTAAATATCTATGCACCCAACATAGTAGAACCTAAGTGTATAAAGCAAATACTAACAAACCTAAAGGTAGAAAATGACAGAAACACAATAATAATAAGGGACTTTAGCATCCCACTTACATCAGTAGATAAATCATTCTGACAGAAATAAGGAAACAGAGGTGTTGAATGCCACATTAGACCAGATGGACTTAACAGGTATATACAGAACATTGTACCCAAAAGCAGCAGAATACACATTCTTCTCAAGAACACATGGAATGTTCTCCAGAAAAGATTACATATTAGGACACAAAACAAATCTCAACAAATGTAAAAAGATTGAAATTATATCAAGTATATTCTCAGAACCACAATGTTATTAAACTGGAAATAAATTACAAGAAAAAAACTGAAAAATAAACAAACATATGGAGGCTAAATAACATGCATCTAAATAATCCATGGATCACTGAACAGACCAATGAGGAAATCAAACAAAACTTGGAGACAAACAAAAACAGAAACATGATGGTTCAAAATATATGGATGTCACAAAAGTAGTTTTAAGAGGAAATTTTATAGCAATACATGCCTAACTCAAGAAACAAGAACAATCTCAAATAAACAATCTCAAATAAACAAAGGAACTAGAAAAAGAAAAATAAAGCCCAAAGTTAGTAGAATGAGGGACATGATAAATATTAGAGGAGAATAAATAAAACAGAGACCAAAAAAGAAGAAGAAAAAGATCAATCAAACCAAGAGATACTTCTTCAAGATTGGAAGAAATAGACAAAACCTTAGCCAGACTTATCAAGAAAAAAAGAAAGAGGAATTCAAGAAAGATGGCGGTGTAAGAGGTGATACAGAGGCTTCCTCCTGAAACTGCATATAATATGAAAATATACCTAATACAACTACTCTTGAAAGAGCAACAGGAAAGAGGACGGCAACAAACTGCATACACCTGCAGACAAGAGCAGACCTCACGGAAAGGGTAACTACTAAAGCTGTGGTCCTGCAGGACCCAAGCCCTTCCCCTGCACCAGCTCACCAATGGGAGGAAGAGAAACGGAGTAGGGAGGGAGTGGAGATCTGGGATTGCTGAATACCTAACTCTGGAGATGTGGTCTGAGAGCACAAACCTACATTTCATGGTGCTTGCATGATACTCTCATAATTAGGGGGTTGGAAAGCTAAGTCAGGCAGAATTCCTGGAGACACTAAGATTCCAGCTGCTTGTGAAAGCAGGGATCCATACCCAGCTGCTCAGGGACAAAAGAAAGGCGAGCAGTCTGAGAGACTTCCTAACAAAGAAGCCCTTAGCAAGAGGGCTGCTAAAGGGACAAGGATTGCACAGAGCTTACTGCTCAGGAGAGAGGACAGGTAGACAAAATTGACTGTGTGCACTCTGTCCAGCAGGTTGGGAGCTTTCACCATCTTCAGGTGTTCCAGCTCCCTGGCTGCCTACACAGCTTCAAGAACCCCTTCTGTGACAGGCAGACTACTGCGCCTTTCTCCTGGCCAGCTCCACAAGGCTTGCAAGCTGGGAAACACTTCCCTGGTGTTAGGCCAGCCAGAGGGAAGATCTGTCTACAGCAACTAAAAACGCAAAGCACAGATGCTTATACCCGTGTGCTCGGCCCACTGGTTCAGGCAGTGGAGACAGGCATAGCAGCCAGGAACCAGGAAACAGCTCTTTGCTCCCCCAAGGAACCAATACCACTCCCCTACAATCCCTGACATTGCTTCAGGGGTTGAGCAGCTCCAGAGAGTAGATCTTCTGGGCACTAGAGGGCGCCATACACAAATATGAAACACCAAAGGAACCTGGTCCAGAGGAAAATTATGAATACAACTCCTGAGAAAGATTTAAATGATATGGACCTTATGACTCTCCCTGAAAGGGAGTTCAAAATAAAAATCATTAACATGCTCATGGAGGTACGGAAAGATATTCGAGAACTCAGGAATGAATTCCGGTCGGAGATCCAATCCTTGAAGAACACAATGGACGGTATTAAAGGCAGATTGGATACAGTGGAGGAGATGATAAATGAAATAGAAACTAGAGAAGAGGAATACAAAGAAGCTGAGGTACTGAGAGATAAAAGGATCTCTAAGAATGAAAGAATATTAAGAGAATTGTGTGACCAATCCAAACAGAACAATATTCGCATTATAGTGGTACCAGAAGAAGAAGAGAGAGAAAAGGGGATAGAAAGTGTCTTTGAGGAGGTGATTGCTGAAAACTTCCCCAATCTAGGGGAGGAGATAGTCTCTCAGGCCATGGAGGTGCATAGATCTCCCAACATAAGGGACCCAAGGAAGACAATACCAAGACATATAGTAATTAAAATGGCAAAGATCAAGGATAATGACAGACTATTAAAAGGAGCTAGTGAGAGAAATAAGATCACATACAAAGGAAAACCCATCAGCCTATCATCAGACTTGTCAGCAGAAACCTTACAGGCCAGAACGGAGTGGCATGATGTATTTAATGCAATGAGGCAGAAAGGCCTTGAACCAAGATTACTTTATCCAGCAAGATTATCATTTAATTTGAAGGAGGGATTAAACTATTCCCAGATAAGCAAAAGCTGAGAGAATTTACCTCCCACAAACCATCTTTACAGTGTATTTTGGAGGGACTGCCTTAGACGGAAGTGTTCCTACAGTTTAATAGCTGTCACCCCAGGAAATAAACCACAGTAAAGGAAGTAGAACAGCTAATTACTAAGAAAATGCAAAATTAAATGAACTATCCCCAAAGTCAACCAAGGGATAGACAAAGAGTACAGAATATGATACCTAAGATATAAAGAATGGAGGAGGAAGAAAAAGGAGGAGGAAAAAAAAGAGAACCTTTAGACTGTGTTTGTAATAGCATATTAACTGAGTTGTTAGACTCTTAGACAATAAGGAAGTTAACCTTGAACCTTTGGTAACAACGAATCTGAAGGCTGCAATGCCAATAAGTACATACCTATCCATAATCACCCTAAATGTAAATGCACTGAATGCACCAATCAAAAGACATAGAGTCAGTAAATGGATAAAAAAACAAGACACACCTATATACTGCCTACAAAAGACTCACTTTAAACTCAAAGACATACACAGGCTAAAAGTGAAGGGATGGAAAAAGACATTTCATGCAACTAATGGGGAGAAAAAAACAGGGGTTGCAGTACTTGTATCAGACAAAATAGACTTCAAAACACAGAAAGTCACAAGAGACAAAGAAGGGCATTACATGATGATAAAGGGGTCAATCCAACAAGAAGATATAACCATTATAAATATCTATGCACCCAACACAGGAGCTCCTACATATGTGAAACAAATACTAACAGAATTAAAGGGGGAAATAGAATGCAATGCATTCATTCTAGGAGACTTCAACACACCACTCCTCTGAACGACAGATCAACCAGACAGAAAATAAATAAAGAGATAGAGGCACTGAACAACACACTAGAACAGATGGGCCTAACAGACATCTACAGAACTCTACACCCAAAAGCAACAGGATACACATTCTTCTCAAGTGCACATGGAACATTTTCAAGATTAGATCATATACTAGGCCACAAAAGAGCCTCGGTAAATTCAAAAAGATTGAAATTGTACCAACCAGCTTCTCAGACCACAAAGGAATGAAATAGAAATTAATTACAAAAAGAAAATGAAAAATCCCACCAACACATGGAGGCTTAATAACATGCTTCTAAATAATCAATGGATCAATGACCAAATAAAAACAGAGATCAAGCAATATATGGAGGCAAATGACAATAATTCAACACAGCAAAAACTGTGGGACACAGCAAAGGCCATGCTAAGAGGAAAGTTTATTGCAATACAGGCTTAGCTCAGTAAAGAAGAACAATCCCATATGAGCAGTCTAAACTCACAATTAACGAAACTAAAAAAAGAAGAATGAATGAGACCCAAAGTCAGTAGAAGGAGGGACATAATAAAGATTAGAGCAGAAATAAATAAAATTGAGAAGAATAAAACAATAGAAAGGATCAATGAAAGCAAGAGCTGGTTCTTCAAGAAAATAAACAAAATAGATAAACCCCTAGCCAGATTTATAAAGAAAAAAAGAGATTCTACATACATAAACAGAATCAGAAATGAGAAAGGAAAAATCACTACAGACAACACAGAAATACAAAGAACTATTAGAGAATACTGTGAAAAAGTATATGCTAACAAACAGGATAACCTACAAGAACTGGACAACTTTCTAGAAAAATACAACCTTCCAAGGCTGACCCAGAAAGAAACAGAAAATCTGAACAGACCAATTACCAGCAATGAAATTGAACTGGTAATCAAAAACCTACCTAAGAACAAAATTCCTGGACCAGATGGCTTCACCGCTGAATTTTATCAAACATGTAGTGAAGACCTAAAACCCATCCTCCTTAAAGTTTTCCAAGGAGTAGAAGAAGAGGGAATACTTCCAAACTCATTCTATGAGGCCAGCATCACTCTAATGTCAAAACTGGGCAAAGACACCACAAAAAAAGAAAACTATACACCAATATCCCTGATGAACATAGACGCAAAAATACGCAACAAAATATTAGCAAACAGAATTCAAAAATACATCAAAAGGATCATCCATCATTATCAAGTAGGATTTAGTCCAGGGATGCAAGGATGGTACAACATTTGAAAAATCCATCAACATCATCCTCCACATCAACAAAAAGAAGGACAAAAACCATATAATCATCTCCATAGATGCTGAAAAAGCATTTGACAAAATTCAACGTCCATTCATGATAAAAACTCTCAACAAAATGTGTATAGAGGGCAAGTACCTCAACATCATAAAGGGCATATATGACAAACTGACAGCGAACATTATACTTAACAGTGAGAAGCTGAAAGCTTTTCCTTTAAGATCGGGAACAAGACAAGGATGCCCACTCTCCCCACTTCTATTCAACATAGTACTGGAGGTCCTAGCCACGACAATCAGAGAACACAAAGAAATAAAAGGCATCCAGATTGGCAGGGAAGAACTTAAACTGTCCCTGTTTGCAGATGACATGATATTGGACATAAAAAACCCCAAAGAATCCACTCCAAAATTACTAGATCCAGTATCTGAATTCAGCAAATTTGCAGGATACAAAATTAATGCGCAGAAATCTACGGCACTACTATACACTAACCTTGACCTAGCAGAGAGAGAGAAATCAGGAAACCAATTCCATTCAAAGTTGCATCAAAAAGAATAAAATACCTAGGAATAAACCTAACCAAGGAAGTGAAAGACCCGTACTCTGAAAACTACAAGACACTCATGAGAGAAATTAAAGAAGATACCAATAAATGGAAACACATCCCCTGCTCATGGATAGGAAGAATTAATATTGTCAAAATGGCCATCCTGCCTAAAGCAATCTACAGATTCAATGCAATTCCTATCAAAAAGCAACAGCATTTTTCAACGAACTAGAGAAAATCACTCTAAACTTCATGTGGAACCACAAAAGACCCCGAATAGCCAAGGCAATCCTGAGAAGGAAGAATAAAGCTGCGGAGATTATGCTCCCCAACTTCAAGCTCTACTACAGTGCCACAGTACTCAAGATAATTTGGTACTGGCACAAGAACAGACCCACAGACCAATGGAACAGACTAGAGAACCCTGATATAAACCCAACCATATATAGTCAATTAATATATGATAAAGGAGCCATGGACATACAATGGGGAAATGACAGCCCCTTCAACAACTGGTGTTGGCAAAACTGGACAGCTACATGTAAAAGAATGAAACTGGATTATTGTTTAACCCAATACACCAAAGTAAACTCAAAATGGATCAAAGACCTGAATGTAAGCCATGAAACCATAAAACTCTTAGAAGACAACATAGGCAAAAGTCTCCTGAATATAAGCATGAGCAACTTCTTCCTGAATGCATCTCCTTGAGCAAAGGAAACAACAGCAAAAATGAACACATTGGGGTATGAGTGGGGACGTGATAATATGGGTAAAAGTAGTAACCACATTGTTTTTTCATGTGAAACCTTCATAAGAGTGTATATCAATAATACCTTAATAAAAAATTAATTATTTAAAATAAATTAAAAAATAAAAAAAGAAAGAGGACATAAATAGACAAAGCCAGAAATGAAAAAGGAGAAGTTACAACTGAAGTAATAGAAAGTGAAATAATCATAAGAGAGTCTATGAAAAATTATACACAATACATTGGACAACCTAGAAGTATGTACATATTCCTAGAAACTACAATCTTCCAAGCCAGACTCAGGAAGAAACAGGAAATCTGAACTATCAGTTGAATTGAATTGGTAGTCGAAAGGTTCCAAACAATCAAAACCCAGGACCAGATGGCTTCAGGGGTGAATTCTACCACACATTTAAAAAGCAGCTAATGTCTATCCTTCTGAAAGTATTCAAAAATATAGAAGAGTAGGCAATACTTCCAAACTCATTCTATGAGACCAGACTTACTCTATTACCAAAACCAGGCAAAGAAACTACAAAAAAGAAAATTATAGATCAGTATTCGCAATGAATTTAGCTGCATAATCTTCAAGAAAATGTTAGCAAACAAATTAAAAAATACATGAAAACCATCATTCATCATGACCAAGTAGGACTGATTCCAGGGTTGCAAGGATGCTATGATATTTTTAAATCAATCACTGTGATATGTCACATTAACAAAATGAAAGATTAAAAAAACATATGATCATCAGTACATGCTGAAAAAGGATTTCACAAAATTCAACATAGATTCATGCCAACAACTCTGAACAATGTGGATATGGAGGGAACATATACTTTGACATAATAAAGGCCAATATGACAAACCTACAGTTAACATCATACTCAAAAGTGAAAAGTTAAAAGCTTCTGCTCTAAGATTGAGAAAAAGACAAGGATCCCCACTCTCACCACTTCTATTTGAAATAGTACTGTAAGTCCTAGCCATGGTAATCAGAGAAGAAAAAGAAATAAAAGATATCTAAATTGGTAAGTAAGCAGTAAGCTGTCACTATTTGAAGATGATATGATAGTCTATATAGAAAACCCTAAAGACTCCACCAATAAAAGTGTAAGAACTAAGAAATGAATTCAGTGAAATTGCAGGATACAAAAGCAATATACAGAAATCTTTTGCATTCTGATATTCTAATAATAAACTAACTGAAAAAGAAATCAAGAAAACAATTTCATTCACAATTGCATCAAAAGGAATAAAGTACCTAAGAATAAACCTAACCAAGGAGGTGAAAGACCTATACTCTGAAAACTACAAGACACAGATGAAAGAAATTGAAGAAGACACAAATAAATGGAAATTTATTACCATACTAATGGATAGGAAGAATTAATATTGTCAAAATGGCCATTCTGCCCAAAGCAATTTACAGATTCACTGCAATCCCGAACAAAATACCAGTGGCATTTTTCAATGAACTAGAGCAAATAATCCTAAAATTTACATGGAACCACAAAGACTGAACAGCCAAAGCAATCTTGAAAAAGAACAAAGCTGGGGGTTTAAAACTATATTATAAAGCCAACAAAATCAAAACAGTATGGTACTGACACAAGAACCGGTACATAGATCAATGGAACAGAACAGAAAGCCCAGAAATAAACCCATGCATATATGATAAATTAATATATGACAAAGGGACCATGAACATACAATGGGGAAAAGACAGTCTCTTCAATAATTGGTGTTTGGAAAATTGGTCAGCTTCATACAAGAGAATGAAACTAGACTACTGTCTTACACTATACACAAAAATAAACTCAAAATGGATTAAAGACTTAAATGTAAGACATGAAACCATAAAACTCTTAGAAGAAAACATAGCAAAGGTCTCTTGAACATAGCATGAGTAATTTTTTTTCTGGATACATCTCTGTGGGTAAGAGAAACAAAAACAAAAATAAAAAATTGGGACTACATCAAACTAAAGTCTGTACAGTGAAGGAAGCCATCAATAAAATGAAAAGGCAATCTACTGTATGGAAAAATATATTTGCAAATGATAAGTTCAATAAGTGGCTAGTACTAAAATATATGAAGAACTCATACAACTCAACACCAAAAAATAAAAATAAAAAACCCAAACAAATAATTCAATTAAAAAATTCAGAGGACCTGAATAGACATTTTTCCAAAGAAGACATACTGATGGCCAACAGGCACATAAAAAGATGCTCCACATCACTAATCATCAGGGAAATGCAAATCAAAAGTATGAGTTATCACCTCACATCAGTCTTAATGGCTACTATCCAAAAGACAAGAAATAACAAGCACTGACGAGGATGTGGAGAAAAGGGAGCCCTCCTGCACTGTTGGTGGGGATGCAAACTGGTCCAGCCACTGTGGAAAACAATATAGAGGCTCTTCAATAAACTAAAAATAGAAATACCATACCACCCAGCAACTCCACCTATGGGAATTTAACCAAAGTATACAAAATCACTAATTTGAAAAGATATATGCACACCTATGTTCATTGCAGCATTATTTAGAAGAGCCAAGATATCAGAGCGACCCATGTGCCCTTCAATGGATGAATAGATGAAGGAGAGGTGGTACATACATGCAATGGAATATTACTCAACCATAAAAAGAAAGAAATCGTGCCATTTGGGACAACATGGAGAGACCTAGAGGGTATCAATCCTAAGTGAAATAAGCCACGTAGAGAAAAACACCATATGACGTCATTTATATGTGGAATCCAAAAAACAAAACAAACAAAAAAGAAATAGTCCCATAAATACTAAAAACAGACTGTTGGTTACCATAGGGGAAAGAGATGGGGGAATGGGCAAAATTGATGAAGGAGATAAAGAGGTACAAAGTTCAAAGTATAAAATAAATTGGCCATAGGAATGGCCATACAGCATAGAGAATCCAACTAATAATATTGCAAAATCAAGACAGGGTGTAAATTAACTTACCATGTCAAACATTTAGTAATGTATATAATTATTGAGTCACTATATGTACATCTGAAACCAATATAATATTGTATATCAGCTATATTCAAATTTAAAAAAAAAAGACACCCAGAGCTAAAATTTTAAGAATTAAAGACAAAGAAAAAAATCTTGGAAGTCAGAAGAAAAATGACACATTAACCAAAAAGAAAAAATTAGAATGACAGCAGATTTCTAAAGGAAATAATGAAGACCAGGGAGAAGGGGCACAATATTTGGCAGGCTTGAAAGAAATATCAACCCGGGATGTTATATCCCATCAAAATATTTTTCAGGAATGAAGGGAAATCATGATATTCTCAGATAAAGAAAAGCTAAGAGTGTTAATTGCTTGCATACCTACCCTAAAAGAATGGCTAAGGAAATTCCCTAAATTGAAGTGTAAATGCAAGAAGCTAGGAATATCTGGAAGGGAAAATAATGGTTAGAAAAAATACTCTGTCGGAGGTTCTGCGAAGATGGTGGCATGAGCAGGGCAGCGGAAAACTCCTCCCCAAACCATATATATCTATGAAAATACAGCAAATACAACTATTCCTAAAAGAGAGACCAGAATATACATGAGATCGTACAACCTGCATCTGCACCTGAGAGGACTCGGCACCCCACGAGGCGGGTAAGATACGGAGCCGAGACTCGGTGGAACCCGAGCATGCCCACACCCCAGTGCACCGGCGGGAGGAGAGAATTCAGAGCCAGGAGGGAGTGGAAGTACAGGCCCGCGAAATAACCAGCCCCGGTGATCTGCGCCGGGAGCGCTGATACACATCGCGCGGTGTAGCAGAGATTGGAGAGACAGAGGGTGCAGGATCTGAGCTTGGGAACCCACTGGGTCCTCACAGCCAGCTCCCGGGACAAAGAGGAGAGCACGCTTTTTTTGGTGGTCATAAAGAGGCAGGGGCCCAGGATCGCCCCAGCACACTCGGTCCAGCAGGCTGGGAGTCCTAGGGAATTTCGGACCCCTTGGCTGGCGACTGAGAAAAAGTAGCCATGCTGAAACTTCACATAGAGAACAACAGCCTCCCATTCGTTCCCGCCCTGGCCAGACCTACAAAGGGTCCTACAGAGCTGCGCGGCCGTGGCTGCAGAATACTGGAGCAACAGCTCCACCTCCAGCATCCTTACAGAATCTACTCCTGGTGAGTGGTTTCTTTTTTCTTTCTTTTCTTTTCTTTTCTTTATTTTCTTTCTTTCCTTTTTTTCTCTTTTCTTTCTCTTCCTTCTTTTTTTTTTAAATCTTAAAGAGCCCAGCTGACATATGTGGCACCTACCAGTGACCACTTCTATCACCATCAAAAGATAGAGGAATATGGTACAGACCAAGCTCATCCACACCCAGACAACACCAGAGAGGGAGACTGAAAGAATGGAAGTGCACAATCTTCCTGAAAAAGAATTCAGAATAAAAGTCATAACCATGCTGATGGATCTACAGAGAAATATGCAAGAGCTGAGGGAGGAAGTGAGGGAAGTGAGGAAAGACAATGCAAAAATGAGACAAGCCATTGATGGGCTTAGCAGCAGACTGGACGAGATGCAAGAGGCTGTTAATGGAATAGAAATCAGAGAACAGGAATACAGAGAAGCTGAGGCAGAGAGAGATAAAAGGATCTCTAGGAATGAAAGAATATTAAGAGAACTGTGTGCCCAATCAAAATGGAACAATATTCGCATTATAGGAGTACCAGAGGAAGAAGAGAGAGAAAAAGGGATAGAAAGTGTCTTTGAAGAAATAATTGCTGAAAACTTCCCCAATCTGGGGAAGGAAATAGTCTCACAGTCCACGGAAGCCCACAGATTACCCACACAAGGGACCCAAGGAAGACAACACCAAGACACATAATAATTAAGATGGCAAAGATCAAAGATAAAGACAGAGTATTAAAGGCAGCTAGAGAGAGAAAAAAGATCACCTACAAAGGAAAACCCATCAGACTGTCATCAGACTTCTCAACAGAAACCTTACAGGCCAGAAGAGAATGGCATGATATATTGAATGTAATGAAACAGAAGGGCCTCGAACCAAGAATATTGTATCCAGCACGATTATCATTTAAATATGAAGGAGGGATTAAACAATTTCCAGACAAGTGAAAGCTGAGAGAATTTGCCTCCCATAAACCACCACTACAGGACATCTTAAAGGAACTGCTCTATAGGGAAGCACTCCTAAGGCTAAAAAGATGTCACCAGAGAAAATAAAATCATAGCAAAGAAAGCAGACCATTCAAATACTAACTAAAGGCAGAGAATAAAACACCTAATATATAAAGAATGGAGGAGGAAGAATAGGAAGGGAGAAATAAAGAAACATCAGATGGCGTTCACAATAACTAAACAAGAAAGTTAAGTTAGATTGTTAGATAGTAAAGAAGCAACCCTATAACCTTTTGTAAACACGAATCTAAAGCCAGCAATGGCAATAAGTACATATCTATCAATAATCACCCTAAATGTAAATGGACTGAACGCAGCAATCAAAAGACACAAAGTAACAGAATGGATAAAAAAGCAAGACCCATCTATATGCTGCCTACAAGAAACTCACCTCAAACCCAAAGATTTACATAGACTAAAAGTAAAGGTATGGAAAAAGACATTTCATGCAAACAACAAGGAGAAAAAAGCAAGTGTTGCAGTACTTGAATCAGATAAAATAGACTTCAAAACGAAGAAAGTAGCAAGAGATAAAGAAGGACATTACATAATGATAAAGGGGTCAGTCCAACAAGAAGATATAACTATTATAAATATCTATGCACCCAACACAGGATCACCTACATATGTGAAACAAATACTAACACAATTAAAGGAGGGAATAGACAGCAGTGCATTCATTTTAGGAGATTTCAACACGCCACTCACTCCAAAGGACAGATCAATCAGACAAAAAATAAATAAAGAGATAGAGGCACTGAACAACACACTAGAACGGATGGACCTAACAGACATCTACAGAACTCTGCACCCAAAAGCAACAGGATACACATTCTTCTCAAGTGCACATGAAACATTTCCAGAACAGACCACATACTAGGCCACAAAAAGAACCTCAGTAAATTCAAAAATATTGAAATCCTACTAACCAACTTCTCAGATCACAAAGGCATAAAACTAGAAATAAATTTTAGAAAGAAATCAAAAAGGCTCACAAATACATGGAGACTTAACAACATTCTCCTAATTAATCAGTGGGTTAACGACCAAATCAAAACAGAAATCAAAGAATATATGGAGACTAATGACAACAACAACACAAAGCCACAACTTCTGTGGGATGCAGCAAAGGCAGTTCTAAGAGGAAAGAATATTGCAATCCAGGCTTATTTCAAGAAGGAAGAACATTCCCAAATGAACAGTCTAAAGACACAATTACTGAAATTGGAAAAAGAAGAACAAATGAGGCCCAAAGTCACCAGAAGGAGGGACATAATAAAGATCAGAGAAGAAATAAATAAAATTGAGAAGAATAAAACAATAGAAAAAAATCAATGAAACCAAGAGCTGGTTCTTTGAAAAAATAAAAAAAATAGATAAACCCGTAGCCAGACTTATTAAGAGAAAAAGAGAATCTACACACATAAACAGAATCAGAAATGAGAAAGGAAAAATAATGACAGACTCCACGGAAATACAAAGAATTATAAGAGAATATTATGAGAATCGATATGCTAACAAGCTGGAAAACCTAGAAGAAATGGGCAACTTCTTAGAAAAATACAACCTTCCAAAACTGACCAAACAAAAACGGAAAAACTAAACAGAAAAATCACCAGCAACAAAATTGCAGCGGTAATCAAAAACCTACCCAAGAACAAAAGCCCTGGACCAATTGGATTCACCTCTGAATTCTACGAGACATATAGAGAAGAAATAACACCCACTCTCCTTAAAGTTTTTCAAAAAATTGAAGAGGAGGGAATACTTCCAAACTCATTCTATGAAGCCAGCATCACTCTAATACCAAAACCGGGCCAAGACCTCACCAAAAAAGAAAATTACACACCAATATCCCTCATGAACGTAGATGCAAAAATACTCAACAAAATTTTAGCAAACCGAATTCAAAAATACATCAAGAGGATCATACACCATGATCAAGTGGGATTCATCCCAGGGATGCGAGGATGGTACAACATTCGAAAATCCATCAACATCATCCACCACATCAACAAAAAGAAGAACAAAAACCACGTGATCATCTCCATAGAGGCTGAAAAAGCATTTGACAAAATTCAGCATCCATTCATGATTAAAACTCTCAACAAAATGGGTATAGATGGCAAGTACCTCAACATCATAGAGGCTATATATGACAAACCCACAGCTAACATCATACTTAACAGCGAGAAGCGGACAGCTTTTCATCTAAGATCGGGAACAAGACAGGGATGCCCACTCTCTCCACTGTTATTCAACATAGTACTGGAGGTCCTAGCCACGGCAATCAGACAAAACAAAGACATACAAGGCATCCAGATTGGTAAAGAAGAAGTCAAATTGTCACTATTTGCAGATGACATGACACTGTACATAAAAAACCCTAAAGACTCCACTCCAAAACTACTAGAACTAATATCTGAATTCAGCAAAGTTGCAGGATACAAAATTAACACACAAAAATCTGTTGCTTTCCTATACACTAATGATGAACTAACAGAAAGAGAAATCAGAAAAACAATTCCATTCACCATTGCATCAAAAAGAATTAAATACCTAGTAATAAACCTAGCAAAGGAAGTGAAAGACCTATACTCTGAAAACTACAAGACACTCCTGAGAGAAATTAAAGAAGACACTAACAAATGGAAATTAATCCCATGCTCTTGTCTAGGTAGAATAAATATTGTCAAAATGGATATACTACTTAAAGCAATCTATAGATTCAATGCAATCCCTATCAAACTACCAACAGCTTTCTTCAATGAACTGGAACAAATAATTCTAAAATTCATATGGAACCACAAAAGACACCGAAGAGCCAAAGCAATCCTGAGAAGGAGGAATCAATCAGGGGGAATTACGCTCCCTGACTTCAAGCTCTACTACAAAGGCACAGTAATCAGGACAATTTGGTACTGGCACAAAAACAGACCTACAGACCGGTGGAACATAATAGAAAATCCAAATATTAACCCAAACATATACAGTCAAATAATATTTGATAAAGGAGCCTTGGATATACAATGGGGAGATGACAGCCTCTTCAGCAGCTGGTGTTGGAAAAACTGGACAGCTACATGTAAGAGAATGAAACTGGACTACTGTCTAACCCCATACACAAAAGTCAACTCAAAATGGATCAAAGACCTGAATGTAAGTCATGAAACCATAAAACTCTTAGAAAAAAACGTAGGCAAAAATCTCTTGGACATAAATATGAGCGACTTCTTTATGAACATATCTCCTCGAGCAAGGGAAACAAAAGCAGAAATGAACAAGTGGGACTATATCAAGCTGAAAAGCTTCTGTACAGCAAAGGACACCATCAGTAGAACAAAAAGAGATCCTACAGTATGGGAGAATATATTCATAAATGATGTATCTGATAAGGGGTTGACATCCAAAATATATAAAGAACTCACGCACCTCAACAAACATAAAGTAAATAGTCCGATTAAGAAATGGGCAGAGGACATGAATAGACACTTCTCCAAAGAAGAAACTCAGATGGCCAACAGGCACATGAAAAGATGCTCCACATCACTAATCATCAGAGAAATGCAGATTAAAACCACAGTGAGATATCACCTCACACCAGTGAGGATGGCCAACATCCAAAACACAAACAACAACAAATGTTAGTGAGGATGTGGAGAAAAGGGAGCCCTCCTACACTGCTGGTGGGAATGCAAATTAGTTCAACCATTGTGGAAAGCAGTATGGAGGTTCCTCAAAAAACTCAAAATAGAAATACCATTTGACCCAGGAATCCCACTCCTAGGAATTTACCCCAAGAATGCAGCAGCCCAGTTTGAGAAAGACAGATGCACTCCTATGTTTATTGCAGCACTATTTACAATAGCCAAGAAATGGAAGCAACCTAAGTGCCCATCAGTAGATGAATGGATAAAGAAGAGGTGGTACATATACACAATAGAATATTATTCAGCCATAAGAAGAAAACAAATCCTACCATTTGCAACAACATCGATGGAGCTAGAGGGTATTATCCTCAGTGAAATAAGCCAAGCCGAAAAAGACAAGTATCAAATGATTTCACTCATATGTGGAGTATAAGAACAAAGAAAAAACTGAAGGAACAAAACAGCAGCAGACTCACAGAACCCAAGAACGGACTAATTGTTACCAAAGAGAAAGAGACTGGGGAGGATGGGTGAGAAGGGAGGGATAAGAGGGAAAAGGGGGCATAATGATTAGCAGATGTAATGTTGGGGGGGCACGGGGAGGGCTGTACAACTCAGAGAAGACAAGTAGTGACTGTATAGCATCTCACTACGCTGATGGACAGTGACTGTAGTGGGGTTGGTGGGGGCGACCTGATGAAGGGGGTAGTTTAATCACCATAATATTGCACATGTAATTGTAGATTAATGATACCAAAATAAATTATTTAAAAAAATTGTAATCTCAGTTGTTTGAATAGAATTTAAATATTTATATATTAGTGATTATATCCCATACTACCATTATTTATGGTTATAGATTTCATTTGTCACAGGTGTTACTCTGATTATGTCCCTCCTTCCAATTTTTTTTTAAGTGCCTGTGGAACATATACCAAGACAGACCACATCGCGAGCCATAAAACAATCTCTCATTAAAAGAACTGAATCATACAAAGTATGTTTATAATCACAACAGAATTAAACTAGAAATCAATGAGACAGATAACTGGACATTCTCCAGACATTGGGTAACTAAACAATATATTTCTAAGTAATCCATGTGTCAAGGAGGAAGTCCTTTAGCAGATCAAAAAATACATTGGACTGAATGGAAATGAAAATGTACCAAAATTTGTGTAATTAAGCTAAAGAAGTGCTGAAAGGAAAATTTATAGCACTAAATGTATACATTAGAAAAGAGGAAAGCCTCAAACCAATAATCTAAGTTCCCACTTCAAGAGCCTAGAAAAAAAGTTGCAAAATAAACACAAATTAAGTAGAATTAAAGACAAATTACAGATAGGTCTCTAGAAACTTCCAAAACTGAAATGCAAAGAGAAAAATGAATAAGATGGAGCAGACCATCCAAAAACTGGGAACAATTACAAAAGGTATAATATGTGTAATGCGAATACCAAGAGGTAGCCTAGGGGCCCCATTTGCATATGGCTTCTGAAGTGGGGACAGTCCTGTGGGACTGAGTCATTAACTTGTGGGGTGAGTATCAGAACTGAATATAATTGTAGGACACTCAGTGACAGAGAATTGAAGAATTGGTTATTAGAAAAACTCCTCAAAACAGCATCACTTTGGCTGTTTGGAAGACAGTGTAAAGAGGACTGACAGTGGGAGAAGCAGGGAGACCAGTCAGAAGTCTAGTGCAGACAGGAGAGACGCAGCAGGGCCGTGATGAGACATTTGGACTGTGGAGGTATTCTGAAGGCAAAGCCAACATGATCTGCTCATGGATTAGGAGTGGGATGGGAAAGAAAGGAGTTGTGCCTGATTCAATGTCCGGGCATGTGGAACTATAATGCATTTCTCAAAGCCTTAGTGAATGGAGTATCTTCTGGACCCTCCTGAAAAATATAATTAAGGGCTGGGTGAGCAGGCCATACATGACAAATTTACTGCAATACTCCTATCTTTCTTTGTCTATGGATTTCTTCTTTATTATCCTAATAAATTTCTGGCATTTACACTGTGATCAGTGCAGGTCACCATTTAGTCCAGATTCACTCAACCAAATAAGCAAACATGTAATGCGCTGAACCAGAGTCCCTGGCCAGCATATCCACATTGACAGATGCGGCCTGAGATAAAACTGCTTCTTCCTTCTGTGCTTAGCACCTTCAGAATCTATTTCATACATTTCCCCCAGTTTTTGCTGATAAATTTGATAAATTCTCAAATTCTGCAATTATTTTTAGTATTTTGGCCTCCTCCTGGGTTTGACTTTAAGTTTGACCTGATAGGTCTGGAGCTCAGCCTAAATGCAGTGGGAGGTGTTTTGTATAGGATACGAGGCAATGCAACCACCTTAGGCGGTATCATCATGGGCTCTTCAACTGAGGCCTCACAGCCTTGAGATGGAGTAAGAATGGCTGTTTCTGCTGCAAAACAGGTATCAGTGGGGCTTGGGGTTTAGAATACTCAGAATCAACTAACTCCTCCAAAATACTGCAAATCCGGTTCTCAAAGTGCCATTTCCTGCCCCTCCCACCACCTTTCAATGCCCTAATTTTTACATAAAGGATTAGTAAAGGGTATGAATTTCACAGGCCAAAAGGGTCAGACTTTGCTTCTCATTTTTGCTTATGTCTACCCTGTGGATATAAAAAAGATTCTTTTGTAGTAGTTATAAAAACGCTACCTATCAAACCTTGAGCCAAATATTTATAGCTCAGAGCTTATAATTATTTTCTTTGCAAGTTTCTAATATAGTGAGGAACATCTTGCAGTCTTCATGAGCACATGATGATATATCCCATCGGCCATTCTGTCCACCAAAGTCTGACCTCAGTAGGCCCTTGATACTAAATGACCACACAACTTCTACCTTTGGAGCCATGGACCACTAGGTGCAGCCTTCTTATAGTCATTAGATCTTCACTGTCTTCAAACCCTACTGTGTCAGCCAATTTTATATTCTCATTCCTTTGACAACTTTTTGGTCTTGTAGTAATGACTTTTGTGGTTTACTCTAATGGTTGAAATTCTTAGTCACACTAAGCTTGTTTAAGGAAAAGACATTTATTAAGAGCTGTAGGTATATCACAGAATCATTCAGAGGACTTAAGGAGCAGAACCGTGATGGTTCATTTTATGTGTCAACTTGACTAGGCCACAGGGTGCCCAGATATTGGTCAAATATTATTCTGGGTATTTCTGTGAGGGTGCTTCTGGATGAGATTAACATTTATATTGGTAGAACGAATAAAGCAGATTGCCCTCCCTAATGTGGGTGGGCCTCATCCAATCAGTTGAAGGACCAAATAGCAAAAAGGCTGACCCTCCCTCTGAGTAAGAGAGAATTCTTCATGATTGCCTTCGAACTGGGACACTGGCTTTTTCTGCCTTTGGAGTTGAAAACAAACCCATTGTTTTCAATGGCTTCAGTGTTTGTTAAAATATTGGCTCTTCCTGATGTCTCAAGTCTGCTGACTTTCAGAGTGGAACCACACCATCAGCTTTACAGGTTCTCAGGCTTCTGGACTTGGACTGAACTAAACTCTCCAGCTTATAACTCACCCTGCAGATCTTGGCATTTGCCAGCCTTCATAATCAGATAACCAATTCCTTATTATAAATCTCTATCTATCTATCATCTGTTTATCTACCTACCTATCACCTATCTAGTTAGAATCCTAACTAATATAAGAGTCTAGGCTGATCTTCCAGGGATGACTCTGAAAACTAAATTGTAGCACTGGCCAACTAAGTAGTTACTATGCCTGCCACAACGGGACAGCCACTAACAATGCTGTAGCCTCCTCTGCCATGTCTGTGCCAGTAAAATGGATGCCTTGCTCATTTAAAATCTAACCTGTTCTGAATTGATCTCAGGTGAATGCATCTAGATGATAGAACCTAAGACTTGCCTAGTACCCTTAGCTGCAAGGAGTAGATTTGATGTCTCCTGCATCCGCAGCACAGGAAGGAATGTCAGAATGTAATGTCGCTGGAGTGGTTTGAGCAAGCCTCAGTGCCTCAAGAGATCATTGCAGGAACGTTGGGAAGGGCATCTGATCTTTGGTATTCTGAAGCACAACAAATGTTCACTGCAGTTACTTAACAATGTTAAAGTTACAAAAAGAATTCACAAATGCATGCTAATCAAAAAATTCAAACATGAATATTTAAGGGTAAAAGGCTTCTTTTAACCTCCTACCCCAATCAAATCATACCCACCTCCTCAAAGTTAACTACTGTCAGTGCTTTTGTCCTTCCAAGTAATTTCCTATTCATTTGTAGATGTGTCCATATACTCTAGTTTTTTCTTACATAATATTATGCTACTAGATCTTGGCAGCCAGCTATGGTGACCTGCAGAGAGGGACAGCAAATACCTTGACCTCACTTTCCCCCTCCCACTAATCTTCTGCTGGGGCTGAGAGGATATGGAAGCCTGTTGATGTGGCACAGGTCAGCCTCCTGGCACAGAGCTCAGGGTGGATAGACCCGGAGACGCAAAAGGAGAATATTCAGCCTAGAGAGACTGGGGAAAGGAGATGAGAACCTACTCGTAGATGCTGTGTGAGTCGTCGTAGATGGTGTGGTTCCTACAGTCAATTCCTCCTGCTTGGTAGAGTAGTTTCATGAAGCAGCTGCATCAATATCTTCACATTACCCCTCTGCCCCCCGACCTCTGCTGGAAAAGGTGGAGATTTCCCATACCTTTGGTGACCTATGACCACTCCTTGCAGTTATGAATTAGGTACGCTATCCTTGCCCTTGACCAAGGTGGGGCTAAGTGGGATATTATTTCCTCAATGACATCCCTCAGCTGCCAGCCACCTATTCCTTAGGCTACCCCTCCCTCTGTCCTGAGCCAGTCCCGTCACCTGGAGGCGAATGGGAAGGCCACATTCTCCTGTGAAAGGATTTGACTGACCTGTCTTTCTCCCCTCAGTGTAAGCAGCTACTGAGATGATAAAATCCATTTTTATTTCCCTGACTCAGACTATAGGAACTAATGGTCAGGCTGAGACGTTGTCTCCCTGGCACAGGTGCGGGTCAGGCACTGGCACCATTGGGTGGAATCGCTTTCCAAACTCAGTGTTTCCAAGTTTCAGAACCATCCAGCCAGTGCGCACGAGAGAACTAATGGCCTGAAGAGCCTCTGTCTCTCTAAAAACAGTCTGTGTTAATTAGTCAACGGCAGGTTTCAGTGAAATCTTTCAATGGGATATTTCATCTTCACTCTTATCTCTTTCAAACAAATACCTTGCAGGCCTCTGCGGCAGTTATATTTTCTTCACCAAACATACCTTTTCTCTGTCTTTCAAGATCTAGCTGCAGCCTCATCTTTGATGCCACCCTGATTCCTCCGTCTTTGGTGAGAGGGCTCATCTAAGCCTAGTCTTCTGTTATTCCCCCCTACACACAAGAGCAACCATGTGGTGTCATGCAAAGACCCCCTGCCTGGATGTCAGAGAGTTCAGGTGTGGTGTGGCCCCATCTGGCTCTGCGACTTTAGTTAAATCCTTTCTCTTATTGGTTGGTGGGGTTTGGACTTTAGTGAGCAATGGACCAGATGTGGCCTGACATGTTCTGTTTGTCCTAAAATGTGTTTTTACTATATATGTTCTTAAATGTGAATGTGTTTTCCAGCTTATTGTATCCCTTTCATAATTCCACCCCTGCTTTATGCATTTGCACTCTCTGTGGTCCCTATGAGTATGTCCTCTTGACTCTTGGTTCTTAGTTTTAATATTTTGGAATATGTGAATCCTACTGAGAATCAATGGAAACTTTATTCTCTTCTTAAAATGACTTACAAATCACACACACATAAAATTTGCATATGATTTCAGGGTACTTAGAAACACTGAATCCATCCATGAATGAGCCCCTCCCAGAGGCGCATGGACCACCTTCATCTCAATGGTCCTGAAGCCCCCTTTGTGGAGTGGAGCTGGGAGATTCTTATTAATCCTCTGTTTCTCTAGGGTGGAATGCACTCAGTCACAGCTGTCCATGGACACCTATCCCATGTGGTTGTCATGCACAAGACCTGGTGCTCATATCCTCAAGAGAAAGGCTTGTCATAGCCCATACGGAGCAAGCATGAGGGGAGCTGAATCGAGTATCTGGGGCAGTAGCCCCAAGACCCTTATTATTTTCACCCTGGGACCTGGGGGAGGAATGACTTTTGCCAGTCCTGGATGAATAGTGAACACAGACACTGCAATTGAGCTATTTAACTGTCCTTGTAAAAAAAAAAAAACTCCCAAGGGACAACCTCTTCCCACCCACATGCAATATCAGAAGAGGCCAGAGTCAGCACATGGCTACTTAGCCTTACAAGCTGTTGACAGTTTTCATTAAAATCACCATTGTGCCTGAGGGAAGAAGTTATCTTGACCGCGTCCTCTTCCCTCGCCTTCAGCAGTGAGGGTGGGGAAGGAGCAACATGGAGTCGGGAGCAGCGGTGAGCCTGGTCCACAAGAGAGCTAGTTCTACTCCCGCAGAATCACAGCGATGGGGGTACATGCCGACTGCTCACCTCATGTAAAAATGTCACAAGCCTATGACATAGGTCCTATTGCTGTCTTACAGGTATGGACCCCAAGGCTCAGAGAGGACCTGCGCAGGTCACACAGCTTGGAGGCAATGGGTCAGGCCAACCTGACTCTGTCTTGTAAATTCTTATCTGCAATGCTGAGAGTTGCTCAGTGGGGGAGTGGGGGAGAGACACAACCCTACCTTCTAAATCCAACAGCCTTGGAGAAAGAAAAAATTAATGCAAAGGGAGGTCAAGCAGAAGTGAAAATAGGAAGGTAATGGGCTTTTAAAAAGCATCAGTGAATGACAGCAAATGTTGGCGAGGATGTGGAGAAAGCAGAACCCTCCTACACTGCTGGTGGGAATGCAAATTAGTTCAACCATTGTGGAAAGCAGTATGGAGGTTCCTCAAAAAACTCAAAATAGAAATACCATTTGACCCAGGAATCCCACTCCTAGGAATTTACCCCAAGAATGCGTCAGCCCAGTTTCAAAAAGACAGATGCACCCCTATGTTTATTGCAGCACTATTTACAATAGCCAAGAAATGGAAGCAACCTAAGTGTCCATCAGTAGATGAATGGATTAAGAAGAGGTGGTACATATACACAATGGAATATTATTCAGCCATGAGAAGAAAACAAATCCTACCATTTGCAACAGCATGGATGGAGTTAGAGGGTATTATGCTCAGTGAAATAAGCCAAGCCGAAAAAGACAAGTATCAAATGATTTCACTCATATGTGGAGTAAAAGAACAAAGAAAAAAACTGAAGGAACAAAACAGCAGCAGATTCACAGAACCCAAGAACGGACTAATAGTTACCAAAGGGAAAGGGACTGGGGAAGATGGGTGGGAAGGGAGGGATAAGAGGGAAAAAGGGGCATTACGATTGGCAGACATAGGGTGGGGGGGCATGGGGGGGACTGTACAGCTCAGAGAAGACAAGTAGTGATTCTATAGCATCTCACTATGCTGATGGACAGTAACTGTAATGGGGTTGGTGGGGGGGACCTGATGAAGGGGGTAGTTTAATCACCATAATATTGCACTTGTAATTGTAGGTTAATGATACCAAAATAAATATATATAAAAAAAAAAGCATCAGTGAGCTCTCCAGGCAGGAACAGAAAGGTACACAAATAGAGGAAGATGGATCTCTGTCTTCTGAGGCCGTCAGGAGGGAGTGGGTGCTGCTCAATCCTCTGTCGATGCCTCTAGGCTCCTGGCACCATGCCAGGTACAGCTAAATGGTCTCGTAATGGGTAATATGGTGGTTTCTTTTTGACTTCCTGTTTCCCTGGAATGTATTTATTCACTCCATATTGGCGAGTCTCCTTGGGGTTTCTTCTGACCTGCCTGCTGCTTCTTCTAGACTAGAGTCTCTGACCCTCGCTTCCATTCCCTGCAGCCTTCTGTCCCTTGGACAGACATCAGTGACCCTCGGTGGTGGGATTTCCTGTGGTCCCAGGGGCTCTGGGCACCTGGAAGGTGAGGACTTCCCTGGCAGGGGTGGTCGTGGGAGGATGTTGTCCTCCTTTTCTGCAAACTCTCCTGTCTCAGGCTCAGTTGCATATACATCTAAGTGTGTCTCCTCATTTCTGCCTGCCCAGGACTCCCATTCCTGCCCAACACACCCCTATGCCTTCCATGAATTTCCTCTCTTCCAACATTTGCCGTCTTGCAGGAAGACCTGTTCCAGGTCTTTCTTCCCACTGCAGAGACTGAGGAGGACAGAGCCTTCCTCTCTAGTTTGCTGACGACTGGCCAATGGAACACAATTTCTTGGGAGTTAGAGCAAGGGACACATGAACAGAGGGGATGACTGGTGTCCCACTCAGGTGAGAGATGCTGTACTTCCTGGTGTCCCCTTCCTGACAGTATGGCACTTCCTTGCTTCCTGCCCTTTCCTAAGTCCTCTGCTCCATGGATTCAAGGAATGTCTTGGTATCCTCAACAGATTTCCTTTGTTTTTGTTGCTTGCAGCCAAGAACCCTGTCTTAGCTCAAGCTGTCATAGCAAAGTACCACAGAGTGGGTGGCTTAAACAACAGATATTAGTTTTGCACAGTTCTGAAGGCTGAGAAATCCATGATCAAGGTGCTGGCTGATTCAGTTCTTGGTGAGGTCTCTCTTCCTTGACTGCCAATGGTCATCTACTCACATGACCTCTCCTATGTGCTCATGTGGAGAGAGAGAGCTCTCCTGTCTTTACCTCTTCTTCTAAGGGCAATGATCCCATTCAGGAAGTTCTACCCTCATGACCTGATCTAAACTTAATTACTTCCAAAGACCCTGCCTCCTAATACCATGACATTGGGGGTAGGGCTTCAACATATGAATTTGGGGGGACACAAACATTCAGCCCATAATAGACCATGACTGATTCAACCTGAAAATTCCCAGGCTTAGTATGTTATAGTAACCCAGTAGTAAACACTGTTTCTCTGCCATTTTACTGAAGACATATTCTGAGGAAAGGGTGTTGCGGACACAACTTCTAGGCAGTGCAACCATTCCTAATGTCCCAATGTCCCTGTTACTCAGGGCTTTCCTTACCACCTCACATCTGTCCAAAACTGGCTGCCTGAAGGTAGCACCTCCCTAGCTCCAACTTCTGTTTTCTTAAGACAGACACCCGCATATTTATAGTATTAGGAGGAACTTGGGCAGGAGGTAATGACAGTACTAATCTTAGGGAATCTTCACAAGGATTAAAGCGTAAATTCCCTTTGGTCCTGTGGGATCAAACCCCTATCTGGCAATTTCCTAACTTGTTGCCTTGGGCAAGTTACTGAGTCATCCATGCTTCCGGGTCCTCTTCTAGAATACAGAATAGTAATATCCATGTCTTAGGAATTTTGTGAAGATCAAATGAGACAACAAATGAAAGGTGCTTAATATATGGCTTTGCATATAAGTGCTTAACAAATAAGAGCAATTATATCAGTGTTTGTAATTTAGAGCCTTTTCACTTCGCTTTACCCATAAACTTTGATGGTTCAGGAAGATCTCTTTCCAGCCCTCTGTGCCCTCTCTCCCCTGAACCTTGGGAGTGAAACACCTAAAGTCTTCACCCTTCCTTTGGGAATCATCTCCCACCCCACTGAGTGACTCTCTGTGTCACTCAGCCTGGGGACACACAGACAGCTGCCCATGTAGCTCTGGCATGCCCTGCACTGAGTGTAGGACACGATGACCTCAAGGGCCACCCTCTCCAGCTGATGTCTAGTCTCTTAGTCTCTCTACTTTCTGTGGACAAAGTACCCCCTTCTAGCCCCTGAGAGCTCAGGCTTCTCTGAGGCTTTTCTTATTCACTCTTACAGAAAGTTCTCCAGTTACCTGTAACCCACGTCTTCCAGGAAATGTTCTCTGAGTAGTTGACAGCAGTGATGAGTCTCCCCAGAGACACAGCCTACTCACAAACCCAACGCGCTCTTCTCAGCTTCACAGGCTGGGGAGGAAACTGCCTCCAGAGAGTGGAACTCCTGGGGCCTGCAGGGATGCTGTAATCTGGAGCAGTACGGGGGCTCCCAGGCCCCTCATTGTCATGTTCGATGGTTCTAATGCAAATTCTTAGAAACCTAGAACTCAGAATTGCAAGAACATCAATCAATCACCTACCTTCGCTGAAGATAGACTCATATTGTTGTTGAGATTATGAGGACATCACAAAGTCACATGGCAGGAGCAGAAAGGGGAGCTAAACCTGCGTTTTCTTCCTCCTGGTCAGAAACGTCACTAGAGGAGCCATTCTAACTCCAAGCAAGCCCATTCTCCAAGAGTAGCGTGGCTTTGATTCTCTCTCTGGCTCTCTCTCTATCCCTCCTCTCTCCCTCCTTCCCACCGACGCCACCCTCACGGTGAGAGCCAGGGTCAGCCTGTCTCCTATGCAACGGGAACATTAGAAGGTGGACACAGGGACATAGATAGTGTAGTGGCAGAGTGGGGAGTATTTCTTGACTTCCTCCCTCACGCAGTCCAGCCCTGCCCACGGACTGCCAGCACCCGGCTCTGCCTTGGCGGCAGCCTGGGGAGCCCCCTTCCCTGCCTCCTGAGGCTTCACTATGAGTTGGGTTGGCTTCCATCGGCATCACTATTTCCAGGATTATAATTGGCCTAAAGGTTTTGAGGCTCAGATACATCTGTTTGATTTCTCTCTGTGCCTCACCACACACTCAGGACTTAAATAATTTACTTTAAGGATACAAATTCACAGATTATAGATGCTATTAGAAGAAGCCAAGCTTTTCTTGTCTCCCTGAATGTAGGGAGGGTACTTATTCAGGACCCAGGACATTTCCTGCATATTTTTTCCCACTAAGACCGTTTATATACAGGTCAAACGTTTTCAGATGTTGAGTTTTCATCCTTTTGTGAATTAAAGCAAGATGCTAACTTGATCTGAGGTCTCATTTTAAAGTGTTAATGTGTCTCTTTAACAAAAGATGGAGAAAGCAAGTGGCAGTGAAGGGTTTTTTTCAGTTAAGGAACTTGGAATTCTGAACATTTACATGTAAATTCAGCTGCAGCATATCCGGATATAAATAATACATTGAGATTTTTATGTAGTTAAGCATTACAGGAGTCGGACAAGCTCTGCAAGGATTTGCATTTAACTCTGTTTTTTAAAAAAATGTGTTAACTAAAAATAAACTAATTTCAGGCATAGAAAGTAAGTAAGACAGGAGAATTTGCAATAGAAAATGATCCATTTAATTCAGTGCCTGTATCTTAAACCGCTCATGGGATTCATTTACAGGGAAAGGTCACCTGGTCTTGGGAGAAGGAGAAGGCTGCTCTGGATTACAAGTCCAGTCAGTCGCTGGTTTGGCCTTCAGATTTGTCCCATCTGACTCCTCCCTTCACAAAACTAGCTTTCCTTTTGCTAAACAACGGCAGAGAAGCGTTGCTGCATCCAGGGGGACCACAGAAATGGGCAAAGGCAGGGGTGAGAGGGAAGGAAGAGAGAGGGACATGTGGGATCTGCCCCCTTTGCCTTCACCCCACGGTGCTCCCGCACTCACGGCTGCTCCCTCCCTGGGGCGGGACACTTCCGGGCAGGCGCCCAACAGCCTCTTGGTGCCTGGTTAGTTGGCTCTAGCTGCCACAACAAATACTACACAGCGGGCGGCTTAAACAAGGTGGTTGCAGATTCGGTTTCTCCCGAGGCCTCCCTTCTGGGCTTGCAGGAAGCTGCCTTCTCCCTGCGTCCTCACATGGCCTCTTTGTGCCTGTCTTTCTTCACCCCTCTCTCTTCTTATAAGGACACCAGCCGTACTGGGTTAGGGCCCCACTCTTATGACCTTACTAACCTTAATTACCTCACACTGGCGGAAGGACTTCAACACATTAATTTGGAGGGGGAGGGAGAAATAATTTAGTGCATAACAGTGGTCATAGTCTTACAGGTACTGAAAGTTTTCAGGAAGGTGGGATTTTCAGAAAGGTATCTTGAATCCATCCTCTCTTTCCATACCCCATATGCCCAGAATGAGCATAATATACAACCTTTTAGGTCTTGGTTCCCTCCTGTAATAAAAGGTGGAATCACAAAGTGGTACCTACCATCGGTCTTGATTCTGGGATTCCAGCTGATATTTGAGACTCATACTCACCCGACATGTATATTCCTGGGTTTGAGGCCCAGCTCCCTTCCCACCTGACTTTGAAACCTTGGGCAACTCCCAGCTTACACAAAAATAAATGCATACTTCAGACACTATGTTGGGCACCAAGGGCACATAGCTGATCATAACCTAGCCCTTTTCATAAGGGGTCCCCAGGTAGGTAAAGCAAAGTCTGTACACATGTATGTGCTGGGTTAGACAAGTGAAAATGTGCTCCAAGGGACACAGTCCTCTTTGGGGAGATGGGCAGCACCCCTTTGTGGTGTTTCCTATGCCAAGTGTCCCGTTCACTCAGCACAGCAGACCAGCCACACCCTGTGCCCCAGACAAGTGTGACCTCCGTTAGCCACAGGATCTCACCAAGGCATAGGTACTAACTACCCTTTGTGTGTGTGTGGAGGCAAATTTTACATAACATGAAATTCACTATTTTAAGTATTTTAAGGTATACAGCTTTTAGTACATTCACAATGTTGTGCAACCATCACCACCATCTAGTTCCAAATATTATTATCACCCCCAAAACAAACTGTCACCTCCCAGTCCCCTTACCCCTAACCTTGGCAACCACTAATCTCTGCTTTATTTTTCTATGAATCTTCCTATCTGGACATTTAATATAAGTGGAATCATACAGTATGTGGCCTTTTGTGTCTGACTTCTTTCACTTAGCATAATGTTTTTAAGAGTCATCCATGGGGCTGCATACATCTGTACTTCACTCCTTTTCATGCCTGAATAATATTCTCTTCTATTGGTATCTTACATTTTGTTTATCTATTCATCAGTTGACAGACATTTGTATTATTCCCATTTTTTTGACTATGTGAATAATACTTCAATGAACACTCATGTACTAGATTTTATTTTAATATATGCTTTTAATTCCCTTGGATATATGCCTAGGTGTGGAATTTCTGGGTCATATATTAACTCTATGTTTAATATTTTGAGGAAACATTACTTTTATTCTCACTTAGCAGGGGAGGAAATTGCAGATCTGGGATTTCTGCCCAGGACCTCTTACTCTGGCCCCTGCATCAAACCTCTCTAGGGCACTGCCTTAGAGGTGATGCCTGGGTTGGATTCTGAAAGGCTACATGTTATCTTGGTTGATGGGAACAGAAAGGCCATTCTGGGCATAAGTGTTAAGTCCTTGAAGTATGAGAGGGCTTTTTGCATTTAGGCAGGGAGAGTTAGTTGAGGATATCTAGATTATGCATTTTTGTGGGATGGATTGCTGGGGAGAGGTGGAAAGATGCAACCTCCAAAGGATTTTGCATACAATGCTCATAAGTGGAGTGCAGAAAGATTTTAAACAAAAGATCAAGTATGAAAAATATATGTATATAAAGCAAAAATGAAACTCATAACTCAAATGAAAAGGCAGGCACACTGAAAAAAAATATTTGCAAGCCACATGACATTGGGTTAATAGTTTTGTTATATAAAGAACTCCTGAAGTTGATTATGAAAACATTTAAACTGAACTGGATAAATGGGCAAAGGACATGAACAGATGATTCACAAAACAAGAAATGCAAAGCAGTGAACAAACATATGGAAAAATGTGCAACTTTGAGTATAATCAAAGACATGCAAATTTAAACAACAGTAAGGGAACCATTCTTTGCCTATCAGATAAGCTAATGTTTGTCAAATGATAGCAGCTGATTCTGGTGAGAGGAAGCTATAAAGAGGATTCTTGCACATCCTTGGTATATTCAAATTCCGGGTGCCAGATGCCCCTTTCCCTGTCACTCCATAATTCCAGTTCTGGGAATCAGTTCACTGAGAAACCACATCTATATATTGTCACAATAAAGGAAAAATTGGAAGCAAGGAGGCAGAGGGTTCAGGTGACCAAGCTCAGAACATTATTCCTGTGTGGACACCAGGAAGTTTGCTCCAGCACTGACTTCTCCTTGTAGTTTCAGAACCACCCCAAGCTGAACTCTATTATTTTCTCCAAATCTGCTTTGCCACAATCATTTTCATGTTTCATTAATGGTACCACTGGCTAAATTGTATCCAAGCTCAAAACCTGGGAGTTGCCCTTTTCATTTTCCCATGGTCTGTGTCCCCCACCCCCAAACCCCCAAATACACTGAAATCCTATTCTCCACAGATGACAGTATTAGAAGGTGTTTAAATCATGAAAGTGGGCCCCTCGTGAATGGGACTGGCGCCTTACAAAAGAGAAACCCAAGGAGATCCAGCCCCTTCCACCAGGTGAGGACACAGTGAGACAGCTCTGTTTTTGAACCAGAAAGGACGCCCTTACCAGACACCAAATCTGCTGGCACCATTATCCTGAACTTCCTCTCTCCAGAACCATAAGAAATAAATGTCTGTTGTTTATAAGCCCCCAGGTCTGTGGTATTTATTACAGCAGTCTGGAGAGACTGGGACAACCTTCCTGCCTTCATTTCAGCTATTCAACTCAGTTTGTCAGTTACCCCTAAGAAAGTCTTTTGAATCCACTCTCTCAAATTCTTTCCAATCGCCAGTGCCTTAGGCCACCCTTTATATTCTCACCGATTTGTTTCCAGAGTCTCCATTACAGGCTGTTCACCTGGGTGGTGCCAAGTAAGACAGAAGTCTCCTACAGGGCCTCTGAGTTTTTATTTCTTATTTTCTTAGAACATCTGAATCAAATATCCCAAAAAGTTAAGGTTTATTGAATCTGTGTGGTTTGAACCAGATGTTTATTGCATTCTCTGTTTTTCCTTATATTGGGAGTATTTAATAATAAAATGCTTCAATTGACTTCTTTTCTGGAAATTCCCCTTCATTCCTGTCCTTCCTCCACAATTCCACTAAATACTTTAATAATAAACATATCTGATTCTATCATTCTCTACTTGAAAAACTTCATTAGCTTCTCATTTCTTACAGAATAAAATACAAATTTTCAGTTTGACACAACAGACCTTCCACGCCTTATGCCCAAGCCATGATAAACCTTATAATTCTTGAAACCTAACCCAAATGACTCTAGACCCTACTCACACCTACTATAAACTGATGTTTTCACTAGACTGGAAAATACATCCTTAGTTAAAACTGTCAAGATCAACGCCACAGATTTTTAAAAATTCTTTTGTCATTTTGGAATTTTGTTAATGGCCCCAAGGCCCACCTCCTCACCTACGACTTGAGTGATTTTTTTTTGGTAATGACTGATACGGTGTCACTTGTCTGAGTCATATAATACTTTCCGTATAGCGGTCTGAAATGAAAATAGATTCTGTGGTTAATTAGAATGTGTGACTCTGAGGGGAATACACCTTCCCAGCCCAGGGCAAAATACCTTTGAAACCTAAATCAGTCAAAAGGAGAAATAAAGTGGGAGAAACTTGTTTATTGCTTACGAGCAGTTGTCTACTTCTGCTAACCTGTGTCTCTTGTGACCCAGTTTCAAAAAGGGACCCCACTCAACCTCTCTAGTCCAGATATGCCCTCGCTCCCCCTGGCTCCCCCTTGTAATTACCTATTGATATGGCGATGGACTACTTCTCTCCTTGGAAACACCTATTGATATGGAGATGCACTAAGGCCAGGCAAGAGATTCTGGAAATATTGCAATTTTACCCACAACCCACCCCTCCAGAAACCTCACCTCACAATCTACTTGCTCCCCACCTTCTCCAGTGGCCCCTGTACAAGAAAACCGGAGCACTGTAACCAGACTAGTAACATACAATAACAACAGCAAGAAAATCACCATAATCCTCAAGCTGGAGGATTCAGCTAAATTCAAAGTCCCAGGCAGATTTAGTCCATAGCTCGCCCATTCCACAGGCGGTTCATAGCTGAATGGGTAGGGAGTTCAGAGCAATCATCACGTGGCAGCTGCAGCCAGGGGGTGGGTCCAGGTCATAGGGAATATAGAAGAAAATGACCTTAAGGGCGATAAGGTACATGTTTTAATGACACCAGCATAGGCAAATCTTGTCCATCAGGTAGGATGCATGAAGAGAGTAGTCTTGTGATAGGGCAGTGGCAGGAATGGGATCTCATCCTGGTCCAGTGTACCAGACTTTCACCCCCGTCCCTGTGGGAGTTATAGATGAGTCAATATATAGGGCTATGGGAGGTACATGCACTGCCATAGATAAAACAAAACTTCCCCATAAGATGCTCTTACCACCTGGACATTTGGGGTACACTACGCTGATCTCTGGGGCCACTCTGCTGTTACTCCAGAAACCCGCAGGAGACCAGCTTCCAGGCCTTATCCCCAAGGTGCCTGAAGGGCCAGCCATTGCTGGTCCATGTGTCAAAATGTCCAGGGCCACATCCACTCAACAGAGTCTCCAGGGTTTAATGCAGTAGGGGCTGGCAGCAGGATGTTGCTCTGCTGGCCATATCCTGGCTTCAATAACTCCTCTTTGGTTTGCACACAGTTATATAGGAGAGGCAGCAATGTGTGTTAGCATGTCCACAGGGCTCAAGGCTCATTTTCGGGGCTTCTCATTCAAACACCGTAGCACTGTCCATAAACAAACTAACCAGCCCCGTAGACTATTGGTATCTGACTTCAGGCCAGATTTCAACAAACTGTTGTACCTCTGTATCATGCCTGCTCCAGTACAGTTATATGGTACATGAAACTTCCACTTTATCCCTAATTGCTGCACCCATTCTTGTAACACAAAGAGACACTCTAGGCCCCTTTTGATCATTTGCTGGTCTGCACAACATGCAGGAAAAGCAACCAACAGTCCAGTAGCTGTGTCCACACTGGTCATGGCATACTGATACCCTCCTGATATGGACAGAGGCCCAATATAGTTTATCTGCCACCTGACAAGGGGTATCAGCCCCTTACTATTGTCCCATGTTGCTGCGGGACTTGGTGTGAGTCCCTCTTAGAGCACACAAGGCGCTCCTTCTGGGCTATGCTGACTTCTTCAAAGGTCAACAACACTGATGGGCTACAGCCCACATTGTCTTTTGCCCCACGTACAACAAACAATGATGTAGCCATTGGTCTACATCAGAGGCAGGCTTTCCTTCTAGCTAATGCACCTGGGCCAATGTGTCTGCTTCATCCTTCCCTGGGGATGCCACAGGCAGATGGCCAGTCACATGATATACAGTAACAGTCTTAGTCTGACCAGAGGCCCATCGGTCTTACCACAACTCTTGCCCCCAAAGGGACTGGTGACCAACCATCCAGTTGGCATGTACCATGTCAGTAGCCACAGGGTCAAGACCTGATAGACGGCCCAGCTGTCAGTGCAGACAACCATAATGGAGGGCTCCTGGGTGAACACGAGCTATACTGCCTGCATCTCATCCCATTAACTGCTTTTCCCCTCTCCTTCCTCCATCCATATTGTCTCAGTCTTAGGATGGAAAGCCACAGCCCTCCACCTCGGGGGCTGCCCATGACTGGTGCCATCTGTGTACCAAACATCTTCAGGTATAGGGGCTTTTCCCTCCTGGTAGAGACTCTTGGCTACAAATGGCTCGAAAGCAAGTTCTTCCTGCTTTCCACTGGTATAGGTCACTGGCCCCAATAAGCACTGGAGTTCTCCACTTAAGGTACTAATAGGGAGGGTGCTACACTGCTGTAAATATGCGCCCCATTTGGCCAGTGTAGGCATCTGTGCCACACCACTCTGTGGCTGTTGGGTCCAGTCTTGCACCCACCCCGTAATGGGATAGGTGGTTATTACCTTGGTCAGAGCTGTTCTGGTGACAGGCTCCGTAGCCAGCAAGGCGTGGTACACAGCAGCCAGCTGCTTCCCTATCAAGGCGTACCAGACCTCTGCTCCTCTCCAGAGTTGTGACCAGAATCCAACAGGTTGGCGTGTCTGTTCAAGCTGCTGCCAAAGGCCCATCCATGACCATCTTCCGTTACAGGGCCTTGATGAGTCCATTACACTCAAGGCCTGGATGGCCTTGGCTGCTCGCTTAAGCAGTGGTGAAAGCAGCCACACATGTTTCATCCCAGTCCTACCCGATGTCCTTTTATACCATAAGGGCTTCAGAGTTTGTGCCAGCTGTGGGATAAACACTCTCCAGTAGCGTGAAAAACCCAAAAACTCTTGTAATACTGCCCAAGTGGTAGGGGTGGGAAAAGCCTGGACCTTGTCTATGGCTGCTTCAGGAACAACTTTAGTTTTACCCGACCAGACAACCCCCAAGAACTTTATAAACAAACCAAGTCCCTGAACCTTGGTGCTGTTCACAGCCCATCCTTTCTCCCATAGATGTTGCAGCAGGCTAGGAACTGCCCCTTCTAAACCTGCAAAGGAATCAGTCATGAGCATAATATCATCAATGTAGTGATATAGCCGCACCATTTGCAGTTTCTTCCCTGTGGCCAAGTCCTGGGCTACAAGTCCGTGACAAATGGTGGAATTGTGGAGGTATCCCTGTGGAAAGACAGTGAATGTCTACTCCTGGCCTTCCCATGTAAAGGCAAACTATTCCTGACTTTCTTGTGCCAAGTCCATAGAGAAGAAAGCATTAGCAAGGTCTACTACATAACGATACGTCCCTAATTCATGACTGAGTGTGTCCATGCTGCTATAGAGGGGACAGCAGCATGCAAAGAGGGTGTGACTTTATTCAATTCCCTGCAATCCACAGTCATACACTAAGAGCTGTCCGGCTTTTTCACTGGCCATACCGGGGAATTAAAAGAACTATGCTCACCTTCTCCAACTCCTGTAGAGTTTCTACAATTTCCCTGTGTCCCCCAGGCAGTTTATACTGCTTAGTATTTGTCACCTGCTGAGGTCCAGGCAGAGCTACAGGTGGGTGCTTAGCATGTCCCCTCAGAACTGCCTTTACCACATGTACCCTCAGTCCGAACTCAGCTGCAGTGGTCTGTAACCACAGGCCCTGCAGGATATCTACCCCCCAAATATATTCAGAGATGGGAGAAATGTACATAGTATACTCCTTTGGGGGTAAATGCCCTATTCCCAAAGGGATTTGGGCTTTCTTCACTCTAATTGCCTTAACCCCCTAGCCATCTATCATAGCAGGGGTCCTAGGAAAATGCTCACAGTTGCCATAAATCAGAGAACATTCAGCTCCTGTGTCCACCACTGTCAGAACATGTTGTACATTCACAGGGGCCAATGAATTGCTAATTCTACATGTGGCCTTTAGTCCCCACCACATCCCCCAAGGTAGGGGCCTTGACCACCCCCTCAGTCAAACTGCAACACCCAGTCGTACTCCTGTGGCGATGAGGGCCCAGGCAGAGCCTGAGTAGCGTCCCTCAGGAAGTCTTGCCGGGACACAAGCTGGACATAGGGCTTTGCCTCAGGCTTCCATGTCCTGGACCTCAGTGGCTAGAACTGCTGCTCTGGCTTCAATTGCTGCCACAGTTCTAACAAGTTCCTTTTGGGCTGCCAATTAAGTTTTCCTTACACTACCCTGGCCTTTTTCAAACAACCCACATCTGGTCCTTGAGACCTTCCCAGGGTCCTTGGCACCTCTCCTTTCAGTCGTAGCCCGCGCTTCCTTTTGTGCTCTTATTGCTTCAGCCTCCCCCAGGTCTGCTAATGTACGAGCAGCCGCACTTACGGGCTGCCCTATATCCTAACAATGGCCACTAGGGACCCAAAGAGAGATGGGGAAGCTGTATGGAGCACTGGATTTCTCATTCCAATGGTGAAAACCCCTCATCAGAGCCCTGGGGGTTCATATTATACGTGATATTTTTCATGTCCAGCTCCTGTAACACCTGCTGGAGCTCTGCATACATTTTTCAGATAGTGGGTAAGTACTGTAAATCACTGTGAATAGGCCAAACTGCCCCGGTGGCTGCTATCAGCCAATCCCGAAGTGCCTGATTCCCTGAGGTGTGATGGGTGCTTTGCAACCACTGCCAGAAGGAAGGGTGAGTCATCAGGGAAGCCAGTCTACCCATTTCAGAACCTGACATAACAATGTTTTCCACCCCCATATCCCAGAGATGCAAAAGCCATGTAGGGAGAAGTTCCAAAGGCTTCTGCCAAAACGGGACACTCACATTCACTGGCTCACCTGGGCATATGGGCGGAGCATGGAGTACTCCACATCTTGGGGAAGGGGTGGCTCCTCCCCTGAGGAGCCCATTGTTGTTTCTATTTTCTTAATTACAACTGGTTTTATACAACTCTTTTAATAAGAGAGTGACTGGTGCCTTGGGTGGTGGCCTCAGCAACAGACCAGCCCTCGGCCCCACCCCCTCATCATCCCTCGGCATCTCCTATACCATGTCTGGGGCTGAAGGCACCACTCTTTCCTCCCCCTCCCCAATGGCTTCCTGCAACGTGGATTCTCCGGCTGCCTCCTCCCTCACTGCTAACGTACCTTTCAGGAACATGACCTGTCTTCTCAGTAATTGTCTCTTTCTTAAGGGCATCCCATAGGTCATCGCCTAGCTCCTCCAAGTGATGCCGAAGTGTGTCTCTCTCCTCCATAACCCTTTCCACTATCTTGAGAAACAGACATCCCACAATCCCAGCTGCTACATGGCCACTCATGGCCTCTAAGCAGTCCTCTATCTCATGGAGGGCTAATTCCACAGCTTCTGGTGTCTCCACCCTTCCCCAATTCTGGAGGTATTTACCCTAGATCAGTTCTCCACTAGGGTCTCCCCAACTGGAAGCCCCACAGGTAGGGGGCTCCTGAGTGAAGCTGCACCCTCTACCACTGCAGACACTGGGGCCTCCCCACCATCCCTAGAGGCAGCCTGCCCAATGGTCACACCCATGTAGACAGATTTCAGGTTCAGTGATTCTGCCAACTACCGCCAGATGAAACTCCTAGTGGAATGCACCTTCCCAGCCTGGGGCAAAATGCATTTGAAACCAAAATCAGTCAAAGGGATTATTGCTTACAAGCAGTCATCTACTTCTGCTCACCAGTGCCTCTTGTGACCAGGCTGCAAAAAAGGGACCCCATCCAACCTCTCCAGTCCAGATACACCTTTGCTCCCCATTGTAATCACCTATTGATATGAAGATGGACTACTCCTCTCTACCCCTTAGAAACACCTATTGATATGAAGATGCAGTAAGGCCAGGTGAGAGATTCTGGAAATGTTGCAATTTTACCCACAGGAGGGTACAGAAAACTGAAATTTAGGACTCTATTAGCTAACTTTTAAAATAAAACAAACTTTTAAGGAAAATTCCAACTTTTGAAGAAAAGATGACTTTAAGTAGACATATTTTATCTTAGTTAAGTTAGAGGGATAAGAGTCTGTTAACTTCATATCAGTAAAAGTCACTGAAGAGAAGCTTATAGTTCGGGAGAGGGGGCCAAGTATGCTTGGGATTTTTAACTGATGGCCTGGGATGCCAGTGTTTCTTTGGAATAGCAAAAGCTGAGATGGTCAGGCATCTGACCATTATGGTGTTTGCCCCAGAATGTCCCTCCCAATAACACCTTTCCCTTGCTTTGAGAATGTAAATGGTTGTAGCAGTGCATTGGAAGGCGGGTGGAATCTGCGGGAGGGCTCTAAGGACTGGCCCTCCCCTCCATTCATTCTATCTTTAGATTTAACCTGAGTTCCTTTATCTCCAGTCTTTTCTGGAACTTGCTTCTCACTTTTGGCTTCAGCTCCAAGACCCCTTCTCTCTAGCAGTCTCTACAGCTTCTACCTCTTCACATTCTTTCTTATGTTGTGGCAAGTTTCCTCCAGGTTTCTTAATTCATTGTTTCATAGAATAGTTTTTTAAATATTTGTGAATTCATTTGGCAGGCAGATATTGCAATTACAGACAAGATTGACTATTAGGGGAAATCCTCCTACTTCCTTTGTCCCCTGGAGCAATTGAATAGCACACCACACATTAAATCAAATGAGCAGCCGTGAGCACCCATTTAAACAGTTCACCCGGCAGAACTCCTGCCTTCCTGCCCAATCCCCTGAAGATTAGATGTGGACTCCAACTCACCTTCCTAATTAATTCAGAGCAAGAAGGTATCTCCAAAACAGTACTCTTTCATACTGGTGGAGAGTCAGTCCCACAGACATTTTAAAATGCTTGGAATACTAATCCTGCTATTTTAGCTTAAGAAGGGTTTTTTTTTTTTTTTGCCAAAGTCTGTTCCCCAAATTTCATTGCTTTCTTAGAAAAATAGTGTGTATGAAAGCATGTGGATATTATTGCTGTCTGATTCATTTTTGAAACCCCAGCACCTAGCATAGTTCTAGGCTTATTGTAAACAGTTGTTATGATAGTGAATTAAATCATAACATGTTCCTACAGTGCAGTTGTCAATTCAAGAATTCATAGGGATGACTTAGATAAATTTCAGCACATTTCCAAGTGTCTTAGCCAGTTTAGGCTGCTATAGCAGAATGGGTGGCTCATAAACAACAGAAATGTATTTCTTATAGTTCTGGTGGCTGAGATCCATGTGCCAGCATGGTTAGGGTTTCGTGAGAGCTCTCTTCCAGGTTGCCAACTGCTGGCTTCTCACTGTATCCTCATGTGGTGGACAACAGAGGGGGTGAAGCAAGTTTTCTTGTGACTTTTAAAATCCCATTCATGCAGGCTGCACCCTCATTACCTTATCTAATCCTAATTACCTCCCAAAGACTCCATTTCCTAGTACTATTATATTGGGGGAGGTGGGGTCTCAACCTGAACATTTCATGGGGACGCAAATGCTCAGCCCGTAATACCAAGTCATGCCCATTCCATGTGCTTTTGTGAGCAACTCTCTAAGAATGGAATTTGCCCAAGGTTAGTAGGGTCTTCAAAATCTGAAGAACGAGATTTTGAATTTAGCACTGTTTGGTTCCAAAGTTTACAATCTCTTCCCCTCACCATCAATACATACTAGAGGATGTGTTTTCAAGGTCTGCCCTTGGCAATTTTGTTTCGTCTCAGGTGCACAAGTGTTTTTGCTATTTGAAACACTTTGCCCTGGATTCAGAACCTCCTAGTCAGACACTCGCGCTTTCACCTTGCCTGGACTGCAGTGGGAATCAGAAAAGGGGATAAGATCGATAGATTACAGTTAAGATGCTGCCCCCATCAAGGGTGTTTGTATTTTAACTGAGGAACCTAGAAAAATCTACATTTAACTCACTGAAACAGGTTCACTCATCAGGCCAAGTGCCATTCCCTGTCTTAAAACCTCCCAATTGGCCTCCCATGGCCCATGGATGACAATTCAAGCTCCACATCATGGCCTACAGGCTCTGTGTGACCTGGCCTCTGCCTGCCTCCCTGCCTCCCTCTCATCTCATTCTGTCCTTGATCTGTGAACTCTTTGGTTCTCTGAACACACCGAGCTCGCTTACAGCTCAGAGCCTCTGCACTCACTGATCCCTCTACCAGAAATGTTTTTCCTCATGTATTTTCCACGATGGCCTCCTCCTCATTTTTCAAGTCTCCTTAGAGAAGAAGACTTCCTTTATTATTGCCTTTATTTATAGCCTCCCATTCCCAGTCACTGTCTATCCTGTGATATTTTTCATTTCCGTACAACACTTACCATTACCTTTTTTTATTTGTCTGTTTGTCACTCCCACTAAGATGTAAATTCCCTGATTGCATCGACCTTATTTTCCTTCTTCACTGCTGGTATCTCTCATGTACAGAACAATGGCACATAGTTGGTGCTCATTAAATATCTGTAAAATGAACGAGTGCCTTCAAAGGTGAAATTCAGATCTTTGTAGATGCAAGACTGGGGAGAGAGGGGTTTGGAGATCAGAGAATATCTCTGAAGCCTTCCCATCATCTCTTCCCTATCTCTAGATGTTCAGATCCAGACCCTCTATCGGCTCTGGTCCATGTCCCTTGCTGACCTGGAGCTGTGCTTGAGGTCTGAGAGCTGCTGTGCATGTGTGTGACCCTTCCCTGCCAGGGGCTTAGGGGCCTCTCAGTGGTTAGTACTGTACACACCAGCGGCTGCAGTGTACTTGTTGAGGAGGTAAATTTGAGAAAGCAGGAAGGGTAGCTGTAGCTGTTCAGAAGACAAATTCCTTGTAAGCATCCTGCTGTTCTCACTAGAGGTAGAAGGGGAAGAGATCTATAGGAGGTGGAGTGACTGAATGGACTAGTTAGTCTGCAGCCACATTAATGAAATGATAAGTTCTTGCATTAACTGACACAGGTCTGCACTTAAAAGCTAGTTTAAAACGTCTTTTATTTGCTTTGATGGGCCAGATTTTTCAGTTTAACTGGGTAGCCTCCCTGTCCGTGGTGCTGAAACTATTTTGCGTTCAGCAGGCAATTGAGCGGAAATAACGTTTCTGTCCTCCATTTTGATGCTTCAGAGAGATTTATGGTTTTCGAAACTCTTTTCACATATCTTACGTGTTTTCCTAAGGATTTTGTAAACTGCATAGGGAAGATGATTCCCTCTTCCCGCTTTTATAGACTGGGAATCCTTGGCTCAAATCTAAAAAGCTACTCCTCTTAGAATTTCATTTTGATAGATGTCTCTTAAAGCAAATTATTATATATTCAAAAAAAGTTAATTGTGGGAGTTTTGGAAATACAGGTAAAAAAGAAAATGAAAATACTTTATGGTCCCACACCCAGACAGGACTACTATAAACATTTTGATAAATATTCCTTGATATAGATACATAGACAGACGGAAAGAACATATATGATGCAATACTGTGTGTACAGTTTTACAATCTTTTTTCATTTAGAAAGTTATTAGGTACTTTTTCATGTTAATAAGTATGTTTCTACAGCTTTTTAAGTAGGTAAATAGTACTTAAGTGTGGGTTTGTACCATAATTTATGACCAATTTTTCTGTTGGTCATTGAGATAATTTCCATTGTTTTTGTGATTATAAGCAATACTGTAACAAGAAGTCCTGTAGCTAAATGTTTTTGCATAGTCTTACTTATTTCTTCAAGGAAACTGCTGGAATTAGAATTGGTGTGTCATATAATTTAAGGTCTTCTGATCCATATTGCTAAATAGTCCAATTTGTACAACCATCAGTGGCTTATTTTCCTCTATAATACAGTCTGTATATTATTATTTAAAGACATTTAAATTATTTATGGGTGGAAATGGCATCTTGCTTTTCTAATTTGCATTTCTTATATTACTAGTGAGATTGGGTGTTTTTTCAAGTATTGTGGCCATTTGAATCTTTCTTTACTTAACTTTACATAATATTTTCCTACTTTCATGTTTGACAGTTTTGAAATACAGGTCTTGTGACTCTAAATTCAATGTTCTTTCTTGGAACTACAAGGCAGCGCTATTATGTGTCTGGGACTGGTCCTTAGGTTGTGATGTTGTTCTCGCCTTTTAGTCCCTTTCCCACTCAGGCTTCCAGTACTGTTCCAATTCTAGTTGTGATGACTTACTAGTGTCTATGTTGCTTTATTATCTTATTCAATTCTTACAAGTGTCCTGGGAGGTAGATGGGGCAGACCATGGTGTCTGTATGACAAAAGAAACTGAGGCACATTGAGGTTAAGAGACTTACCCAAGATCACAGACTAGTTTCTAAGTCAAAGTAAATCTTTAACCAGGATGTCTTAGGAGTCTAGTGGGAAAGTGATCTGATAAGCTAATCACACTGATGCTTAATGACTCTCATAATATATTAACTTTGCCAGAGTTATTTGCATTTAAATAGAGGAACCTGAAGGAATCATTACTGAATGTGCTCTGTCCAGCCAGGGAAGAACTACATTAGGATCTGGAGTCTGCCCATCTCTTAATTAATATTGTGTGGATATCTACCTACTTCATCTATGCATGGTCCTAGCACTTCTGTCTCAATGTACGTTGGCTTGAAACACCAACTTTGACAGTCTGAATATACATGATATAATCCCCAAAACAGAAAGATTTCTCTCTCTCTCATTTTTAATTGTCTTCTATGCACAGAAACCTGTTCTTCCATTTTCTTCAGAAAATAATTCAGCCTGTTTTCCCTTTCCACTGAGATTACCGAGTTACTAAGTGCCTTTCAGAAATAATGTCTAGGCACCCAGAAAAAGAATAACAAGTTAGCTAGCAAGTAATAGAAGACTAAGCAGCAGGGACGGCTCTGCTCTGCTCACCCACTTCAGTTTGTCACAGTTTCCTTGGCCCGCTGACCTTATGTCATAGACCCAGCATGCCTCATCAGAGCAGATGGTCTCTGAACATCACCCTCTTCAGTGCTTTTGCTGTGTAGTGACATTTCACACTGTAAAAAATCACAAAGATGTACAAAGACCCCTCAGGGGTATATTCCCCCTCACCTTGGGTGCTAGCCTTTCATTACCATCTCTGCCTTACTTTTCTTCCTGACAGATTTCACCTAGTGACTTTAAACATTTCATGAGAGCAAGCAAATTTTGGGGCCAAATTTTGCTGGTGTGCTTTCCAAAAATGATAGGAGAGAATTGCTTACTTCAGTGCCCATCTAGTGTCCAATCTATATTCTTTTTACTTGTCTCTGGATCATCTTTCCAAGAATTTTGTAAAGGTCTTTGCTGGCATGTTAAGTTTTGTGGAATTACCACACCAGTGCAGTAATCCTGAGGCCCACAGTAGTCTGGTATGGTGACATTATGCTGTCTTTTCTTTTGTAAATACGTAAGGACTGACACACAATTCTGAATTGGCTGGTAATTATAGGAAAGGAGGAGATCACAGATGAATCCACACATTGATTAATACAGTTCACTTTCTACTAATCCAGTAGTGGATTAACTACGGTCGAGATAAAGAAGGATTGGGAGTGGTCTCATATCTACAGGGACGAATAATAAGCAGCAGATGATCACTGCTAATTGATGTTTCCCACGAGTGTGTGTGTATGTGAGATACTTTCTATACGAGTTAGGTCATACTTTCTACATGAGTTAGGACCAGTGATAATAATTCCTTCCTTACAAACCTAATGCAGTGGAAGTCACATTTAAAATGGAAGGATTTTGTGTAAAAGACAATGCTATGCAAATACAAGGGATTTTTGACTTCCAGCTGTTTGTTGGAGCAAATGGACTCACACAAGGCTCCAGAGCGCATGGCTGACAGGCCCGCCAGACCTGGAGGACTAAGATATCAGGATGCGCCGCTGTGAAACCCTATGCTGAAGTGCCTACACCGTTGAAGAAAACCTTTCAGAACCTTGAATGACAGATGCCTAAGAATTGATTTCAGATTCTTTTTCTGAACAAAAGATTCTTTTTCTGAAAAAACAGCCTTTTTCAAGTACGAAAGGAGCCCACATTATTTATTCCAAGAAAGACATGTCCTAGCCACAAGAGTTAGCTCTCAGAACGTCTCCGTCATTTTCACATCTGTGCGCATGGACGGCAGAGCTGCCCAGATGAGCAGGAAGGGCGCTGGCCACATGGCAGGCAGCTGTTCCTGCTGGAGCCAGAACTATGCTTTCCTCTCATTTTGTCAGAAACAATGTGTTATTTTTGTAACTCTTTATTTTCCACACTGCAACTTCCCATATAATTATTGAATGCAATTAGGTATTCCATGATGCATAATTACTCAGCTATCTGTGCCTCTGAAAGATATGAAAATAAATGATCTTGAAAATATATGGTGAAAAGCCTCCATACAAATAATAAGCCTGGATTTTCTATATACCTGATAATGTGTCTGCATTAGGGAAAATAAAATGTAAACATTTTGAAGTTTTCCTCCATCTACTATATACATGAATGAAATTACACTTCAGTACAGCAGAGCAAACTGGCTTGGTTGACTTAAGCTATGGTTTCCTGTTTTTGTTTGTGCATACATCCAGATAAAACTTCTCAATGGCATGAAAAAAAGGGGGTAATGGAGTAGGGTCTAAAGATGACCCATTAACCCAGTTTAACTAACTAGTGCACAAGTAATTGGAATGTCCAGCCTTATCTCTACATCAAATTCATTCTTTTGCACAGGCATATTAAAGTAGAGAAACGGCTTTGCTTTTTATACATATCTATATTAACCGGGATTCTTTTGATTATGAGTGACAGAAACCCAATTCCAGACAGCTTAAGCAAAGAAGGGGATTTAGTAACATAAAACTGAGGAATCTCAGAGAATAAAAATGGCTGTAGGAATACATGAAGCTGTGTCTACAACCCAGACCTGATACCAAGACTCTGTCTCCTATCCATTTCTTATCTTTTTTTCTCTGTGTCTTGACTACATTGTATTATGCACCAGAAAATTTTTGTTTAGCAGTGACCAATCACCACTGGAAATTCTGAGGTCACATCTATAAAGCTTCTATGAAAGGAAAATGGGAAGCTGATGGATTAAAGAGGGCAGCATGAGAGGTGAGATAGAGGCTTCCTCCTAAAACTGCATATAATATGAAAATATAAATAATACAACTACTCCTGAAAGAGCAACAGGAAAGAGGACTGCGCAAGACTGAATACACTTGCAGAAAAGAGCAGACCTCACAGAACAGGGTAACGTACCAAAGCTGTGGCCCAGCGGGACCCAAGCCCTTCCCCCATACCAGCTCACCAGCTGGAGGAAGAGAAATGGAGCAGGGAGGGAGTGGAGGCCTGGACCTGATGAATACCTAACTCTGGAGATCTGCTCTGGGCACACAAACCTACATTTCATGGTGCTTGCATGGTACTCTCGTGACTAGGGGGTTGGAAAGCTAAAACAGGCAGAATTCCTGGAGAGGCTGAGATTCCAGCTGCTTGTAGAAAGCAGGGATCCATATCCAGCAGCTCTGGGACAAAAGAAAGGCAGGCAGTCTGAGAGACTTCCTAACAAGGAAGCCCTTACCAAGAAGGCTGCTAAAGGGGCAAGGATTGCACAGAGCTTACTGCTCAGGAGAAAAGATGGGTAGACAATTGTCCGGGTGCACCTTGCCCAGCAGGTTGGGAGCTTTCACAGTCTTCAGGTGCTCCAGCTCCCTGGCTGGCTACACAGCTCCAAGGACCCCCTCCATGATACGCAGTCTACTGCGCCTTTCTCCCGGCCAGTCCCACCTGGCTCGCAAACCGACAAACCTTACCCTGGCATTAGGCCAGCCAGAGGGAAGATCTGTCTACAGCAACTACAAATGCAAAGCATAGATTCTTATACCTTTGTGCTTGGCCCACTGGTTCAGGCAGTGGAGACAGGCATAGCAGCCAGGAACCAGGAAACAGCTCTTCCCTCCCCCCAGGCACCAATACCACTCCCCTGCGACCCCCAACGTTGCTTCAGGGGCTGGGCAGCTCCAGAGAGTAGAGCTTTTGGGCACTAGAGGGCGCCATATACAACTATGAAACCCAAAGGAACCTGGTTCAAAGTAAAATTATTAATACAATTCCTGAGAAAGATTTAATTGACATGATGAATCTTCCTGAAAGGGAGCCCAAAATAAAAATCATCAACATGCTCATGGAGATAGGGAAAGATATTCAAGAACTCAGGAATGAATTCCTGTCAAAGATGCAATCACTGAAGAGCACAATGGAGGGTATTAAAAACAGGTTAGATATGGTGCAGGAGATGATAAATGAAATAGAAACTAGAGAAGAGGAATACAAAGAAGCTGAGGCACAGAGAGATAAAAGGATCTCTAACAATGAAAGAATATTGAGAGAACTGTGTGACCAATCCAAACAGAACAATATTCGTATTATAAGGGTACCAGAAGAAGAAGAGAGAGAAAAAGGGATAGAAAGTGTCTTTGAGGAGGTAATTGCTGAAAACACTGAGGAAGGACATAGTTTCTCAGGCCATGGAGGTGCACAGATCTCCCAACACAAGTGACCCAAGGAAGACAACACCAAGACATATAGTAATTAAAATGGCAAAGATCAAGGATAAGGACAGACTAATAAAAGCAGCCAGAGAGAGAAATAAGATCACACACAAAGGAAAGCCCATCAGGCTATCATCAGACTTCTCAACAGAAACCTTACAGGCCAGGTGGGAGTGGAATTATATATTTAATGCAATGAAGCAGAAGGACCTCGAACCAAGATTACTTTATCCGGCAATACTATCATTTAAATTTGAAGGAGGGATTAAACAATTCCCAGATAAGCAAAAGCTGAGAGAATTTACCTCCCACAAAACACCTCTGCAGTGTATTTTGTAGGGACTGCTATAGATGGAAGTGTTCCTAAGGTTTAATAGATGTCACCAGAGGTAATAGAACCACAGTAAAGAAAGTAGAACAGCTAATTACTAAGCAAATGCAAAATTAAATTAACTATTCCCAAAGTCAATCAAGGGATAGACAAGGAGTACAGAATATGGTACCTAATATATAAGGAATGGAGGAGGAAGAAAAAGGAGGAGAAAAAAAAGAGATTGTGTTTGTAATAGCATATTAAGTGAGTTAAGTTAGACTATTAGATAGTAGGAAGTTAACATTGAACCTTTGGTAACCACGAATCTAAAGCCTGCAATGGCAATTAGTACAAACCTATCGATAATCACTCTAAATGTAAATGGACTGACTGCACCAATCAAAAGACATAGAGTCACTGAATGGATAAAAAAGCAAGACACATCTATATGCTGCCTACAAGAGACTCACTTTAAACCCAAAGACACACACAGACTAAAAGTAAAGGGATGGAAAAAGATATTTCATACAACTAATAGGGAGAAAAAAAGCAGGAGTTGCAGTACTTGTATCAGACAAAATAGACTTCAAAACAAAGAAAGTCATAAGAGACAAAGAAGGACATTACATAATGATAAAAGGGTCAATCCAACAAGAAGATATAACAATTATAAATATCTGTGCACCCAACACAGGAGCACCTACATATGTGAAACAAATACTAACAGAATTAAAAGGGGAAATAGAATGCAGTTCTTTCATTCTAGGAGACTTCAACACTCCACTCACTCTGAAGGACAGATCAAACAGACAGAAAATAAGTAAGGAGACAGAGGAACTGAACAACACGTTAGAACAGATGGACCTAACAGACACCTACAGAACTCTACACCCAAAAGCAGCAGAATACACATTCTTTTCAAGTGCACATGGAACATTTTCAAGAATAGATCATACACTAGGCCACAAAAAGAGCCTCGGTAAATTAAAAAAGATTGAAACTGTACCAACCAGTTTCTCAGACCACAAAGGTATGAAACTAGAAATTAATTATGCAAAGAAAATGAAAAATCCCACAAACACATGGAGGCTGCACAACATGCTCCTAAATAAACAATGGATCAATGACCAAATAAAAACAGAGATCAAGCAGTATATGGAGATAAATGACAACAATAATTCAACACAACAAAATCTGTGGGACACAGCAAAGGCCGTGCTAAGAGGAAAGTATATTGCAATCCAGGCCTATTTAAAGAAGGAAGAACATTCCCAAATGAACAGTCTAAAGACACAATTATTGAAATTGGAAAAAGAAGAACAAATGAGGCCCAAAGTCACCAGAAGGAGGGACATAATAAAGATTAGAGCAGAAATAAATAAAATCAAGAAGAATAAAACAATAGAAAGATTCAGTGAAAGCAGGAGCTGGTTCATTGAGAAAATAAAAAAAATAGAAAAACCCCTAGCCAGACTTATCAAGAAAAAAGAAAGTCTACTCACATAAACAGAATCATAAATGAGAAAGGAAAAATCACTATGGACACCACAGAAATGCAAAGAATTATTAGAGAATACTATGAAAAATTATCTGGTAACAAACTGAATAACCTAGAGGAAAAGGACAACTTTCTAGAAAAATACAACCTTCCAAGGCTGACCCAGAAAGAAACAGAAAATCTCAACAGACCAACTACCAGCAACAAAATTGAACTGGTAATCAAAAACCTACCTAAGAACAAAAGCCATGGACCAGATGGCTTCATGGCTGCATTTTGTCAAACATGTAGTGAAGACCTAATACCCATCCTCCTTAAAGTTTTCCAAATAGTAGAAGAAGAGGGAATACTTCCAAACTCATTCTATGAAGCCAGCATCACTCTAATACCAAAACCAGGCAAAGACACCACATAAAAAGAAAATTACAGACCAATATTCCTGGTGAACATAAATACAAAAATACTCGACAAAATGTTAGCAAACCAATCATCAAAAGATCATCCATCATGATCAAGTAGGATTTATTCCAGGGATGCAAGGATGGTACAACATTCGAAAATCCATCAACATCATCCACCACATCAATAAAAAGAAGAACAAAAACCACATGATCATCTCCATAGATGCTGAAAAAGCATTTGACAAAATTCAGCATCCATTCATGATTAAAACTCTCAACAAAATGGGTATAGATGGCAAGTACCTCAACATCATAAAGGCTATATATGACAAACCCACAGCTAACATCATACTTAACAGCAAGAAGCTGAAAGCTTTTCATCTAAGATTGGGAACACGACAGGAATGCCCACTCTTTCCACTGTTATTCAACATAGTACTGGAGGTCCTAGCCATGGCAATCAGGCAACACAAAGAAATACAAGGCATCCAGATTGGTAAAGAAGAAGTCAAATTGTCACTATTTGCAGATGACATGATACTGTACATAAAAAACCCTAAAGACTCCACTCCAAAACTACTAGAACTAATATCTGAATTCAGCAAAGTTGCAGGATACAAAATTAACACACAGAAATCTGTTGCTTTCCTATACACTAATGATGAACTAACAGAAAGAGAAATCAGAAAAACAATTCCATTCACAATTGCATCAAAAAGAATAAAATACCTAGGAATAAACCTAACCAAGGAAGTGAAAGACCTATACTCTGAAAACTACAAGACACTCATGGGAGAAATTAAAGAAGATACTAATAAATGGAAACACATCCCGTGCTCATGGATAGAAAGAATTAATATTGTCAAAATGACCATCCTGCCTAAAGTAATCTACAGATTCAATGCAATTCCTATCAAAATACCAACAGCGTTCTTCAACGAACTAGAGAAAATCGTTCTAAAATTCATATGGAACCACAAAAGACCCCAAATAGCCAAAGCAATCCTGAGAAGGAAGAATAAAGCTGGGGGGATTATGCTCCCTACTTGAAGTTCTACTACAAAGCCACAGTAATCAAAACAATTTGGTGCTGGCACAAGAACAGAACAATAGACCAATGGAACAGCCTAGAGAGCCCTTATATAAACCCAACCATGTTTGGTCAATTAATATATGATAAAGGAACCATGGACATACAATAGGGAAATGACAGCCTCTTCAACAGCTGGTGTTGGCAAAACTGGACAGCTACATGCAAGAGAATGAAACTGGATTATTTTTTAACCCCATACACAAAAGTAAATTCAAAATGGATCAAAGACCTGAATGTAAGTCATGAAACCATAAAACTCTTAGAAGACAACATAGGCAAAAGTCTCCTGAATATAAGCATGAGCAACTTCTTCCTGAATGCATCACCTTGAGCAAAGGAAACAAAAGCAAAAATGAACACATGGGACTACATCAAACTAAAAAGTTTCCATAGAGCAGCGGACACCATCAACAGAACAAAAATACATCCTACAGAATGGGAGAATATATTTGTAAATGACATATCAGACAAGGGGTTAACATCCACAATATATAGAGAACTTACACGCCTCAACACCCAAAAAGCAAATAACCCAATTAAAAAATGGGCAGAGTATATGAAGAGACAGTTCTCCAAAGAAGAAATTCAGATGGCCAACAGGCCCATGGAAAGATGCTCCACATCACTAATCATCAGGGAAATACAAATTAAAACCACAATGAGATATCACCTCACACCGCTAAGGATAGCCAGCATCCAAAAGACTAAGAACAACAAGTGCTGGCGAGGATGCAGAGAAAGGGGAACCCTCCTACACTGCTGGTGGGAATATAAGCTAGTTCAACAATTGTGGAAAGCAATATGGAGGTTCCTCAAAAAACTAAAAATAGAAATACCATTTGACCCAGGAATCCCACTCCTTGGAATTTACCCAAAGAATACAACTTCTCAGATACAAAAAGACATATGTACCCCTATGTTTATTGCAGCACTTTTTACAATAGCCAAGATATGGAAGCAAGCTAAGTGTCCATCAGTAGATGAATGAATAAAGAAGAAGTGGTACATATACACAATGGAATACTATTCAGCCGTAGGAAAGAAACAAATCCTACCATTTGCAACAACATGGATGGAGCTGGAGGATATTATGCTCAGTAAAATAAGCCAGGCGGAGAAAGACAAGTGCCCAATGATTTCCCTCATTTATGCAGTATAACAACAAAGCAAAACTGAAGGAACAAAATAGCAGCAGACTCAGAGACTCCAAGAAGGAACTAGTGGTTACCAAAGGGGAGGGGTGTGGGAGGGTGGGTGGAGAGGGTGGGAGAAGGGGATTGAGGGGTATTATGTTTAGTACACATGGTGTGGGGGATCACGGGTTAACAGTGTAGCACAGAGAAGGCAAATAGTGAATCTGTGGCATCTTACTACACTGAAGGACAGTGACTGCATTGGGGTATGAGTGGGGACGTGATAATATGGGTAAATGTAGTAACCATATTGTTTTTTCATGTGAAACCTTCATAAGAGTGTATATCAATAATACCTTAATAAAAAATTTTTTTCAAAAAAGGAAAAAGGGAGTCTTCTGTGTTAGTTTTGTTAAGAAAAAAAAGCAAAGGCCTCTGATTGACCTCAGTTGGCTCAATTTCTGTCTTGAGGGGTAGCTTAAGGTACTAAGACCACCCAAACTGGGTCGTATACCCAACTCCCCAGAGAACGAGGTTTGTAAACAGAGAGGGCGGAGGCCTGAGCAGGGGGCGGCACACTGGTCACGGACAGCAGCACCATGACGTCCGAGTACGGCCTCGTGCGCACTGGGAGAGCGTCTTCAGGGTTCAGGAGAATAACCCAAAGGATGCTGAAATGAGATCACTTCGTGTAGTTTCTAGAACCCACTTTTCTATACGTGGAATTTGTATTTCCGTTCATGAGCAGGACCCTAGTGAAGCCACATAGAAATGCACGCGAAGCTCAGGCAGCATTATCTTCAGAAGAAGCCAGTATCACGTCCTGGATGTGGTGCAGTGAGCCGGACGGCGAGGGCCGGCAAAGCCCCAGGCGGCCAGGGCTGGGATCTGCTTTCTTGTTGGGTTCAAGCCACGCGAGGCAACGGCAGAAAGAGTACCGGTTATTTCAGGCGGAAATCTTAGTTACGGGGAGGACCGCTTTCTTGCCTCACTGAAAGGCAATTTCTGAAAGGAATTTTTTCTCTTTCTCTAGGTAGGTTTGTAGATAGATAAAATAATTGCCCCGTGATACTTTCCTTTCTAAAAACAGGGAAAAAACAGGCATTAGGAGTTTGGGTGTGTCTATTGGACTATAATTTTAAAGTGTCTAATTTGATCCATGAATAGCTCAGTGTTTTAGCTCAGTTTCCCCAGAAAGCACATCCTGTGGCAAAGCTCATGTGCTGCCTCTTTATTAGTGAGTAAAATCCCAAGAAGCAAGGGTGAGGGGCAAGGGAAGTGAGACAGAGAAGGAAGGAAATGCAGCAGAGGCTGCCTCGATGAACTGGCCACCACTTGGTAAGTGGAACTGATTTCTCTGTCTCATGGGGCTGCCTCCTGTACCGCCAAATACAGATGCCACTTAGAACAGTCCGTCTGGTTGAGTAAGGGAGAGAATTTCTGCCAGACCCCATCTCCTATCAGTCAAACCTTTGACCAACAGAGCTTGAACGCGCGGTGCTCTAAGACCGGGAGTGCGGCTGTCACCCCGGGGCCTGAGGGTGGGTGGCGCTGTCAGGGAGCAGCCACGTGACGCTGAGGCTGAGTCCGCTGCGATGGCATCACGCACTGGCTGGGGCTGGCCACGTGGCCTAAGAACCTGAGGCAGGTGAGGCTGAGAGGAATGAAGTGGCAAGTGAGAGGCCTCCGTTTCCTCTAGAATCAGGATTCAGTTCCCCCAGGAGACACCCTTTAGATTAGCAAATTTGAACCCAGAGAGTTTAAGAGACTTGCTAAAAAATCTCACAGCCAGGTTCTCCAGTTAACGACAGAGCTTCGAACGTGCCCCACTTTCACCTCTTTCTATCCTTGCTCTTGCTGGCTCCCCAAACATCAGGCACCCATTGTGGCAAAAATTCCCAAATGCCTTGTAAGGCAAAAAGCAAGTGAACACCTCCTAAATATTCATGAGCCGTTTAACAGTTCAGTCTCGGTGGGTAGCAGTATGTCTATCAGGGTCTATTTATTCTCATTATTTCAGTGCTGTTCTGGAGTGATGCATTATAAACAATTTATGATGTGTTGACAGGACAGATGAATACTAGGATAATAGGCTGAAGAGGAGAAAATCTCACCATGGCAAACAGAATGCAGAGGCGTGATTCTGAGAAGGCAGATTGGAATTATTTTAATGACTTCATGCTTAGCCATTTATGTGCCAGCCTGTGGCCCTGCTAGTTTTGGGCAGAGCAGCTGAGTGTCTACCTTACCCTTTGCTTGCACTGGGTGTCTTAATAGACAGCCTGCAGAATCTCTGCTTCCTGAAAGGAGGGTGCCGTTGGCTGGGCCAGAGCAGCTGTCGGCAGCCTGAGAGCATGAATATGCCTTGAATATTATGGTTTAGTAACTTTTAGATGTAGATGTCAACCCAAAAGTCATGTGGCTCAAGTATTGGGTGAAGATTGAGTTCCCAAGAATCAAGGCTAATAGCTTGCCAGGCTAGGTGGTCTTAATCATTTGGAGCTGCTGTTTCGAAAAGGATGTCTGAGAACAGAACCAGAACATTCTCTCAAATGCCGAATATTTATCCTTCTCTACCTTTCACGGTGATATTCTAAGTGATAGTCTGTGTCTCCTAGTTACTCAGAGTTAGGGCAGGGCTCTTCTCTCCTCTTTCCCCTCTATCTCTCACCTATAAAGAGCCCAAAAAGAATCAACAAAAATCATGTTTAACTCCTTCCCCACAAAATACACATTGTGGGAAAAAAATATTTGTTAAGTACTTGTTAGGTATTGTCCACATTTTACAAAGGACAGAAAATTAAAAAGGGGTTAAAATTTGTTCCAAGAGACACAGATAGCATGCGTTGGAATGAGAAACCAAGTCCTATTGGTTAGCTCCTTCCATCTGTGCTGTGTGAGTATCATGCCTCTGTGCAGCCTTGGGAAATGGTGTTTACTTCTCAGTGCTTCATATTTCATCTATAAAATGTGGGTTTAGATAAATTGCCCACAAACCTTAAAGGCAGATTCTGAGGATAAAATAAGTGGATCAATGTGAAAGCACCTTGAAAATAAGTTAAAAGATATGGGGAACACGAAGGATTTTCCTCCCTTTGTTTTTTGTTACTGGTTTGTTTCATTCCAAATTCTTGAGTGTCATTTGGTTGGTCTCAGCAAGTCGTCCCTGCTGTCTCAGCATATCCCGTGGGTGAGCTACAGTGCTCTAAAAAGCACGGTCCGCACACCCCTTCCATCTGATCATCAGAATTTTGATCTGGGACGATGATAGACAGGAATGACGCCCTTTTATTTCTGGACACGCTGAGTCTACTGCGGGCCCACTCGCCCAGAAGTGGTGAGCAAGCTGCCTGGCTCTGTGCGCCACACCAAGGGCAGGGCTGGCTGGCTCTGTGGGCTCCTCTGTGTTCTCTGGACAACAGCCCGTAGTCCTGTTGTGGCTAGACTAGACTAAACTGTGGGGTAAGAACACCCTGAAATCAGTGCTGGCTGTGTTGGGCAGGCTCCTAGGGCTTGCGGTGAGGGAGAGGGTTCTGGAGATTTCTTTGTTAGTGTTCACTTCTGAGCTGCCATATGTCTTTCTGAAGCACACTTTTCAACCTTGAAGCATCTTCTCATCCTTAGCTTCTATTCTCCCCTCTTTTCCTCAGTACCAAGTCCAGAGTGGCACAAGTCCAGAGAGGGAGGAAGAAAGGACAGCAATATTATGTTGCTATCTAAATATGTGCTTAATTTTATTACCATGCCTGTAATTATAACTATTTTTAACTATTGATATTTATGTTGTTTAAATCATGGAATACCTTATAAGGGACACAAAGGGAGGCTTAAACCAATAAAGCTCACCTGCTAATGTATGCTTGTCATGAATTGATGACTGGTGAAGGTGGGATGGGCTTATCAGGAACTCATTAAATCAGGGGCCAGCACACTTTTTAAAAAGGGCCCAATAGTAAATATTTTAGGCTTTCAGACCATACAGTCTCTGCTGCAACTCTGCCATAGTAGCAGGAAGGCATCCATAGACAACATGTAAGTGAATAAATGTGGTTGCACTCCAATAAAACTTTACAAAAACAGGTGGCAGGCGAGATTTGGCTCAAGGGCAAAATGTACTGACTTATACTTTATTCTGTCTAATTTTATAGATGCTTTAAATTTTCCATAATAAAGCATTAAAATATTTGTGCCTGAAGCTATATGTGATAATTTCTTAAGGTATGGGACCATATTATAAAATTCTTACCCTCTGTTGTTATGCACAGAGCACAGGTCACTTAATAGTAATCATGTTTTGATAAAAGTAAGCTTTTCCATATGAATGAAATAGAATATTCAGTAATTATCTAAAAAAAATGTTGGAGACAACTAGGTAGTCTCTCTGAAAACTTTGGGTAAAAAAAAAATCTAATTTTGCCTGAATTAGACCGACTGGCAAAGATTAGCTGAGGAGTTGGGTGTCAAATCTGGCAGAACTCTTCTTTTTACTTTCCAAAGTCAATAATCTACTAACTGCAGTCGTGTATCTAATGCCTAGGGCTGGGCAGGTGTGATTTCAGAAGTGACATCCCACTCTCAGGCGGCTATTGCTTCTAACGTTCAACAAAGCCAGTTCTCACTTCTCTGCTGCTGTTCTGTTTCCATGGAAAACAAGGTAACTGAAGTTTTAAAACATCAATTACTTGAACTCTCAGTTTCTATGGAAATCACAGCCAAGAATCACCATTTAGATGATGATTTTTTTCTCATCCCTGAGGTAGGATTAAAGACTGTGCGACTGTCTTATCTTCGAAATGGGGATGACCATAGTACCATCTCACAGGAACTCTCCAGATAGCCAAAGGTAAGTAGTAAATTATAGTATATTGTGCAACTATTAGAAATGATGCTGTGAAGCATGATGAATGACACATAAAATGCTTACATTTAAAAAGTTAAGTAAAAAAGCAGGATAACGATGTTCTACATACTATTATCTCAAATTAAAATATGCATAGTGAAAAACGGGAAGTATTGTAAACAGGATTCTCAACAGTGAACTCACAAATTATTTTCATCCTTGCAAAGTGGGTCTGTGTGCAATGTTTAACACTAGCTTCTAGAATTATGAATTGTTTCATGTACTAAATTTTGTGTATTTGATTTTCACACACATTTGGTTGTTTCAAAAGAAACTTAGGAAAGTAGAATGGTGGTTGATAAGGACCAGGAGAAGGAGGAAAAGGGGAATTGTTGCTCAATGGGTACAGAGTTTCAATTTTGTAAGATAAGTTCTAGAGATCTGTTACACAACAAAGTAGTTAACACTACTGTACGATACACTTAAAAATGGTTAAGATGGTACATTTTATGTTTTATGTGTTTGACTTCAATGTAAAAATTATTAAAAAAATAAAGCAATGAGGACTCCCTCTCTATGCTGCTATGGGGTGATCTCTAAGATATGTTTAGTGAAAAAAATCAAGATTCCAAAAAAAAAAACACCAAAACAACCATAAGTATATTTCCTGGGAGAAAAAAACTTTTTTGTATATGCAATATAAAATGATGTTTTGAATTTAACCACTTAATAACAGCATTTCTCAAGGGATCTAAAACGTCTTATCTGTGTTATTTTGAACAGAGTGAGCTCTGCTGGGAAAGACTGAAGCTCCGGGTCCTCCCACTGCTCTGCAGGGCGGAGCAAATGGACTGAGGGCAGATGCTGCTTCCAGTGGCATTTGTCGTCTTGCCTGCATATGGCTGGGATTTTGAAGTGACGTGACTACTGCAGTAATATGTAGTTGTAAAACAGAGTTTTCTACTAAGAAGAAAGTTAATTTTGTTTTATTTGACCTTTTTGGGCACTGATTCACTTAGCATTGTCCACTGCCACATTTTAGCCAGGAAAAGAGTGCTATGTCTGTCTGTCTGTCAGTCTCTCTCCCTGCACCCCCCACACAGACGCAGTCACATAGTCACACAGACACACCAGACACACACATACACTTTTCCTCTCTCTCTTAGTACGACTATAGTTTAGACAAATTAAAGGACCATGGAATTCCTCTCTGAGAAACATAAAAAACAAATTAGAGAATTGTTAAAAAGCAAAACTTCCTAATACTGACAAGGTACCCTTGTTGGTTGAAGTGACCCAATCTTTCTGAAGAATGTTAAGACAGAATATATCAAAAGCCTTAGCAATGTTTATATACTTCAATACATTAATTCATCTTATGGGAATTTAATCTGAGGAAACAATCCAGAATGGTGACAAAGATGTTCCTTGAAATGCTTCAGGGAGGAAAAACTGAAGATATCTCCAATACTGATAAGGGGTGAAGGATTTAGTAAATTATAACATACATATACAGATAAGCCTTTATGCAACCATGCGAGATGTTTACAAAAACAACAAAATACATAGGAATATATTTAACCAAGGAAGCAAAAGATCTGTACCATAAAAAACATAGACTTAGAAAAAAATCGAAGAAGTCACAAAGAAGTAGAAAGATATCTTGTGTTCATGGATCAGAAGAATTAATATTGCTAAAATGTTTCTACTACACAAAAGCATCTATAGATTCATTGCAATTCTTATCAACATTCCAGTGGCATTTTTCACAGAAATAGAAAAAAGCAATCCTTAAATGGAACCATAAAAGACCCCATATAGCCAAAGCAATCCTGAGAACAAAGCCAGAGGTATTATCATGCTTCCTGATTTCAAAGTGGACTACAGAGCTATGATAATTAAAATAATATAGTGCTGGCATAAAAATAGACCAACTGAACAAAATAGAGAGCCAAGAATGGAACCTTTGCAGATATAGTCAACTAATATTTGATAAGGGAGCAAAGAATATTCAGTGTGGAAAGGGTAATCTCTTCAATAAATGATGCTGGGAAAACCAGATAACCACATGCAGAAAAATGAAATTGGATCCTGATCTCAATACCATTCACAAAAATTAACTTGAAATGGATTAAAGACTAAACCTAAGACATGAAATCATAAAAGTTCTAGAAGAAAACACAAGGTTTTAGCAACAACTTTTGGATATGGCACCAGAAGCACAAGCAACAAAAAAACCAAAGCTAATAAGTGGGACTACATCAAACTAAAAGGCTTCCACACAGCAAAAGAAACAATCAACAAGATGAAAAGGTAACCTATCAAAGGGGAGAAAATACTTGAAAATGATATATTGGATAAGGGGTTAATATCCAAAATGTGTAAAGAACTCATTCAGCTCAACCACAACAAAAAAACAAACAATCCAGTTTAGAAATGGTCAGAGAAAGTCAAAAAATAGACACATTTCCAAAGGAGACATCCAAATGGCCACTGGCCACCAGGTACATGAAAAGATGCTGCACATCACTAATCATCAGGGAAATGCAAATCAAAACCATAATAAATATTACTTCATACCTGTTAGAGTGTCTGTCATCAGAAAGACAAGAGATAACAAATGCTGAGGATATAGAGAGAAGTGAACCCTTGTGCACTATTGGTAGGAATGTAAGTTGGTACAGCCATTAAGGAAAACAGTACGGAGCTTCCTCAAAAAATGTAAAAGAGAACTACCAGTTGATCCAGCAATCCCACTTCTGGGTATATATCCAGAGGAAGTGAATTCAATGTCTCAAAGATATATCTATTCCCCCATGTTTATTCTAGCATTATTTACAGTGGCCAAGATATATAAATAACATGTGTCCATCAACGGATGAACAGATAAAGAAGATATTATATGTATATAAACACACATAAAATGGAATATTATCTAGGCATGAAAAAGAAAGAAATTCTGCTATTTGTGACAACATAAGTTGACCTTGAGAACATTATGATAAGTGATTTCAGTCAAAGACAAATGTTATAAGATCTCACTTATATGTGGAATCTGAAAAATCCAAGCTCTTAGAAACAGACAGTAAAATGGGGGGACTTCTTGGTCAAAGGGTACAACTTACAGTTATAAGATGAATAAGTTCTGGAGATCTAATGCACAGCATTGTGATTATAGTCACTAACACTGTATTACATACTTCAAAGTTGCTAAGAGACTAGACTTACATATCCTCACCACAAAAAATAAATGATGATTATGTGATGTGATAGAAGTATTAACTAACACTATCGTGGCAATCACATTGCAATGTATAAATGTATCAAATCAACATGTATATCTTAAACTTGCATGATGTATGTCAATTATTCTCAACCGAGAACTTTTATGAGCAGACAAAAAAAATGTTTACAAAGTTTAATAAAGTATTATGACATAATTAGTAAAAACACAGATTTTAAATTACAAATATGATCTACTTGTATCCATGCAATAACATCTGACACACAAACATATAACATATAAATGAAAAGATAGCCCAAGAGAATCATAATTTATTTTTAAATTAATTTTTAATTGAGATGTAAGTGACATATAATATTATATTTTAGGTGTATAACACAATGATTTGATATTTGTATAATTTGCTAAATGATCATTACAATGGCTAGTTAATGTCCAACACCACACATAATAAATTAATTTTTTATTATAAGAAATGCATATGTAAAAAATTAAAATATTACACTAAAGCTAAATCCCCTTTGACCACTGTGCCCAGTCCTACCTGTATTACTCCAAGATAATCACTTGTATTAGTTTGCCATATTAGATTCTTAAAACAATCTTCTTCATAGTTACTATTTTTCCACCAAGTTTCTTATATTTCTATATTAGCACATATCACTTTTATAGTGTGTGTGTATATACATATATATATATACATAAATATATACATACATATTTGCAGTCAGCAAATAATTTGAAAGACAAATACAAAATAAAACAATCAAAAGACACCATTTCACACCCATCAGAGTGGAAAATATTTTAAAAATCTAATAACACTATTTGTTTGCAAGGATGTGGGAAAGGAGTGGAGAATATTCATCCATTGCCAGTGGGAGTGTTAATTGATGCAACTACTTTGGAAAGTATTTTTTGATACACAGGATATGTCTTTTTATTCAGCAATGACACTTCTAGGCATATGTTCTAAAGAAACTCTAACAACTGACACAAGACAACATCTACAAGTATGTTCATTATGAAGTTGATTGTAACAGTAAAAAGTTAAACAAAGTAAACATTCATCAGTAGAGAAAAATATATAGCAGTTAACATATGTATATATTATATCTGTGATAATATCAAATTAAATGAAATATTAAGTGAATGATACAGTATGGTACAATTTATATAAAATTTAGAAACACACAAAACATCTCCAGTTCCAGTTAAATAACACACTCCATCCTGTTTCTCACACTGAATGTAACTAAAAGGCCTGGACGACTACATGGATCTGAGGACTCTGAAAGGTAAATGGCATCAGGCAGATTGGAGAAGAAAACCTGAACTTAAAGTATGATCTATATGTCAGCGATTTTCTTACTTTTCCTCACCTTGCCTATTTTGGTATTAGTTCAAAGGCACCAGAATCCTTGAAAGCTCAATAAATGTGGATAGAAAGAGCTCTAAGACAAGCCCTCCCTTTCTTGTCAGAGGAGCAGGAAGAAGAGTGGGGGAAATTTCCTATATTTTTCTTTCTCTCCCAGCCCTGAAAGTGAAATCTGGCAGAGGCAATGGTGGCAACAGTGGCCAGGCAGGCATCTAAAATTCTGATGAAGACGAATCCTTCTTGCTTCCTATAACTATTGCCTGAGGAGTAGGGGAGATTCCCATTGTTTTTTCTCCCTGTTCTCAAGCCATTTGGTCCTTGAGGTGGACCTAATAGTGAAAAGTACATAGCACTTTGAGAAGATGAAAACCCTAGATTTTTAGCCAGAGGATAGGAAAGGGGCTCCTGGGAGATTGTGGAAATTGTGGAGAGCAGGAAGCTTGAGAAAGGGATCCCAGGAAATTTTTGTGACTAAACTCTCCTAGGCTCAACCTCCAAGCTGCACACATGTGGATCTGATTCTAAACAGCGTACCAACAACTTTGAGAACTGAAATTTTGAGGTAGATTGCCACTCAGGTCCCCAACTGGTCCTTGGGTGGCACATACAAATAATACATCTGAATAATGCTACAAATCTTTGAAAACAGAACTGACATTGAAGACAACAGAAGTGGATCAAAACTTGTGACCTGGTCCTAACTGGGTCTATTGCCTGCTACATACAAACCAATGAACAAATGGATGAATGAGTAAATATTCTCCAGGACTGAGAGTCTCTTAACATGATACTCAAAATGTCCAGTATACAATATAAAATTACTCCACATACAAACTACCAGAAAAATTCAAACAACATGCAAGGGGAAAGATAATCAACATGTGCCTTCTCCAAGATGATACAGATGTTGGAAATACTATATATCTTTAGTGTTGCTATTACAGCTATGCTCCAAGAAGTGAGGATGGATGCTCCTTGAAGTACATGGAAAGTTTCAGCAAGGAAATAGAAGCTATAAAAAAACAAGCAAACAGAAGTTTTAAACTGAAAAATATAATAATTGAAACAAAATATTCATATAGTATCCGCAAAGCATAATGGACATGACAGAGGAGAGAGTGTGAATTTTAAGATAGATAAATAGAAAATATCTGATCTGAAAAACAGGGTAGAAAAGATTGAAAAAAAAATTACCTGTGAGACAGTATCAAAAGGACTAACATTGGAGTTATCATTGGAGTTTCCAAAGGAAAGAAGAGTGCAAAAAACATATTTGAAGAAATAATGACTGACAACTTCTTAAATTTGGTAAAAGATACAAACTTTCAGATTCAAGAATTTTAGCAAACCCTAAACAAGATAAACTCAAAGAAATCCACACACAGACACATCAGAGTGCTAAAAACCGAAGACAAAGAAAAAATTGTGAAAGCAGTTACACACACACACACACACACAAATTACATGTAGAGCCACAATTTGAATGACTGCAGACTGCTCATCAGGAACTATGGAGGCTGGAAGGCAGTGGAATAATGTTTTTAAAATGCTCAAAAATCCAGAGTTCTACAGCCAGTGAAAATATATTCCTGGAATAAAGATGGAAAGATGACATTCTCAAATGAAGGAAAATGAAAATAATTAATTGCCAATATACCTGTTTTAAATGAAGGGTTAGAATATATTTCTCAGGTGGAGGAGAGATGATACTAGAGGGAAATTAGAAATTCAAGATTGAAGGACGAGCAGTAGAAATGCTAAATATATTGGCCAATATAATAGACTGGTTCCCCCCCTCTAAGTTTTAAGATAAGATATGTATAGTGGTTAAAAGTAAAAATTGTAACATAGTCTAGTAGGATTTTCTGTGTATGTTAATATATTATTTATGACAATTACAGGATAAAAAAAGGAAAGTAAAAGACCTATATGGTGGCAGTCCCTATATTCCAGCCGAAGTGATAGATATTATTTCTAGTAGACTGTGAAAAGTTAAGCACAGTTTATTCTATTTCCATTAGTTGTGCTCTATAAAATGTCCATGAACACTGATATCTTTCTGGTAACTTGGAAATGTTATTTTGAGGAATATTTCCTAAGATAAATATAGAATTAAGTTCCTGCAAGCCTCTGGTCAACTTTTACATTAACTGATCCATACATAGCCTTGTTTTATTGTGTTGCTGTTTCAAGTTATCTTATTTAATATATATCTTTGATTCATTGACATTGAAATCACAACCAACAGATTATAACTAATTACTGAATGAAGCTTATTTAATGCACATATATCTTTTTCCGTAAGGCACATCACAGCCTTCTTACACTTAGGAACGCCGGACAGCACTTCAGGACTAAATTGGGAACCATCCTACAGATTGACTTCACCAACAGCAAGTACAAAAATATGAAAAATATGTCACTAAATAGAGCATGAAAAGGACATTTGGTTACATTATGAAATATGAAATAAGAAAGTAGAGTATCACCTTTTTTGATCTCAGCTGGGAATGTGCATGCTGGATGACTGAAAAATTTTCACCATTATGTGCATGTCTGTAAATGACAGCAAAAGAGCTAGAAATGTTGATTTTGCAGTTATAAATAAATTTTAGTGAGCAGGCAAATTCACTAATAATAAATCCATAAATAATAAGGATTGACTGTATATTTATTATAAACTATAGCAGCCACTAAAAAAATTATAAAATAACACTAAATATGTATATGCCTTAAAAAACATTTCCAAGTCATCAAAAAGATATCAGAGTTTTAAATTTTAATGCACCCAAAAATACAACCTCAAAATATGTGCTTGAAAAATTACAGAAGTATAAGAAATTAAAAAATCTAGTATTATAATGGATAATTTTTATATCATTCCTTCCATAAGTGCTTGGAAAAGCAGGCAAAAAAATCATAAGAATATAGAATTTTTGATAAACACTTTTAAAAATGAAAATCAAAGTACCACACTCAACAAATGCAGAATATTTATACTTTTAAAAACCACAAAGGAATCATTTGTAATAATACATCATTTATAATAAACCTTATTATTGTATTAATGGGCCTTAAATCAAGTCTCAATAAATTCTAAAGGATTGAAATAATTCAGAGTATGTTTTCAGAGTCAATGTTTTTAAGCTGGAAATCAATAGCAAAAATATAACTTAAATATCTTTATACATGTAAAAATTAAGAAATATATTTCTATATAATCCATCATAATATTGACCATGGGTCAAAGGAAATGTCTCAGTTGAAATTAGAAATGCTTTGAACTGACTGAAAATTAAAATTTTACATTCAAAACTCATTAACTGTGCCTGGAAGGAATGTTATAACTAAGTGAATATACAAAAGAGGAAAGGCTGATAATCAATGGACTAAGCATCCATTTCATGAAATGGGGAAAAAAACATCAAATTAAACTCAAAGAAAGTGGAAGAAAGGAAATAATAATTAAAGAAATAATGTCGAGTTATTGACAAGATTAATAATATTTGATACCTCTTTTAAGGCTGATAAAAAAATGAGAGAATGTACAGATAATCAATGCCAGCTATGAAAAAGAGATTACTTCAAATACATAGATATAAAAAAGTGGACATTATGAACAACTGTATGCCAATAATTTGGCAATATAGATAAATAGACAAATTCCTAGAAAAGTGCAACTTACTAAAACTAACACACAAAAAATTAGGAAACTTGGAGTGTTCTTTTCTATATATATGTTATATGTAACAAGTCAAAAATAAAAAATAAATTAAGGACTGCAATGCTGGAAAGGAACCCAGTAAGTCATTTTCTTTATTACTTGTCTTGGAACAGATTATGTTCAGATTCCAATTTTATGAACTTCAAATATGCAACATTATTTAATAGACTACAGGTGACTTTAAATTCAGATAAGTGAATTTAAAGTTCTTTGATATGATGAGAGTTGCAAAACTAAATAAATGCTAGATGCTAGACCTCGACAAAACTTCTAAAAGGTTGATAACCAAAGAAAGGTAGAACTGTCTGTTGTTTTCTTGACACAGCTTCCACTGACTTTCCATTCCTTTTAATCTCCTTGACAGTCAAGTGATTTTTCCTGTTTCAATGTAAGCACATTTTATTTTTGTCTGATTTAAGAAAAGACTGGTCTTTGTTTGCCTCATAACATCTCTGAAGGGAGAGACCAGTGCACTTGATTTCCCTTCTCATCTCCCCGGGACTATCATACCTTTCACTTACCTAGGATGGCACACTGGTGAACTATGGATACACTTTCTAGGCCTACTCTGTGTTTTAAAAAGACTTTTGATTGCTTATAAATCCAGATGATATTAGGTTTCATCACAGTACAAGCACATCCTGCCTGTTATACTTATATTACCTGTCCTTTTACACCAATGACCTCATTGTCTGGCCAATCCTTGTCTTTGCAGACTTCTCACCCCATAGCTCCTGCCAGGAGGAGTCAGGTTGTTCAGCCTCAAGAATACTGAGAAACTTTTGGGTTGACTCTGTGTCTTTCCTGCCTTGATTCTGTGACCAAGTCTCTCCCTGTAGCCCCTTATAGTCTTATACCTTCATGCATGGATCCTTGTCATTATGACCTTGCTACATGCTTCACTTTCTTCAAGAAAACATCCTCATGCCTTTCCGCTCTTGTCATGAAAGGTCTGGTCCATGATCGTGGCCAAGTGAGCATGTCTCCTGCTCAGAGACCTCCTATTAAAGATAGTGGTGCTGAGACACTTCAATTGCCCTAAGGAATGGCAGGATGGCACATTGATAGGGAAAGGGTTTTAAATCAAATAGAAATGAGTTAAACATCCTAGCTCTGACACATACAAGCTTGGTGCTTTAAATGAAACTCTTTGGGTCTCATATTTCTCATGTTTCTCATGTAAAAGGAAAGATGATGGTGGTGATGATGATAATCTTCCATGAGAATTAAATGAGAACTTGTAAAAACACTCCTTTTGCCTCAAATTCTCACTCTTTTCTGAATTTCTATGACCAGACCTTAAGTCTTGCTGCCCGGGTTCTCCTGCTTATGGAGTGTCTGTCCAAGAACCTACATGTTCCACAAAATTCTTCAGTGGTCCAGTTTCTTCCCATCTGATCTCTCCGATTACTTCATCTTCCAAGATGTAGGTTCCTATTTTATAATCCTGGCGGCCCAAATTGCCTTATAAGGGATTGCTGAGACACAGACTATCCAGTGAAATAAATTTATGTTACGGTATCTACTCTGCCCCAGCCCCAGATGGGCATACTGTAAATCAATTTTGACACTGACTACCTGGAGGTAGCATCAGACTCCACAAGTTTAATGGCTCAATCCTGTACAAGACTATGTTTATCTCAGATACCAGCCACATTTCAGGGAACCCAAGGTTGCTCTTCTGACCAAATGGCTATAAATTGGAGGGTTTCCACAACACTTTCAGGTTTGATAAATTCACTAGAATGACTCACAGAACTCAGGAAAGAGCTAGTCTTACAATTTTATTATAAGGATACACATAGGGTGTGGTCTGGGAGGGTTTTGAATGCAGTTACCATGCCCTCTTCCCATGGATTCAAGGTGTGTCCCACTCCTGGCACACCTAGATATTTACCAACCAGGAAGCTCAACTGAACTTTGGTATTCAAACTTTTTCCTGGGGTTTTTACATAGGCACGACGATTAAATCCATGGCTATGTGATTGAACTCAATCTCCAGCCTCCTCCCCTCCCAGGGATGGGTCTAGCTCAAGGTCACTATCTTTTCATCACTTGATTGGTGCTTCTGTTGACCAGACCCATCCTGAAGTTATGTAAGGGCCCACCATGAATGACCTCATCATCATACAAAGACATTCCTATCACTCAAGAAATTTCAAGGTTTCTAGAAGCTCCCTTCCAGGAACTGTGGACAAAGACCTGACAAATTATTATACTACAGCATCTAAAAAGTGCTTTCTTATTAGAATGAGAGATTCTATTCTCCCCAGAAAATAAAAGACACATTCCAAAGCCAGAAGTGTGGTGTAGTAAAAGATAGAAGACAGGCACTTCAAAAATATATATATTTTGCTCTCAAACTTAATTCAGTTCAAGGTGCATATAGCTAAGAAATTCAGTGGATGCTTTTATAAAATAAGAGTTTACCAAGTATAATTTTCTTTGACTTGTCAAGTGTGAGTTTTGTAATGTTGGTAGCATGTTTGTTAGAGATTATTTTCCATTAACCAAAATAACAGTTTTGGGATCTTTTTTTGCAAAAGGCTCTGCTCCACAAACCAAGTGCCCAGCTGAAATGCCTGTTTTGGATGCTTTTCAATGTTATCAAACTGTTTTTCTGTAGGGAAGTGCTAACAATAAAAAAAGAAATAGCATTGAATTCTAGGGTTAGTCAAGGCCTCAAAAGTCTTCTGGTTCAATCCTGTATGTAATACCTAAATTATTTCATAGTACTGATATTACTATTGTAATTGTTGCGGGGTACCATGATCCATGACAGCAAACGTAATCAGTAAACATTGTATGTGCTCTGACTGCTCCACCAACTGGTTATTTCCCCATTTCTTTCCCCCTCAGGCATCCCTATTCCCCGGGACACAGCGATATTGAAATAAGTCCAGTGATAATCCTACAATGGCCTCTAAGTGTTCAAGTGAAAGGAAGAGTTGCATGTCTATCAAATTAAATCAAAAGCTGGAAATGATTAAGCTTAATTAGGAAGGCATGTAGAAAGCCAAGACAGGCTGAAACCTAGGCCTCTTGCAAGAGTTAGCCAAATTGTGAATGCAAAGGAAAAGTTCATGAGGGAAATTAAAAGCACTACTCCAGTGAACACACGAATGATAAGAAAATGAAACAACCTTATTGCTAATATGCAGAAATTTTGAGTGGTCTGTATAGATCAAAACAGCCACTACATTTCCTTAAGCCAAAGGCTAATCTAGAGCAAGGTCCTAACTCTCTTCAATTCTGAGAGGTGTGGAAGGCTGCAGAAGAAAAGTTGCAAGCTAACAGAGGTTGGTTCATGGGGTTTAAGGAAAGAAACTGTCTCTGTAATGTAAAAGTGCTAGGTGACTCAGCAAGTGCTGATGTAGAATCTGCAGCAAGTTATCGAGAAAATTTAGTTAAGATAATTCATGAAGGTGGCCACGCTAAACAATAGATTTTCAATGTAGATGAAACAGCCTTCTATTTGAAGAAGATGTCATCTGGTACTTTGATAACTAGAGAGGAGAAGTCAATGCCTTTGAGGCTTCAAAGCTTCAAAGGACAGGCTGACTGTCTTATGTGAAGGGCTAATGCAGCTGATGATTTTAAATTAAAGCCAATGTTCATTTACCATTCTGAAAATTCTAGGGCTTTTAAGACCTATGCGAAATCTACTCTGCCTATAAATGGAACAACAAAGCTTGGATAACAGCAAATCTGTTTATAACATGGTTCTAAATATTTTAAGCCCACTGTTGAGACATACTGCTCATTAAAAAAAGGTTCCTTTCAAAATACTACTGTTCACTTTCAGTGCACCTCACCCAAGGGTTCAGCGCCATGCACAACAAGATTAGTGTTGTTTTCATGCCTGTTAACACAATATACATTCTTAGATTAAGAAGAATTTTAACTTTTATTCTTATTATTTAATAAGTACATTTTGTAATGCTATACCTACCATAGATAGTGATTCCTCTGATGAATCCAGGCAAAGTAAATTGAAAACCTCTAGAAAGGACTCACCATTGTATATGGCATTAAGAACATTCATGATTCATGAGAAGATGTCAAAATATCTATACTAACAGGAATTTAAAAGTTGATTCCAACCCTCATGGATGACTTTGAGGGGCTCAAGATCAGTGAAGGAAGTAATTGCAGATGTGGTGGAAATATCAAAAGAACTAGAATTAGAAGTGGAGCCTGAAGATTTGACTGAATTGCAGCAATCTCTTGATAAAACTTGAATGAATGAGGAGTTCCTTCCTGTGGATGAGTAAAGAAAGTGGTTTCTTGAAACAGAATCTGCTACTGGTGAAGATTCTATGAAGCTTCTACAAGAAATTACAACAAAGAATTTAGAATATTACATAAATGTAGTTAATAAGACAGTGGCAGGATTGAGAGGATTGGCTCCAATTTTGAAAGAAGGTCTACTGTGGGTAAAATGCTATCAAACAGCATCACAAGCTACAGAGAAATTGTTTGTGAAAAGTCAATGGATAGAGCATATGTTACTATTGTCTTATTTTAAGAAATTGCCACAGTGCCCCCAACCTTAAGCAACCACCTCCAGATCTATCAGCAGCCATCAGCACTGAGGCAGGACCCTTGACCAGCTAAAAGATTAGGACTTGCTGAAAGCTCAGATGATGGTTGGCTTTTTTTCAGCCAAGTATTTTTTGATATACTTTTTTATTTAAGTATAGTTGATATACAATATTATATTGGTTTCAAATACTCAACATAGCGATTTGACAAGTTATATACATTATTAAATGCTCACCCCAACTAATGTAGTTTTTATCTGTCAACATAAAAATATGTTACAGAACTATTGATTATATTCTCTATGCTGTACTTTTATCCCCAAGATAATTTATATCATGATTGAGATTTTTTACCTCTTTACCCTTTTCACCTATTTCACCCACCCATGCAAACCCCTCCCCTATGGTAACCACCAGTCACTTCTCAGTGTCTTTAAGTCTATTGCTGTTTTGTTCATTTTCCTTTGTTTTATTTTTAGAGTCCACATGAAAGTAAATTCATATGGTATTTGCTTTTCTCTGCCTGGCTTATTTCACTTAGCATAATACCCTCTAAACTCATCCATGTTGTAGCAAATGGCAAGATATCTTTCTTTTTTATGGGTGAATAATATTCCATTGTGTATATGTACCACTTCTTTATCCATTCATCTACTGATGGATGCTTTTATTGTTTCCATATCTTGGCTATTGTAATAATACAGCAATAAACATAAGGATACATATATTTTTTTGAATCAGAGATTTCGTTTTCTTTAGGTAAATTCCCAGAAGTGGATAATTGGCTCACATGGTATTTCTATTTTTTGTTTTTTGAGGAACCTCCATACTTCTTTCCATAGTGACTGCACCAATATACATTCCCAACAACAGTGTAGGAGGGTTCCCTTTCATAGATCCTTGACAACACTTGCTGTTTCTTGCTTTTTGGATAGTGGCCATTCTGACTAGTGTGAGGTGATATCTCATTGTGGTTTTGATTTTCATTTTCCTGATGACTAGTGATGTGGAGCATCTTTTCATGTGCCTGGTGGCCATCCATATGTCTTTTATGGAAAAATGTCTGTTCATGTTCTCTGCCCACTTTTTAATGTTTTTTGTTTGTTTTTTCTGGTGTTGAGTCATATGAGTTTTTCATATATTTTGGATGTTAACCCCTTATTGTATATACCATTTATGAATATATTCTCCCATACTGTATGTAGTTTGTCTTTTTGTTTCATTGATGGTTTCCTTAAGAGAAGTATTTTTTGATTAAGGTATGTACATTTTTTAGATATAAGACTATTGTACACTTAACTGAACAGAGTATAGTTTAAATATAACTTTTATATACACTGAGAAACCAAAAAATTTATCTGACTTGCCTTATTGTGATATTTGTTTTATTGCCGTGATCAGGAACCAAACCTGCAGTATCTCTAACTATTGACCTTAAATCATCCGCCCTGTATTTTCCAACAGATGATTCTTACTCTCGTCTTTGAAATCTATGAAAGAAATATCTTGGAATTTCCGGGAAGATGGCGGCGTGAGCAGGGTGGCAGAAATCTCCTCCCAAAACTATATATATCTATGAAAATACAGCAAATACAACTATTCCGAAAAGAGAGACCAGAATACACAGGAAAGTGCACAGCGTGCAGCTACACCTGAGAGGACACGGCACCCCATGAGGCGGAGCCATAAAGGGCCCTGCGGAGCGGTGCGACCGTGGCTGCAGAACAGTGGAGCAACAGTGCCACCTACAGCATCCCCACAGAATCTACTCCCAGTGGGCGTTTTTTTTTCTTTGTTTGTTTTTGTTTTTTCTTCTCTTTCCTTTTTCTTTTCTTTTCTTTCGTTTTTTCTTTTTTTCTTTCTTTCTTTCTTCTTTTTTTCCTTTTTTCTTTTTAAAGTCTTAAAGAGCCCAGCTGACATACATGGCAACTACGAGCAACCACTTCTATAGCCATGAAAAGACAGAAGAATAAGGTCCAGACTAAGATCAACCAGACAACCCCAGAGAGGGAGCCTGAAGGGATGGAAATGCACAATCTTCCTGAGAAAGAATTCAGAATAAAAGTCATAACCACGCTGACGGATCTACAGAGAAATGTGCAAGAGCTTAGGGAGGAAGAGAGGAAAGACAATGCAGAAATCAGACAAGTGATTGACGGGCTTTACAACAGACTGGATGAGATGCAAGAGACTGCTAATAGAGTAGAAATCAGAGAACAGGAATACAGAGAAGCTGAGGCAGAGAGAGATAAAAGGATCTCTAGGAATGAAAGAATGTTAAGAGAACTGCGTGACCAATCCAAATGGAACAATATTCCCATTATAGGAGTACCAGAGGAAGAAGAGAGAGAAAAAGGGATAGAAAGTATCTTTGAAGAAATAATTGCCAAAAGCTTTCCCACACTGGGGAAGGAAATAGTTTCGCAGTCCACAGAAGCCCACAGATCTCCCAACACAAGGGACCCAAGGAAGACAACACCAAGACACATAATAATTAAAATGGCAAAGATCAAAGATAAAGACAGAGTATTAAAGGCAGCTAGAGAGAGAAAAAAGATCACCTACACAGGAAAATTCTTCAGACTATCATCACACTTCTCAACAGAAACCTTACAGGCCAGAAGAGAATGGCATGATATATTTAATGTAATGAAACAGAAGGGCCTTGAACCAAGAATATTGTATCCAGCATGATTATCATTTAAATATGACGGAGGGATTAAACAATTTCCAGACAAACGAAAGTTGACAGACTTTGCCTCTCATAAATCACCTCTACAGGATATCCTAAACGGACTGCTCTAGAGGGAAGCACCCCTAAGGCTAAAAAGATGTCACTAGAGAAAATAAAATCACAGCAAAGAAAGCAGACCATCCAAATACTAACTAAAGGCAAAGAATAAAACACCTAGTATATAAAGAATGGAGGAGGAAGAATAAGAAGGGAGAGAAATAAAGAAACATCAGACAGTGTTAACAATAACTTAACAAGAAAGTTAAGTTAGATTGTTAGATAGTAAAGAAGCAACCCTTGAACCTTTGGTAACCACGATTCTAAAGCCAGCAATGGCAATAAGTACATATCTATCAATAATCACCCTAAATGTAAATGGACTGAATGCACCAATCAAAAGACACAGAGTAACAGAGTGGATAAAAAAGCAAGACCCATCTATATGGTGATTACAAGAGACTCACCTCAAACCCAAAGATATACACAGACTAAAAGTGAAGGGATAGAAAAAGGTATTTCATGCAAACAACAAAGAGAAAATAGCAGGTGTTGCAGTACTTGTATCAGACAAAATAGACTTCAAAACGAAGAAAGTAGCAAGAGATAAAGAAGGACATTACATAATGATAAAGGGGTCAGTCCAACAAGAAGATATAACCATTATAAATATATATGCACCCAACACAGGAGCGCCAGTATATGTGAAACAAATACTAACAGAATTAAAGGAGGAAATAGACAGCAATGCATTCATTTTAGGAGACTACAACACACCACTCACTCCAAAGGACAGATCAACCAGACAGAGAATAAGTAAAGACACAGAGGCACTGAACACACACTAGAACAGATGGACCTAACAGATATCTACAGAACTCTGAACCCAAAAGCAGCAGGAGACACATTCTTCTCAATTTCACATGGAACATTTTCCAGAATAGACCACATACTAGGCCACAAAAAGAACCTCAGTAAATTCAAAAATATTGAAATCCTACTAACCAACTTCTCAGATCACAAAGGTATAAAACTACAAATAAATTGTACAAAGAAATCAAAAAGGCTCACAAATACATGGAGACTTAACAACATTCTCCGAATTAATCAATGGGTTAACGACCAAATCAAAACAGAAATCAAAAAATATATGGAAACTAATGACAACAACAACACAAAGACACAACTTCTGTGGGATGCAGCAAAGGCAGTTCTAAGAGGAAAGTATATTGCAATCCAGGCCTATTTCAAGAAGGAAGAACATTCCCAAATGAATAGTCGAAAGACACAATTACTGAAACTGGAAAAAGAAGAACAAATGAGGCCCAAAGTCACCAGAAGGAGGGACATAATAAAGATTAGAGAAGAAATAAATAAAATTGAGAAGAATAAAACAATAGAAAAAATCAATAAAAACAAGAGTTGGTTCTTTGAAAAACTAAACAAAATAGATAAACCCCTAGCCAGACTCATTAAGAGAAAAAGAGAATCTACACACATAAACAGAATCACAAATGAGAAAGGAAAAATAACGACGGACCCCACAGAAATACAAAGAATTATAAGAGAATATTATGAGAATCGATATGCTAACAAGCTGCAAAACCTAGAAGAAATGGACAATTTCTTAGAAAAATACAACCTTCCAAGACTGACCAAGCAAGAAACAGAAAAACTAAACAGACCAATCACCAGCAATGAAATTGAATCCTTAATCAAAAAACTACCCAAGAACAAAACCCCCGGACCAGATGCATTCACCTCTGAATTCTACCAGATATAGAGAAGAAATAACACCCATTCTCCTTAAAGTTTTCCAAAAAATAGAACAGGGAATACTTCTAAACTCATTCTATGAAGCCAGCAACACTCTAATACCAAAACCGGGCAAAGACCTCACCGAAAAAGAAAATAACACACCAATATCCCTGATGAACGTAGATGCAAAAATACTCAACAAAATATAAGCAAACCAAATTCAAAAATACATCAAGAGGATCATACACCATGATCAAGTGGGATTCATCCCAGGGATGCGAGGATGGTACAACATTCGAAAATCCATCAACATCATCCATCACATCACAAAAAGAAGAACAAAAACCACATGATCATCTCCATAGATGCTGAAAAAGCATTTGACAAAATTCAGCATCCATTTTTGATTAAAACTCTCAACAAAATGGGTATAGATGAATAGTACCTCAACATCATAAAGGCTATATATGACAAACCCACAGCTAACATGATACTTAATAGCAAGAAGCTGAAAGCTTTTCATCTAAGATCGGGAACAAGACAGGGGTGCCCACTCTCTCCACTGTTATTCAACATAGTACTGGAGGTCCTAGCCACGGCAATCAGACAAAACAAAGACATACAAGGCATCCAGATTGGTAAAGAAGTCAAATTGTCACTATTTGCAGATGACATGATACTGTACATAAAAAACCCTAAAGACTCCACTCCAAAACTACTAGAACTAATATCTGAATTCAGCAAAGTTGCAGGATACAAAATTAACACACAGAAATCTGTTGCTTTCCTATATACTAACGATGAACTAACAGAAAGAGAAATCAGAAAAACAATTCCATTCACAATTCCATCAAAAAGAATAAAATACCTAGGAATAAACCTAACGAAGTAAGTGAAAGACCTGTACTCTGAAAACTACAAGACACTCCTAAAAGAAATTAAAGAGGACACCAACAAATGGAAATACATCCCATGCTATTGGCTAGGAAGAATAAATACTGTCAAAATGGCTATACTACCTAAAGCAATCTACAGAATCAATGCAATCCCTATCACACTACCAACAGGTTTCTTCAATGAACTGGAGCAAATGGTTCTGGAATTCATATGAAACCACAAAAGACCCCGAATAGCCAAAACAATCCTGAGAAGGAGGAATCAAACATGGGAAATTATGCTCCCTGACTTCAAACTCTACTACAAAGCCACAGTAATCAAGACAATTTGGTACTGGCACAAAAACAGACCCACAGACCAGTGGAACAGAATAGAAAATCCAAACATTAACCCAAACATGTACAGTCAATTAATATTTGATAAAGGAGCCTTGGATATACAATGGGGAGATGACAGCCTCTTCAGCAGCTGGTGTTGGAAAAACTGGAGAGCTACATGTAAGAGAATGAAACTGGACTACTGTCTAGCCCCATACACAAAGGTAAACTCAAGGTGGATCAAAGACCTGAATGTAAGTCATGAAACCATAAAACTCTTAGAAAAAAACATAGGCAAATTCTCTTGGACATAAACATGAGCGACTTCTTCATGAACATATCTCCTCAGGCAAGGGAAACAAAAGAAAAAATGAACAAGTGGGACTATATCAAGCTGAAAAGCTTCTGTACAGCAAAGGACACCATCCGTAGAACCATCCTACAGTACTGGAAAATATATTCATAAATGACGTGTCTGATAAAAGGTTGACATCCATAATATATAAAGAATTCATGCACCTTAACAAACAAAAAGCAAATAATCCAGTTAATAAATGGGCAGAGGACATGAATAGACACTTCTCTAAAGAAGAAATTCAGATGGCCAACCGGCACATGAAAAGATGCTCCACATCACTAATCATCAGAGAAATGCAGATTAAAACCACAATGAGATATCACCTCACACCAGTGAGGATGGCCAACAACCAAAACACAAACAACAACAAATGTTGGCGAGGATGTGGAGAAAAGGGAACCCTCCTACATTGCTGGTGGGAATGTAAATTAGTTCAACCATTGTGGAAAGCAGTGTGGAGGTTCCTCAAAAATCTCAAAATAGAAATACCATTCGACCCAGGAATCCCACTCCTAGGAATTATACCCTAAGACTGCAGCAGCCCAGTTTGAAAAAGACAGATGCACCCCTATGTTTATTGCAGCACTATTTACAATAGCCAAGAAATGGAAGCAACCTAAGTGTCCATCAGTAGATGAAAGGATTAAGAAGATGTGGTACATATACACAATGGAATATTATTCAGCCATAAGAAGAAAACAAATCCTACTATTTGCAACAACATGGATGGAGCTAGAGGGTATTATGGTCAGTGAAATAAGCCAAGCCGAAAAAGACAAGTATCAAATGATTTCACTCATATGTGGAGTATAAGAACAAAGAAAAAAACTGAGGAACAAAACAGCAGCAGACTCACAGAACCCAAGAACGGACTAATAGTTACCAAAGGGAAAGGGGAGGATGGGTGGGAAGGGAGGGATAAGAGGGTAAAAGGGGCATTACGATTAGCAGACATAATGTAGAGGGGGGCACGGCGAGGGCTGTACAACTCAGAGAAGACAAGTAGTGACTCTATAGCATCTCACTACGCTGATGGACAGTGACTGTAATGGGGTTGGTGGGGGGACCTGATGAAGGGGGTAGTTTAATCACCATAATATTGCACATGTAATTGTAGATTAATGATACAAAAATTAATTATTAAAAAAAAAAGGAAGAAAGATCTAGGTGGGTACTGACCAAGGGATGAGGGACATTGTTTCAAAGATATGTGATGACACACATTCCTATAGGCAGAAGAGGGGCCTGGATATCCTGCTGTGTTGCAGCTCCAGGAAAGGCTGTGCTCAAGGGCTTGTCCTATGGCTCTTAGCAATTAATCTCAGAATTTTAACCCAAGAAACTTTGCTAATAATTATGTTAAAGTAGATAAGATAGTAGCTAACATTTTCGAGTGCCATTATGTGGCAGGTACTATGCAAGGCGCTTTCCTTGCATGATCTCACTCAAGTCACATAGACGATCCGTTGTGAGAGACATTGCTCTCATCACTCTAGAGATAAGTTCATTGTAGCTCAGAGAGGTCAGATAACTTTCTCAACTTAAGTTCCTCAGTTAAGAGAGCCAGTTTCAAGCCTTGGATTTTAACTCTAGAACACATACTCTTTGTGGTTAATACTACATTTCATTACACTTTTATTTTAACGACAAATATGTGTTGTTGATTAGTTTTGTCTGAAGCTAAAAGTCTCATGTCATCAGGTCTTCCTGTATACCACTGACTCCTGGAAGAAAACAGTTCCTTGTATCAGAGTTTAATTCTTTAGCCGATGACTTCAGAGTCTATTTTTCTAATCTAGACAACTTTCCTTGGAAAGTCCCCATCCAGAGCATGCTGCTAGCTGGATGTCACCTCACAATAACTTTTACAGATGATTAGTGCCACCAAGAACGTTGGCCTGGAATTGCCTCACAGATTAGTAGCTGTCTGGGGTCACAGAGTAATTCAATAAATACAGGTTCTTCTGGGCTGAGGAAGACAAATAGCCTCCACAGCGAAAGATGCAGGGGTGCGACAATCTAGAGGAGGTTTAGAGAGCCCTGTTGGAGAATGAACTCAGGTTCTCTCCCAGTTTGTTTGTTTTTTTTACCCTCAACACCTTCATGTGGTATCTAACTGTGCTTGTTCTAGGTGCTGCAGTTAGTAAAATACAGACAGTTTCTGCCTCGGAATTTTCTTCAAGAAATCCATCCAGGCTAAGCAGAGATACATCACCCATGACTTCTACCTGGGAGATCCAGAGATCAACATGAAATGTAAGACGGGTGTACAAATTATAATAATACAACGCAGGACATGGGATGAGTGATCTAAGAAAGAGAGATGAGACATCCGAAGGACAGAGTGTTCATCTCCTTTTGTTGGAAGTTGAAGGCTTCACCAAGAAAGGTGAAGTTTTAATCTAAAGTTCACAAACCGAAGACCACCATGTAAATCCAGCTCATAGATGTGTGGAAAGATAAAGGATGCAGTTTGTATAAGGCATCACATCAAACAAGCATGGACATTGTATAGAAAAACCCATTGCTCTAGCCCTGTTGCCATAAAGATTGAAATGGAGAATGAAACTCAGTTTGAAAGGTAGACCAGAACGAGGTTATGGAAAGACTTGTCAAGAAGGTGGAATTTTCCTTCTTACTGAGTATGTGCCTTAAAGGGGTTCTCAAGAGGCAGGACAGTCCTGTCAATGTCCAGCCATTCTCTGCAACAGAACACTTAAGCATAATGGAGATAAAAATTATTAAAAGACTCAAGTCATTCCTGCTTTTCAGTGACAGTATTATGTGCGAAGAGGGATAAACATTATGGGACTGGGAACACCCCAAGAGGATTAGCAGATGCAATATTTTGTTGGTTAAACCAAGAAAAAAATCACATCCGACACTGAACATTATTGGGTGAGGTTTGCTTGTAATACTATATACAAGGAAAGGAGCCAGCTTTGAGCTGCGGCTCCCCTGGAATACACACACCCGTCACCATTTCCCTCTCTTCCAACCAGCCAGTCTCCTGCTTGCATCGTTCTGGGTATTTCATTTGGAAAGACTACGTCTTTAGTCTCACTTTATTCTCATTTCATATGCCAATATGGGTCTTGCTGATCCGCTTATGGGCAGTTTTCCAGAAGACCTGTCTCACTATGTGTAGATTAAATTGATTATGCTGATTCAATTCCATTAGCAGCACATGTGGGACAATTGTTAACCGGGTTCTACACTTCTCATCCCTGATTTAGACCTGCAGTTTGTTCTAGTAATCACCTTTCTTTTCTTGCACCCCATCTTTGTCTGGACCCAGATCCGGGTGTTCCTCTCTGCCTGAGGAAAGGTGAATTCAGCATTGCCACTCCAGGGTCTGTATAGAATTGTTGGAATGCAAAGCTCCATTTGCTGTATCTTGGTGCCACAATATCTTAGCTGGCTTTTCCAGAATGTGATGAAACATTAAACCAGAGCCAGGAGATCTGGCTTTTATCCCTGAGTTTGCCAATAACTTTCCATGGTGGACAACTGTGGATCAAACCTCCAACATCCATTTCCCCTTCTCTTCACAACATCATCTAGCATTTCTCAGCCATGAGATTTGGATTAGCTGATCCATCTCCAGCTCCAGGGCTAAAATCTAATTGCCTCAAGCCAGTCTGCATATCCCGCACGCTGGCACAGTGACGGGCCCAGAGACACACCATATACCACGCCAGGTGAATCATGGCCAACAGAAGTAACTTCTGGAGCTTTGGGTGAATCACTGGTGAAATGGAATCCATGAGGAAGTATGTAACTCTAGGACATCTGAGGACCTATTTTGATCCCATAATAGGAAAACCACAGAAAGGGAGAGCGTGAGTGAAAGAGCGGGAGGGAGGGAGGGAAAAGGAGAGAGCATTCCCACCCCAGTGTCCTCACTGGGTCCCAAGCACATCTTGTCTAAGCTAACTATGACTCTGGGCTGTTCATTTACATCAACCCATCGTTTCTCTTTTGGTGTAAGCCAGTTTCGGTTGAGATTTTCATTTACTGTAACCAAAAGCATCTGAACTGCTGTGTGGTATCTGGTAACTCATTTTCCCTGTCTGAACCTCAGTTTCTTCATCTGCCATGAGAGGGGCTGGGCTGGCTGTGGTCCCTTCTAGTTCTGAGATTCTGGAACTCTTTGATGTTTTGCTTCCAATTCTTTATAATACACCTGAATATTTTCCCTGATGAGAAAGAAAGGAAGTGTGAGTGTAATCCTTCTCATTGTACTGTAGTTAGTGGCAGGGGTGGGTCAGGAAAGGCCACTCTGAGGGAAATGTTTATTTTTAGTTGAGGCATAAGCACTAAGGGACAGTGACAATGACAGAGCATGGTGTGCTCTCCAGGTGGCGGGGTGGCCAGTTGTAAATAAGAGACGTGGGCATAGGTTGGCTTGATGTCTTCAAGTCATAATTGTAAAAGTAAACATCTGTCCGATTTTGAGCCCCACACGGCTGCTCCTCTCCCGTATCCGACTCCGTAAGACCCTCCTGCCCCTCACACAGGCCCCTTCCACTCCTACTTGAGTCCAAACTCCTTGAGGAGAGAGATCAGGTCTTAATCAACTAGTGGCTGTAGAATGCCTGGCACAATGATTTCTCAGACAACAGTGAGTTGAACTTAAACTCACAAAGATGAGTAAAGTCTCAAAAGCGGGAAAGAGCACAGCAAGCTTTGACAATGTAAAGGAGACAGGGCTGGCTGAAATGAGGACTCCAGGAGAGAAGAGGAAATAAGGCTACAAAGTTACATTTGGAGAGAGTCCCAAATGCCTAGATAAGGTATTGGGGCCACAAGTCACCTTTATAGAGGGGACTAAATAATAAAGTTATCATAGACACATTTCTGCAACCAAAATGCATTTGGTCTGTGGAGAAAGGAAGGTTCCTGTGGCCAGGATTCTCACCTGGCCCTGGTCGGCTGGCTCACTTACACACATGTGGGCAATGCATCGTTATTGACTATACAAAGAGCTCCACGCAGTGCTCTGGGTGACATGGTGGCACAGCTGCTGCATGGCGTCTGCAAGGCCGCAGGAGAGCAGAGGCAAAACTGAAGTGGTGGCAACACCGAGGACAGAGACTGAGACGGCTGTGGGGATGGAGGGGCCCAGAGGCAGAGACCGGCTGGCTGCAGGCAGACTCGCTCTGAGTGGACGGGATTCTAGTGATTGATCTGCCACCCTGGAAATAAAGTTGGGTATAAACCCTTTCACCCCAAGAACATTCCATTGTCATTTCTTTGGTCTCACTGAATCCATAGTGAACTTGCCCGGGGCTGAAGCCCTCTGGCAAGGCAGGTCTCTAACTATCTAGGCCACTGACAGAGCATTTGGCAGCAAGGGATTCGTGTGAGCTGAAACTACTCTGTGCTCTGAAGACAGCTTGGGAAGTTTCTGGCTTTAGCTTTTACCTTCCGAGAATAATCACTTGTATACTTAGGCTTATTTCCCGCACATATGGACTATCAGGGTGCTGACAAAAAAGATACTCATAGAAGGTTGAAGCACAAATCAGATGGTTATTGGGACAAGACCAACCGGTGTTGATCAGCTCCTCCTAGCACACACACACACACACACACTGGGTCTAACATCTCAGACTTGGAGTCCGAATAGGCTGAGAACCGCGCTCTCAACTCAACGTTTCTGAGACACACACTCATTCCTGTCCTCCCTCAAGCCTAATTTCCTTTTTGACTCACCTGTTTCTATTTTTCTTTTCCTGATAAGGCAGCAATATTCTTTCACTCTTCCAGGTCTGAAAACTGACAATCATAGACTCCACCGCCGTTTCGGCCCCCTCACCCACAGCAAGCTCCAGACCTCGCCCAGCTCGGCCTTACCATCTCGTTCTCTGATCGGGGCGCTGGTAGCTTCGTGTTCGTGTTTTCACTGAGGCTCATCTGGACGGCTGTTACCATCACTTGAGCAGCCTTCATTTTTTTAACAAACTCAAACTTATAGAAAGTTGTAAAAACAATATAAACCATTTGAGAATAAGTTACTAATATGGTGCTCCATTACCTTCGAATATTTTAGTAACTGCAAAAACATAATAAAACCACCAAATTCAAGAACTTAAATTGATACATGACTGCAATCTAATCCTCAGACTCCACCCAAGTTTTCCGAGTTGTTCCAAATCCTTTTTTAGTAAAAAGATCCAGTTCAGGGTTATATGTTGTATTTAGCTGCCAGGTCTATTTAGTCTTCTTTAATATTTCACAGTGCTTTTCTTCCCTTGATTTTTATGACCTTAACGTTTTTCAAGATTATAGGCCACTTGATTTGTAAAATATCCCTTGATTTGGGTTTGTTTGATGTTTTCTCATTAGAGAAGTTAAGCATCGTTGGCAGGAATATCACAGAAGTAATAAAATATGCTTCTTATTGCATCTTATTAGGTGGCACATGATTATGGCTTGTTCCATTGCCAGAGACATTAACATTGATCGTTTAATAAAGTGATGTTTATTAGCCTTTATAAAGTTCTTCCCTTTGTAACTCACAAATTTTTCTTATGTGGGGATGCTTTGAGTCTATGTAAATACTCTATTTTTCATTGAACTTTCAATTTCTTATGTCTATCGGTATGGATTCTTGGATTCCTATTTTTTAAATATTAGTTATAATCTGTTACTGTCATTCATTTTAATGCTCAAATTATCCTAGATTTGCAGAGTGGGAGCCCTTTAAGCTGGTTTCTGTGCCTTTTGACAAGACTCCACCAACAGTTGAGCACCTGGGCTTATCTTGTAGTTGTCCTGCTCCAGATCTGAAATCAGTGATTCCTCCGAGGGCCTCCGGCACTCAGAATCCCAGATCTGGTGCACTTGCTGACCCTGGGGTGTCACTCCTCCTAGGCCTTCAAAGTCATGAGCTAGGAAATTTGTATTTGCACCTTCATATCCTTATTTCCGTATCTATTGATATATATTTAAAACAATAAGTTCATACCAATACCATCTATTCACTCAAATCTCCCGTCCATGTCTGTAAGTCCATTCTCCGGCAAGAACCCGCCTCTAAGGACTCCAGTTCATGGCTCCCCTGTGAGGGGCTTGGACGTCGCCGATTTGTCCTAACAAGAAGCAGAAAGCTGAACAGACTGATGAAGTCCAATTTATAACATTTTTCTTTTATGTTTCATGCTTTTTGTAGCTTGTCAAAAAATCTTTGTCTCCCAAAGTCACAAAGATTTTTCTCCTGTTTTCTTCTAGAAGTTTCATAATTTTAGGTTTTACAATTTTGCCTGTAATCCAATTTGCAAATTTGCATATGTGGTGTGAAGGATTGTAAAGATTCATTTTGTTGCATGTGGAAATCCAATTATTCCAGACAACTTAATGAAAAGATTATGCTTTCTCCATTGAATTGCCTTTTTACCTTTTTCCAAAAACAACTGATGAAGTTAACATCAGCAAGATGGTAGAATAGGAAGCTGGAGGCCTTCATTCCCCCACAGAGGCACCAAATTAACAGCAATATATTGACTAGAATACCATTGTGAGTATTCTATAAACCAGTAGAGAAGTCATAGAACCCAGGAGAATGTTTGGCCAATAAAAACGCCACTGACAATGGTAGGAATGTTTAGGGCATCTTGCATGTTCTGGCCTTTCCTCCTCTCAGTGTGGTGCAGCCTGACTGGAAGGACACCTCCCAATTCCTGGATGCTCCTTTGGGAGAGGAAGAAGAGCAGAACTTCTGTCCAACATGCTGACCTGTCTGGTGGCTGCCTCAGGGACTGGTTTCTACCTTATGATTTATAATACTAATAGAAATAGATACCAGGTTGGAGGCCACTCTTAGAACAGAGGCAAGTACTGCAGCATGTTAGGGCATCAGGGAGACTGAGTTTCTGTGGACAGGCATAATGGGAGCAAGAGATTATAGGAAGAGCACTACAGTAAAAGCAGAAACCAAAAGATCCTGAGAAGAAGCAGGGATATCTCTTGATAGAATTAAGATATTTAAGAACAACTGTTTATTCCAAAATAAAAGCACATACACAAGCCCAGAGAATATGCATACCAAGAAAAGGTTTCAAAGGTCCCAGAATCTCTGTGAAGGGTGCTTAGTGAAGGCCCTCCTTGGCACAAAATCAGTCTGTAAAGACTGGGGAAAAAGCTGTTTAGCCAAATGCTCAAATCTCAACAAAAGTTCACAAGGCATACAAAGAAACAGGGACACTCAACCAATCAAAAGAATGAAATAAATCTCTAGAAACTCACCCTAAACATACTTATATCTCTGAATTACCTTGTCAAGAACTTAAAGCAACTGTCAGAAAGATGCTATGTGAGATAAAAGAGAACACAGATAGACAACTAACTAGAATCAGGAAAACAATACATGCACAGAATGAGAATATCAACAAAAACATAGAAACTATAAAAAAGAACCAAACAGATATTCTGGAGCTGAAAAATGCAATAACTGAATCACAAAAATTCACCAGAGGGGTTCAACAGTAAATTTCATCAAGCAGAAGAAAGAATCAATGAACTTGAGGACAGGTGAATTGAAATTATTGAGTCAGAGGAGGAAAAAACAGAAAAGAAGAAAAGAATGAAGAAAAATTAAAAGGCCTAAAGGACTTATAGGAGACCATCAGGTAGATCAATATGGAAAACCCAAAGGCACTATTGGAATTTCAGAAGGAGAAAAGAGAGAAATGGGGAGAGCTTATTTGAAGATACAATACTTAAAATTTTTCCAAATTTGAGGAAATAAATGGACATAAAAATTCAAGAGACTCAAAGACTTTCAACCAGGAGAAACCTAAAAAGACCCACACTGAGAGACACTATAATCAAACTGTCATATTTGACAAAAAAGAGAGAATCTTGAAAGCAGCAGAAGAAGGGACTTATACATATAATGGAGCCTCTGTAAGATTGTAAGTGGATTTCTCAGCAGAAATTTTATAAGACAGAAGGCAGTGGGATAATACATTCAAAGTGTTGGAAGAAAAAAACTGTCAACCAGGAATACTTTATCTGGCAAAACTATCCTTCCAAAATGAAAGAGAAATTAAGACTATCAGATAAACTAAATTGAGAAGTTTATTAACACTATATCTGTCCTACAAAAATGCTAAAGGGAATCCTTAAAGTTCAAATGAGAGGATGCTAGATATTAATGTTAAGTCATATGAGATTATAAAGTTCTCTGGTAAAGTTAAGTATATGGAAATATTGAGAGACCTGTAGCATTGTCATTTTGGTCCATAAATCTACTTTTAACTCTAGTGCAGAATTTAAAAGATAAAAGTACAAAACTCCTTATAAATCTATATTAATGGGCATACACTATATAAAGACATAATTTGTGAAATCAATAACAAAACAGGATAAAGGTAGAGCTGTAGAAAAGTAGAGTTCTTGCATGTGATTGTAGGTAAGTTATTATTCATTTAAGATAATTATTATATATTGAGGATATTTAATTTTTACTGAAGTATCATTGACATACAAACTTGTATTGGTTTCAGATAATATTCACCCATATTATTAAATCCTCACCCCTTCTAGTGCAGTTACTATGTCAACAAAGAAAGATGTTACAGAATCACTGGCTATATTCTCCATGCTGTACTACCATCCCCATGCCCAACTTATATTATGGTTGAGAATTTTTGTGCCCCTTTCCCCCTTCTCACCCTCCCACCTTCCCCCAACCCCTCCCCATGGTAACCACTAGTCACTTCTCAGTGTTTACAAATCTACTGCTGTTCTGTTCATTCTGTTTTCCTTTGTTTTTATATCCCACAAATAAGTGAAATCATATGGTATTTGTCTTTCTTCACCTTGCTCATTTCACTGAGCATAATACCCTCTAGATCCATCTGTGTCATTACAAATGGCAAGATTTCTCTATGGCTGAGTAATATTGCATTGTGTATATGTACCACATATTCTTCACCCATTTATCTATTTGTGGGCACTTAGGTTGCTTCCATAGCTTGACTATTGTAAATAGTGTGGCAATAAACATAGGGGTGCACGTATCTTTTTGAATCAAGGATTTTGTTTTCTTTGGGTAAATTCCTTGGAGTGGAATTACTGAGTCAAATAGTATTTCTATTTTTAGTTTCTTGAGAAACCTCCATACTTCTTTCCAGAGTGACTGCACCAATTTACATTCCCACCAATAGTGTAGGAAGGTTCCCATTTCTCCACATCCTTGCCAACACTTACTTCTTGTCTTTTGGATGGTGGCCATTCTAACTGGTGTGAGGTGATATCTCATTGTGGTTTTAATCTGCATTTCCCTGATGATTAGTGATGTGGAGCATCTTTTCATGTGCCTAGTGGCCATCTGAATTTCTTCTTTGGAGAAGTGTCTGTTTAAGTCCTCCACCTATTCTTAACTGGGTTATTTGTTTTATTTGGTGTTAAGGCATATGAGCTCTTTATATATTTTAGATGTTAACCCCTTATTGAACAAATTGTTTATGAATATAGTCTCCCATCCCATACTGGAGGTTGCCTTTTTGTTCTGCTGATGGTGTCCTTTGATGTACAGAAGCTTTTCAGTTTGATGTTGTCCCACTTGTTCATTTTTTATTTTATTTCCCTTGCCAAAGAAGATGTGTCCAGGAAAAAATTTCTCTGCTTATGTTCAAGAGATTTGTGCCTGTTTTCTTCAAAGAGTTTTATGATTTCGTGTCTTACATTCCATTTACTTTTGTGTAAGACAGTAATCCAGTTTCATTTTCTTGCATGTGGCTATCTGGTTTTTCCAACACCAGTAATTGAAGAGACTGTCTTTTCCCCATTGTATATTCATGGCTCCTTTATCATATATTAATTGACTGTATATATGTGAGTTTATATCTGGGCTGTCTATTCATTCCATTGATCTATGGGTCTGTTCTTGTGCCAGTACCAAATTCTTTTGATTACTGTAACTTCGTAGTAGAGTTCGAAGTCAGGGAGTGTAATCCTCCAAGTTTTGTTCTTTCTCAGGATTGCTTTGGCTATTTGGGGTCTTTTGTGGTTCCATATGAATTTTAGAACTATTTGTTCTAGTTCATTGAAGAATGATGATATTTTGATATGGATTTCATTGAATCTGTAAATTTCTTTGGGCAGGTTGGCCATTCTGACAATATTAATTCTTCCTATTTATTAGCACAAGATAGATTTTCATTTATTGGTGTCATCTTTAATTTCTCTCATGAATTTCTTACACTTTTCAGAGAACACCTCTTTGATTAGGTTTATTCCTAGGTATTTTATTCATTTTGATGCAATTGTAAATGGAATTGCTTTCCTGATATCTCTTTCTGCTAGTTCATTGTTACTATATAGGAACAACAGATTTATGTGTATTGATTTTGTATCCCATAAGTTTGCTGAATCCAGGTATTAGTTCTAATACTTTTTTGGTGGTGTCTTCAGGGCTATGTATAATATGTGATCTGCAAACAGTGGCAGTTAAATTTTTTCTTTACCAATATGGATACCTTCTATCTCTTTGTTTTTTTCTGATTGCTGTGGCTGGGACCTCCAGTACTGTATTGAATAAATGTAGTGAGAGTGGACATTCTTGTCTTGTTCTTGATCTTAGAGGAAAAACTTTCAGCTTTTCAACATTAAGTTTTACGTTAGCCGTGAGTTTGTCATATATGGCCTTTATTATGTTGAGGTATGTACCCTCTATTGCAATTTTGTTGAGAGTTTTTATCATGAATGGATATTGAATTTTGTCAGTTGCTTTTTCAGCATCTATTGAGATGATCGTGTGGTTTTTATCCTTTTTGTTAATGTGGAGTATGATGATTAATTTATAAATATTATACCATCCTTGCATCCCTGAAATAAATGCCACTTGGTCATGATGGATGATCTTTTTGATGTATTTTTTAATTCAGTTTGCTAATATTTTGTTGAGGATTTTTGCATCTATGTTCATCATGGATATTGGTCTATAATTTTCTTTTTTTATAGTGTCTTTGCCTGGTTTTGGTATTAGAGTGATGCTGGCTTCATAGAATGAGTTTGGAAGTATTCCCTCCTCTTCTACTTTTCAGAATACTTTAAGAAGGATGGGTATTCACTCTTCATTAAATGTTTGGGAAAATTCAGCTGTGAGGCCATCTGGTCCTGGTATTTGTTTGTTGAAAGTTTTTTGATTACTAATTCAGTTTCATTACTGGTAATCTGTCTGTTAAGATTTTATGTTTTTTCCTGGGTCAATCTTGGAAGGTTGTATTTTTCTAAGAATGTTTCCATTTCTTCTAAGTTGACCAATTTATTGGCATATAATTTTTCATAGTATTCTCTAATAAGTCTTTGTATTTCTATGGTATCCATTGTGACTACTCCTTCTTTCCTTCTGATTTTGTTTATATGTGTACTCTCTTTTTTTTCCTTGATAAGTCTGGCTAGGGGTTTATCTATTTTGTTTATTTTCTCAAAGAACCAGCTCTTGGTTTCATTGATTTTTTTTCTATTGTTTTATTCTTCTCAATTTTATTTATTTATGCTCTGATCTTTATCGTGTCCCTCCTACTAACTTTGGGATTAATTTGTTCATATTTTCCTAGTTTGTTTAATTGTGAGTTTAGACTGATTATTTGAGACTGTTTTTGTTTCTTGAGTAGACCTGTATTGCTATTACTTCCCTCTTAGAACAGACTTTGTGGCATCCCCCCAATTTTGCACTGAGTTTTTGTTTTCATTTGTCTCCATGTATTGCTTGATTTCTATTTTAATTTGTTCATTGATCCATTGATTATTTAGAAACATGTTGTTTAGCCTCCATGTGCTTGTGTGATTTTTTGTTTTCTTTGTGTAATTTATTTCTAGTTTCATACCATTGTGGTCTAAGAAGCTACTTGATATAATTTCAATATTTTTGAATTTACTGAGGCCCTTTCGTGGCCTAGTATGTGATCTAGTCTGGAAAACATTCCATGTACACTTGAATATTGCTGCTGTTGGGTGGAATATTCTGTAGCTATCTGTTAAGCCCATCTGATGTGTGTGGTGTGTTGAAGTCTCCTAAAATGAAGGTGTTGCAGTCTATCTCCCCCTTTAATTCTGTGAGTATTTGTTTTACATATTTAGGTGCTCCTATGTTGGGTGCATAGATATTCATAACGACTATATCCTCTTATTGGACTGATCCCTTAATTATTATGTAATGTCCTTCTTTGTCTCTTGTTACTTTCTTTGTTTTAAAAATCTATTTTGTCTGATATAAGTACTGGTACTTCTGCTTTTTTCTCCCTATTATTTGCATGAGATATCTTTTTCCATCCCTTCACTTTTAGTCTGTGTATGTCTTTAGGTCTGAAATGAGTCTTTTGTAGGCAGCATATACATGGGTTTTGTTTCTTTATCCATTCTGCCACTCTATATCTTTGATTGGTGCATTCAGTCTATTTACATCTAAGGTAATTATTGAAAGGTATGTACTTATTACCATTTTATTAACTGTTTTCTGGTTGATTTTATAATTCCTCTCTGTTGATTTCTTCCTCTCTTATACTCTTCTCTTGTTATTTGATGGTTTTCTTTAGTGTTGTGATTAGATCCATGTTTTTAAGTTTTTTTCATATCTATTATAGGCTTTAGGTTTGTGGTTACCACAAGGTTCAAGGATAGCTTCCTGACTATATAACAGTCTATATATTGAGTTGATGATTGCTCTATTTCAAACACAATCTAAAACTCTAAAACTACTTCTTTTTCTTCTTCCTCCCCTATACTTATGTATTTGATGTCATAATCTGCACTTTTAACCTGTACAGATGTCACAACCTGTACCCCTTGATTGATTTTGCTTATATTTTATTACTTTTGTTTTGTTTTAATTTTGTACTTTCTTGGTAATTAATTGGTCTACTACTCTTACTATGGGTTTATTTTCACTTGTGAAAACTATTTAGCATAAACCTGTATGCACCAAAAGTCCTAAATATATGTAGAAAACTTGGTATAATCAAAGTGAGAAATAGTTACATAATAATAGTAGGAAACTTTAATACTCCACTTTCAGTAGGAGTTAGAACAACCAGATAGAAGATCAATAATGAAACAGGACTATAGACGAATTGGACCTAATAGACATACAGAAGACTGTACCCCAAATCAGTAGAACACACATTCTTCTCAAGTGCACATGGAACATTTCCAGGATAGACCACCTGTTAGGCCACTAAAAACTCTTGAAATTTTAATTAACATCTCGATATCTTAAATTCTTTTAAAATATTAAAAACATACAAGTATCTTTTCCAATCACAATGGAATGAAATTAGATCATTAGGGGAAGGAAAACAGGAAAATGCACAAATATGTGGAAATTAACACCAAAGGGTCAAAGAAAAAATAATAAAGGAAATTAGAAAATATCTCAAGACAAATGAAAGTGAAAGTACATAGCACAATTTATGGATGCTGTGAAAGCAACATTAAAAGGGAAATTTATGGTTGCAAGTGCTTTCATTAAAAAAAAGGATGATCTCAAATCAACAACCTAACTGTTCCTCAAGGAACTAGAAAAAGAAAAAACTAAATACAAAGCTAGTGGAAGAGAGGATATAATAAAGATTAGAGGAGAGATAAATGAAATAGAATAGAAAATAATCACTGAAACTAAAAGTTAGTTTTTTGAAAAGACCAAAAAAATTAACAAACCCTTAGCTAGTTTAAGTAATAAAAAGAAAGGAGACTCAAATAAACTCATAAATGAAAGACATTACAAGTGATGTGACAGAGATAAGAAGGATTATGAGTCTAGTATGGACAATTAAATGCCAATAAGTTGGATAACCTAGAAGAAATGGGTAAATTTCTAGAAAAACACAACCTACAAGACTGAAACAGAAAGAAACAGAAAATCAGCATAGACCTATAACTAGTAAGAATATTGCAGCAATAATTAAAAGTACCCCAGTAAAAAACCCAGGACTTATTAAGAGACGTCTATCAAACACTTAATAATTATCAACAATCCTCCTCAAACTTGCAAAAAATTGAAGAGCAAGGAATACTTCCAAACACATTCTATGAGGCTAACACTACCCTGATACCAAAGTCAGACAAGGATGCTACAAGGCAAAAGAAACAAACCAAAAATCCTCAACCCCTCAAACTCTACAGCAAAATATCTTTGATGAATATTGATGCAAAAATCCTCAACAAAATGCTAGCAAGCCTAATTCAACAGCATATTAAAATGATTATGCACCATGACCAAGTGAGATTTATTCCTCAAATGCAAGGATTGTTCAACATACCAAAACCAACCAATTTAGCTTACCACATTAACAAAATGGAGAAGAAAAAACATGATCATTTCAATTGATTCAGAAAAACAGCGACAAAATTCAACAACTTTTCATGATAAAAACACTCAACAAATTAGTAATAATGGGAAAAACTTCAACATACTAAAGGATATACATGAAAAGCTCACAGCTAATGTTATAATCAATGGTGAAAGATGGAAAGCTTTTCCTCTAAGATCAGGAATAAGACCAGGGTGCCTGCACTCACCACTTCTATTGGAAGTCCAGAGCAATTAGACAAGAAAAAGAAATAAAAGTCATCCAAATTGGAAAGGAAGAAATAAAATGATCAATTCAGATAATTTTCTTTTGCAGATGACATGACACTATATATAGAAAACCCTTTAGAGTCCACAAAAAAATGTTAGAACTAATAAATGAATTCAGCAAATTTTCAGTACACAAAATGAATCCATAAAAAGTAATTATAATAATGAACAATCAGAAAAGGAAATTAAGATATCAATTCCATTTACAATATCATGAAAAGGAATAAAATACTCAAACTCAACCAAGGATATAAGACTTGTACACTGAAAACTACAAAACACTGCTGGAATAAAGAAAACACAAATAAATGGAAATAAATCCTTTGTTCACAGTCTAAAAGACTTCACGTTTTTTAAGATGTCAGTACTTCCCAAAGCAATCTACAGATTCAATGCAATCTTATAAAAATCTTAATGGAATTTTTTGCATAGAAAAATCCATCCTAAAATTCTTATAGAATTTTAAGGGACCCTGAATAGCCAAAACAATCTTTAAAAAGAACAAAGGTGGAAGTCCATGTTTCCAGATTTCTGAATATATTTCAAAGCTACAGTAATCAAAATGGGGTGGTACTAGCATAAAGACAGATTTATAGACCAAAGGAATAGAAAAGAGAACAAGAAATACACCTTTGTGTGTATAGTCAAGTGATTTTTGGCAAGAGTACCAAGACCACTCGATAAGGAAAGGACAAGTGGTATTAGGAAAATCTGAAATCTACATACAATGAGATGAAATTGTACTCTTTGCACTACATAAAAAATTAACTCAAAATGGCTGAAAGACCTAAACATAGATCCCAAATTAACATTGCTAAAAGAAAACAGGAGAAAAGCTTCATGACTTTGGATTTGGCAATTATTTTTTTGGATATGACACCAAAAGCATAGGCAAAAAATAGACAAATGCGACTACATCAAACTTAAAACTTATCTGTTTTAAAGAACACAATCAGCAGAGAGAGATGGCAACAGACAGAATGGGAAAAAGATTTGCAAATCGTATATCTGACAAGGGGTTAACATCCAGAATACATAAAGAATTCCTACAACTCCAACACAAAACAAGTAACCTGATTTTAAAAATGGACAAAGGACTTGAGTAGACATTTCTCCAAACATGATATGCAAATGGCCAACAAACATGAAAACATATGATGTATTCACTAATAAGGAAAGAAATGCAAATTGAAACCACAGTGAGATACCACCTCACACTCTTTAGGGTGACTACTATAAAAAACGGAACAAAATAGAAATTAACAAATGGTGAGGATGTGGAGAAACTGGACTCTTGTGCACTGTTGGTGGATTGTAAATGGTGCAGCCACTTTAGAAGAAAACATGAAGTTTCCTCAAAATATTAAAAATAGAATTACCATATGATTCAGCAATTCCACTTTTGGATGAATACCCAAAAGAACTGAAAACACAGTGTTGAAGAGATATTTGTACCCACTATGTTTATAGCAGCATTATTCCCAATAGTTATGAGGCGGAAGCAACCCAAATGTCCATCAATAAACAAATGGATAAACAAAATACAGTATATACATATGTATAATTTGCTAAGACTTCCATAACAAAATACCACAAACTAGGTGGCTTAAACAACAGAAATTTTTTTTCTCCCAGTTCTGGAGTCTTGAAGTTCAAGATCAAGGTGCCAGCAGGGTTTCTACAAGGGTTTCTCTCTTCGGCCTGCCATGGGCTGCCTGCATGGCCTTTTCCCTGTGCCTGTACCTTCCTAGTGTCTTTTCCTCTTCTTTAAGGACACCTGTCCTATTGGGTTCAGGAGCTACCCTCACCTCATTTAACTGTAATTACCTTATTAAAGGCCCTATTTTCAAATACAGTTGCATGGGGTTAAGGCTTCAACATATGAATTTTGAGGAGATGCAATTCAGTCCATAACAATGTACAATGGAATATTATTCAGCCTTTTTAAAAAGGGAGGAAATCCTGTCACATGTTAAAACATGTGTGAACCTCAAGGATATTATTACCCAGTGTCCTATCCAAAAGACCTCCATGATTTGATTTTAAAATTTGCCTCCTCTCCTTTACCCAAAGCATTCGCCCACCCTAACCACATGCTGTCCTTCCACATGCCCCAGGCCTTTGCACATGACTATTCTTTCTTCTGGAATGCCTTTCCTACATAACTCCTATCTGAGAGAATCTTGACCATTCTTCAAAGCTCAACCAAAACATTCCCCTTAAGGCTCCTGTTCCTGAGGGAAAGCTAGTTTCTCCTCCCAGTTCCTTATACAACACTTTATGTCATAACTTCTCCTTTTAGCCTGCCCCCCCCAACTATTTTTAAGCTCCCAAAGGCACAAAATCTCTCCATCTCAAGCCCCTAGCCAGATGTAACAAGAAAAAATGAAAGAAGATAGAAACAAAATCATAAATGGAAAAGGGGGAGTTAAAACTGACACCATAGAAATCCAAAGAATTATAAGAGAATTCTATAAAAAGTTATTTGTTAATAAATTGGACAACCTAGAAGAAATGGGCAAATTCATAGAAATGTACAAACTTCTAAGACTGATCCAGGAGCAAACAGAAAATGTGAATAGACTGATTACCAGTAATGATACTGGATTGGTAATCAAACACTCACCACAAACAAAGCTCCAGGACCAGACGGCCTCCCATGTGAATTCTACCAGACATTTTAAGAAAAGCTAATATTCATCCTTCTTAAATGATTCCAAAAATAGAAGAGGAGGGAATATTTCCAAATTCATTCTATGAGGCCAGTATCACTCTAACACCAAAACCAAAGACACTGCAAAAAAAGAAAACTATAGACCTATATTCCTGATAAACATAGATGCAAAAATCCTCAACAAAAATTGGCAAACTGAATTCAAAAATACTCAAAAAAATCAGTCATCACGACCAGGTGAGATTTATTTTAGGGATGCAAGGATGGTACAATATCCTCAAATCAATCAGCATGATGCACAACATTCACAAATGGAAGGACACAAACCATATGATCATCTCAACAGATGCTAAAACATGTGACAAAATTCAACATATATTCATGCTAAAAACTCTCAACAAAGTGGATAATTACATAATAAAGGCAATATACCACAAAACCCTAAAGACTCCACCAAAAAACTATTAGAATTAAAAAATGGATTCAAAAAAGTCACAGGATGCAAAGTCAATATGCAGGAGTCTCATGTTCCTATATACTAACAATGAACTAGCAGAAAGAGAAATCAAGAAAACAATTCCATTTACAATTGCATCTAAAAGAATAAGACACCTGGGAATAAACCTAATCAAGGAGGTGAAACACCTGTACTCTGAAAACTATAGGACACTGATGAAAGAGATTGAAGATGACACAAATAATGGAAAGCTATCCCACGCTGGTGGATCTTGTCTCAGATCAGTTAACATGGCCACTATCCAAGAGATAAGAAATAACAAGTGTTGGTGAGGATGTGGAGAAAAGGGAACCCTCCTACACTGTTGGTGGGAATGTAAATTGGTGCAGTCACTATGGAAAACAGTACAAAGTTTCCTCAAGAAACAAAAAATAGAAATACCATATGACCCAGTTATTCCACTTCTGGGAATTTACCCAAAGAAAACAAAATTTCTGATTGGAAAAGGTATATGTACTCCTGTTTTATTATTTACAGTAGCCAAGATAAGGGAGCAACTGAAAAATTGCTCTTCAATAGATGAATGGATAAAGAAGATGTGGTACATATATATATAATGGAATATTATTCAGCCATAAAAAAGAAATTCCCTGCCATTTGGGAAAACATGAATGGGCCTAGAGGGTATTACGCAAAGTGAATTAAGCCTGGTAGAGAGACAAATACCATATGATATCACTTATATGTGGAATCTAAAAACAAAAAATGAACAAAACGACAATAAACTCAGACATTGAGAAGTGACTGGTGGTTACCATGGGGGAGAGGCTGAGGTGGGTGGGTGATACAAGCAAAGGTGGTAAAGAGGCACAAAATCTCAATCATAATATAAATTAGTCACGGGGATGAAAGTATAGCATAGAGAATATAGTCAATAATTCTGTAACATCTTTCTATGTTGACAGTAACTACTAGTTGGGGTGAGCATTTAATTAATGTAGATAACTGTGGAATCACTATGTTGTATATTTAAAACCAATATAATATTATATATCAACTATCCTTCAATAAAAAAAAGAGATGCAACCACTCTTCCCGCCAAAAGAAAAGAAACAAAGTAAATTACACTTTCTCCTCCAACACCATGATGAAACTATGAACTATTCTTGGTATGTGATATGTATCTTTTGCGATGTTTCAATGTACACAAAATATGTATATATACAATATTTACGAATATGAAATGATGCTATGCAGAAAAAAGGGCTCACCTTGTTTCATCACCCATGCCTGGCACAGTGCCCAGATATCGTAACTACCTGATAATGTGCGTTGAATGAGTTCGGGTGTTAAGTGCTTGAAGAGCGTTAAGGGATGGCGATGATCACGGCTCAGGCGGATTTGGTGAGCCGACTCGGCCAGGCTTGGCAAAGTGTGGTGTGTGCGTCAATACTGGCCTGCAGGATGACATTAGGTGGCAGCTCAGATGAACACATTTTTTAATAGTTATAAATTTATTTTAACGTGTCCAAAAAATATGAATACATCTCAAACCTATGCTTTCTTGAATCATTGTTTCTCATAAGCGTAAGTGAAGAGTAATGAGTCAACTTGAGTAAAAAATACAGGTGGTACCTGGATGTGATAAAGATCCCAAATGACTAGAGATTGAGAAACATTAGGTCAATCTTTGGCCTCATCCTTGGACAAAATTATAGACTAATGTTCCCAACAACATCTGGAGAGTATTTGCCATGATTCATCCTATTTTTCAGTCTTTACTAGAAGTATGGGGTGAGTTAGGGAAGGGAAATCAATGCTTCCTCACTGTGTCTCCACCTGTCTTCCGCGATGCTGTCTTCAGTTTTGTTCAGAATAATGATGAGCCATTCTTGCAGAGAATATCAGCTAGTTCCTTTCATAGCCAAACTCATCAGCATCTGGTGATTGTGCATTGTGGCATCTGCACACAAGTGATATATATTCTGCAGGCCTCTCTATCTGCAGGATGTTTGTAAGATACATGCTAAAAAGATGGGTCTTTGGTTTGCTTCCAAGTTACAAAGATGTAAATCTTCTTTTAAAAATGTTATTTATGCCTAAAGTTGACCTTACCGAATAGGGTCGGTGGGGACAGGTGGTCACCAGGAGGGGTGGAGTGGCAGGGGGAGGAACAGCAGACATGGGGGCAGGTGATAGTGGTGTTTTTATATTACAGGAAGACTCTTTTCCTTATAAAAGGATTAATCACAGGGTTCCATTAAAACAGAAAGTTTCATGCATTTTAAAAGAGGATTTGATTTATAAGAAACTTTTCAGGAACGCAGCTGCTGGGCAAAGCAAGCTGTTTACACTGACTTGAAATCCATTTTATGAGCCAAGAGTCTGAGGTGTCAGGTGGAGTGATAAAACTCCTTTAGTTTTTAATTGACGAGTGATATTGACCAGCACAGTTAGGGGTGCAGGTGTTGGGCCTGGGCCAGGGTGTTTCTGTAGCAAATAATGTACGAATGTGCTGAGCACTTGAGTATTGATTCATTTATGTACCTGTTTGGCTTTTGCTGTGAAGAACTTTGTCAGAAGGTACCAGGTCGTGCAGCATGAATCATCTGGCTCGATGGCCTCTGGGGAGGGGCCTGGCCTTGCACAGCACCGCGAGGTGCGGACTCGGGGACATCTGTGCAGGAGAAGGGCGCGGGCGGCAAGGGGCTGCACAAGCCGGGGGATGAGATCTCTGCCTTGGAAACAAACCTCAGGGTTTCTTTTAATCCCCTCTCCCCCTCCCACTCCCACGGCTCATCATTATCTCCCTCATGACTGTCCCACTCCACTGAGTTTTTATCATCACCTCTGTCTTGCAGAGATTCCACAGGAGCCCTGGGGCCCTTAAATGACTCCCTTTCCCTGCCCCCTGCTGCAGCGGCACAATAGCAAACCGTTAGGTTGGGTGCTTCCAGGAAGAGAGCCCGCCCAGCGTGGAGCCCGAGATCGCGACCAGGCATAGAAAGCCCCACAAGGCCTTTGTTCCGCGGGCTCTAAAACCTGAGCGCTGTCCGCAGGATTTCCTCCTGGAGCTGGCAAAATAAGGGTATTGCACATAAAAGAAAAGAAAATCCTTTTCTCAGAGGGTAAATATATTAGAAGTTCAATCCTTATAGATTAGAAATGCTTAGGGAGTGTCAGAGAGGCGGACATTTTCTAGATAATGTAATTTGCACAATAAGGAAAAAATACCCTAATGGAGACTGACTCCAAGAAGTTTATAACTTAAAAAGAGAGAAAGGACAAAATGGCACATACATTACTCGGCCAAAAGGACCGCGTCACCGCTGAGCGCGCCGCCCTGCTCCCCCCCTGGCTCTGGGACTGCGTCGGACTTGCTTTCACCGAGGAAATGGGCCGAAGACTAGGAGGCCCGTGTGGATTGCGGGGCTGTCCTCTCTGCCTCAGGCAGACGCAGAGGTTCGCTGGGGGCGGGACGCTGAGCGAGAACACCGAAGAGACGGTGTCGGCGGTGGGGCTGGAGCGCAGCCCCCAGCTGACCGGCAGTGGACGTACAGCAGGAGCGAGAGATCAGCCTGTGTAACTTTCGGCCCTGAGATTTCCGTGACGTTCGCCCGCACAGCATAAGCTAGACCCAGACAAATGCACTTCGGCTCAATTCTGAGTAGCGGCAAAGCTTAATCTTAAATGAATCTTATCTGACTAATGTTAACTTATCTTCATTTTATATAGTAAGTATCTGATAAATGCTCAGGAAATCAAAATAAAAGCATAGAATTTAGGGGAATGGAAGGACCTTTGAGATTTGTCCATCTCAGTCATTTTACCATGGATATTCTGCTAAATTTGCTTGTGCACATCTCTTTCCATCTATCATCCCTCTGTCCATTCATCAATCCACTTAGGACTGACACATTTCAAGAAAGCTTTCACTATAGCACTTTTAAATGATTATCATTTATATTACTGATGTTGGCTCAGCTGGACAACTGTACTGTCGACTTCATGTAGTTGTGAAGCTCGAGTGAGATAAGGGACATTCTAAAAATTAAAAGTACCATCAAATATGCTTACCTGATAAATGGTCATTGAGCATGAGTGACAGGCACAGTCTTGTGTGAGGTCTCAGGGACACAGGATCAACCACGGTCGCTGTGTTGGGGGAACTTGGGGGCTTCAATATGGGGACACATTTAGGCTTCATTCTACTGTGTTACTATCTGTAATTTTAATATAGCTTCAGGATCACCGATGACCATGTTTGTAATAGGCACATACACAGACACCTGAACTAGTTAACTTGCTTCTTAGTTCCTTCTCTCCAGACCTCCAGTGTATTTTATCTTCAGTTGCAGAACATACTCCTAAGAGCTCAACTGTCCTCACGCACACAGCCTCATGTTACTGTGGATGCAGCTAGCATGGTGCATAAGAATTTGAAAGAAATTAGGATTAAAAGATGACATGGGACAGAATGAGCTCTCCCATCTCTGAGTCTTCAAATACCTTTTGTACTTTTAGGACCAGTTTGGTGAGAAAAACACTCTCTTTGCTAGTATGAGTCAGGGCTGAAGAGCAAAGCAGTTTCAGGACCAAGGGGCCAAAGAAGCGCCCTGCTGGGCTGGTGGTATCCATGGCAACTCTGTGCCGGTGGAGTTAATAGCCCTGTTTTTCAGATCTCAGCTGCTCTCCTGGGTGGGGAGGGAAGAACTGAGCTTGGCTCATTTTTTAATTTTTATAAATTTCCCAGTTCGTGCTTGGTGTCAGAGGCACCAGTCCCTTCCTGTTACACAACCCAGCAGAGCTGACTCCATGGACCGTGACAGGCCAAATGAGATCTGGTCGCTGTGAGGGCTTCAGGCAGCCTTTGGGCTCCCTGTGGGACACAGAGCAGTGTTTATTGCAAACAGTCCCCTCCTAACACATGAAAAACTGGACTGTTTTTGCTATACCCTAAAGTCATGTTAGCCTTAGTGCTACATCATCTTCTCAACCCCACCTTTTTTCCTGGCCTCCGAATTATGGCTGCTGAATGTTCTGCAGTGATTTAGACTCAAGTTGACACCTGTGTTCACATCCCAGCTGGGTGTCTCACAAGTTACTCATCCTCCCCCTACCTCATCGTTAAAATCATAGGGATGTTGACTTGCTGAAATGGCGTGTGTCCAGTGTTTAGAGCAGAGTCTAGCATATGTTAAAAGGGCATGATGACGCCTGTTGTTGAGGGTGGAGGTATGCCTGGGGGTGAGGTGGGGTAGGAGTGGGGTTGTGATTGCAACCCAGCATTTGGGTGGGTGAGGCTGACGTGGGAAAATGAGCTAATGATTCCGTAACTGGAAATAGCTCAAGCTCGTCAGTTCCTCCCCACCTCCACACCTGCCCATCATCCTGTCTTCCCCCTCTTAGCGAATGACCCTCATCTACCCCATTACCAAAGCCAGTAGCCTGGTGCCATCTGTAGCTCCTCTCTTCGCCTCCCTTCCCCAAACAATCATGAGTCCTGTCAGCTCTTGGATTAATTAATTCCTTCAATAAATATGAATTTGGCTTCTACCGTGTGTTAGACATATTCCAGGTACCTGAATATATCAGCTGACAGAACAGTCAAAACATCCCTACCTTCATGAAGCTAGAAGGAGAAACAGAAAATAAACCTAACAAACAGGTAATTTCTGTAGTATTGTCAATGTCCAAGTGCAGGTGACCCAGTTTCCCTGAAGGAGATGCTCCATGGTCACCTGATAGGTCCCCTGTCACTGCCGCCATAATAAACTGAGCACGTCCCACTGCAGGTATGTTCCCAGTGGTCTTGGGCTGGAGGGTACTGCAAGGCAAGGTATAAAAAGTGGGGGAGGTGGGTACTAGTGGGGGTGATTTTCAATATTAAGTAGGTGGTCAGGATAACCTCGCTGGGAAGGTGAGATTTGAGCAAAGAGGTGGAGGTAAGTGGGCCATTCCAGGCAGAGTGAGGCCAGGGTGGCTGGAGCTGAGTGTGCAGGGGGGTCATCTGAAACGAGCAGGGGGTAATGGGCCAGGTCACAGAGGGCCTTGTGAGGACTCTGGCTTTTACACAGAGGTACATGGGGACCCCCTGAGCAGAGGCGTAATGTGATTCAACTGACATTTTCAGGGGATTGCTTTGCCTGCTGAGTTGAGATAAATTGGAGGGGGCCAAACGACCGGCTGGAAGCTCATTGCAGGGAACCCACATTTCTCTCCATTCCTTCCCCTACCACCTAGAACAACTTCCTGGCGCCCTTAGAATGAAAAACAACTCCCTCAACACAATGTATAAGGTCCTGCCTTACCTGACCTCCCCCATTCCCCTTTCCTGCCTCTCTCCCAGGTACATTTTTTGCTCCAGTCACATTGAATTTCTTTCTTTTGTAAACCCTATGTTGAAATGGCACATTCTGCCTGAACTCCCAGTTCAGGATCGCCACCCCTGAATGTCCCTCAGCAGCCGCTCACGCGCTGTGCTGGAGTTTGTTACTCATCTTCCCATTCCTCCCACCCCAGCACACTTACATCCACACGTGTGCACACGCACACACACACACACCCTGGCTCTAACTCCCCACAGGCAGGAGCTGTGTCTATCTTGTGAAGTGTTGTAACTCTGGGCCCAGCAGTGTGCCTGGGTATAAGATATTCCCTAATTATTTTTTTAAGTTATAATAAAATATAATTTATTGTATAATGCTTTGCTGACTTCTTTTTTTTTTTTACAATTTATTTTGGTATCATTAACCTACAATTACATGTGCAATATTATGGTGATTAAACTACCCCCTTCATCAGGTTCCCCCCACCAACCCCATTACAGTCACTGTCCATCAGTGTAGTGAGATGCTATAGAGTCACTACTTGTCTTCTCTGAGTTGTACAGCCCTCCCCATGCCCCCCCCCCCCCATGTCTGGCAATCGTAATGCCCCTTTTACCCTCTTATCTCTCCCTTCCCACCCATCTTCCCCATCCCTAATTATTTTTTAAAAAATTAATGTATGTGGCCAGCACTTTACACACTATTTTTAAATTTCACAAAAAACCCTGGGAGATTCATAAATTATCCTCACTATACAGAAGATGAAATGGGAGCTGAGAGGCCTTGTCCACTGTCACGGTTGTTAACCTCTCTGAGCTCCAGTTTCCTCCTTTGTAAGGCTGGGATAATCTTACCAGCCCTCAAAGGGGACTGGAGGAAAACACGCAGCTGTGCTGGGCACACTGTCACTTGCTTCTCTGCCCTCCCTTCCCCCTTCGCTGGTCCCCAGCTCACCTCCTTGCAGCACAGAACTCTGCAGACACAGAGTTAGCTGGGGAGCTTCTCTCGCTTCTGAAAGAGGCAGGTGGCTGGGCTGGGGTAGCTGAGCCTTAGGGGTTCAAAAGCAGCTGGGGCAGCAGGGAAAGAAGATGGGAGAAGCAGAAAGAGACCCTGAACCTAGCAGAAATGGGTCAAGACACCCGTCGGGCCTGCTGAGGAGACAGCCACGCTCACAGGGAGAAACGGGATGCCGCTAAGTCCGGAGCACAGCTCCCCACCCTGAGGCCCCATCCGAGGTCCGCCGGGTACACTGGCCAGCTGGACTCAATTGCATCTCTGGACCCATGAGTTCCGTGACTCTCCTGAAGCCCCAGTGAGGCTGGGGATACAGGCTGCAGAATCAGGCCAGCTGATCTCCACCTTGCTTGCAGTCCTGAAATACCACCTGCGCAGGCAGGGCTCCCCAAATCTCAGGTGGACATTCTGCTTGTTTCTTTCCTATGGTTCTTCACTTACAATGGCAAACCCCTTCCCCATACTGTTCCGCTCTAGTGATGATAACACAGCTAACGTATGTAGAGGACTTCTGTGTTTAAAATCCTGCTCATCCTCGAATTCCACATCTTCTTGGAACCTCTTTTTGATTTTTCCCAGGGAAATTGGCTGCTTCTTTCTCTGCATGCCGTAGACTCTTGCTTGTACTCTTCAGCATCTAATTCACTCTGCCCTCTCAGCAGGTACAGTGAGTGAGCATTGTGGCCAGGACAGAAGGCAACAGGGAAGGAAAGGGAGCAGGACGAGGTGTGGCCCACTCGTCCCACTCCAAAGCAGCAGCCCGGCCCTTGTCACTTCTCTCTGACTGTTGTCACCTAAGAATAAGAGCTCAGTACTACCACATCTGGTGTATTTAAGAAAAGCCAGAAATGTGACACCGAATGTGTTAGAAAAAAACATAGGACATGGAGTACAGCGCTGGGCCAGTCCAGTCTGTGACCCTTCTCTCACCTTTATCTTCCCTAAGATGGTGAGCTCTTCGGTGCGAGCCGGACAGGCAGAGCTGAAGCTGCAGACCGTGACTTAGTCCTCCCGGGGAAGTTCTGCCAGCAGGAGGTGCAGACGAGAGGCACCCCATCCCAGCACCACTAGGTCGCTGTCGGGAAGGAGCCCGCATGTGGTTTAAGGAAGCTCGTGCCTTCAGGGCTGAATTGCCCTCATGATCTTCCAGTGATGTCTTAGCTCAGTGCCCGGCACACAGTAGGTGTCTAATAAATGTTTGTGCAATGGATGCATATTCTATGGCAAGTTCACTTGTTCTAGAACAGCAGGGAGATGGGTGCTCTGATAAAGAGAACTGGGTCAAATTTTTGGTCTCTCCATTTTCAGTTTGTGAAGTTGGGCAAGTCATTTAACCTGTTTAACTATGTTTCATCATCTGAAAATGGGGTAATCAAGAGATGATGTAGTTAAAAGACTTGGAGCATAGTAGACAATTAATAATAGTTATTAAAAAGGGGGTCATGTGAGAACATTGTGTGCCCTTAGCCACAGTGGTTGGTTTGTGGGTATGTATGTGACCCCAGCAGAGCCAGTCAGAACCATGGCCATTGTTTGCTGGGATTTTTGCTGGAAATACTGACAAAGAAAACCTCTCTTTCTTGAGGCTGAACTGTCAAGACATAGCTTGGACCTGGAGCTGGTGGAACCCATCCTTGTAGCACGTGAAGATAGCCCACCTGGGAAAGGAAATCCTAAATAGAAGAACCAATAAATGAACAATATTTTTGGCACATTCGGATCCCTACTACTAAGCTTCTCAGTTGTGGGACCACAAATCTCCTTTCTGGCCTAACTCAGTTTCAGCTGAGTGTCTGTCATCTGCGCCGAAGGGTCCTGATCAATGCAAACCTCTCTAAGTGAAAGGGGATCTGAGGAAGACAATGAGTTATTTCTAAATGTATATGATTGGTGGAGATTTGAATAAGCAATTGTTGTGCCAGTCAGAGGTCTACATTTGTACAACTGATAATTTATGGATGGAACACAGTGGTTTTAAAATGATACAAATTGTTCATGTGGAGGGTTAACCTATGATACCCCAGGCTTCCTGGTCAGAACAGGGGCTCCATTTCAGGGAAATGGTATGTTCATGTGAGCTTGTGGTAAAATCGGTTTTAGATTCCTGACTCCAAAACCCTAGTAAACAGGAGGGTCTCCGTTTTGCACGATTCATATCAAAACCAGAAGTGGCAAAGGAGCTATGATGCTGCTGCAACAAGGTTTGGCAGCTATTTGCAGCCCCTGGCATCTGTGTTGCCCCAAAAGACCTCCTCCAAGGTCAGCAGGTACCCTTGTCTGTCCTTAGCTGCTTTGATTCCCGATCAACATGCAGGGTTTCCTGAGCTGTGGCTCCAGGTCAGCCACAAGGCCCAGCAGCCGTAACCTTTGCCCCAGTGCCCTGATGTAGTCCAGTGGCATTTCACAGGCATTTCTGAACCATTCTCACATGTCTCTACCCTCGGGCACTCTCCACACAACACCCTGTGCTCTGCTAAATGGAGCTAAAATAAGCCTTATTTTACCAACCCGCTGAAGCACAGCGGCCACAGTGTGTTACAGTGGAAGAGCCGGGTTGGGTGGGGGTGAGGCAGGGCAGGGGGAGAGGAAGGTTGGCATGCTAAATCTCTCCTTCTCAAAAAGGACTTGGCACAAAGCCTGGTTCTGGCTTATTTGGACAATTCCAGGCCAGGAGTCATAGGACTCCTATAGAAACAAATTTTTTGTTATCTCATCAAAATAGTCCAGGGAAGCCAGGTTGTTGGGGCCAGTTATGTGTCATCATAAAAAGAAATGAATGGTTTGGTTCAATGCTGAAGCTCTCACTGTGAGAAAGAAAATGGACATTCACTGAGTCCTGAGATAGAAACAGCAAATAGTTACCGGACACTTGTGCATGTGCCAGCCACTGTGCCCACCCCTCAATGAGCATGGACACATTGTCTGGGGCAAGCCACTCTTACTACATCATTTCAAGGATGCGGCAGTGGAAGCTCAGAGGGATCCGTTGGTGTGCCCAAGATTCTTCACGGAAAGTGATGGTGGTGGCATTTGAACCAGTTTTTCTGGCCCAGAGCCCATGCTCTTATTCACAGTACTGAGACGCTCTGACTCTCCTCCCAGTCCCAGGGCCTGTGCTGGGTGCATCACACTCATTATCTCATTTAATCTTCACAACAACCCTGAGGCATACGGGTTACTAGCTTTTTCTACAGACCAGGAAACTGAGGCTCACAGAGGCTGAGCGATACCTAAGTTCATACCATCCATGAATGGCTTTATAAAAGGTACCAGCTGAGGTGCTCAGCTGAATCTTCTGGCTCCAAGTCCAGTGACTTTCCAACTGAATTTTACTAACATTGAAGGCAGAAAGGACCAGTTGTTCAGGTCAGGACCGAATTTAATATACAGACAAGCAGAAAGTCTGTATCTTTTCTGTGTCTTTCTGGTTTTGATCCTTTTTTTAAATGCAGAAAAATGTAACAGCTTCTGCTTTCAAGACATGGTACTCAGGCAGGGCCAGGGCACTCTCCCACTTGGTGCTTGGCTTACAAGCAACAAGGAGAGACCTGGGCTGGATTGAATTAAAAGGGATTCACTGGAAGGATATATACTTTATTATTAGTCATTGCGAAACTATTCAGTGGGCACCTAATATGTACCAGGCACTATTCCAGGTGTTAGGATACTTCAGAGAAAAAACAGACAAGATTCCTGAGCTTATAGAACTTAGTCTCTTGTTGGAGAATGGCAAAGGCTGGAGTAAACAAGAGACAGACAGTAAACAGTAAAGAAAAGCAAGTAAATTATAGGCTAGATAAGAAGTGATGTTATGGAACAAATGAAAGCGGAGCAAGGCAGAGGGTTCAGGAGTGACCGCGGCGTCCCTTTTAATGGGGTGACCAGGGCAGGCCGCGCTGAGAAGGGGGCAGTTGACGCTGGCGAGGGGTTCACTGCGGCAGTCAGAGCTCCCAAGGGCAGACACACGCCGGTTAGGTTCCGGAGCAGCGATCAGGGCCGCGTGCTGGAGCGGAGTGAGTTAGCGGGAGAGTGGCGACAGAGGACGCTGGACAGGTAAAAAGGGGCCCCCAAACATGTGGGACCTTTTTGGCCACGGCGAGAACTTTGGATTTTACTCTGAGTCAAAATGGCAGGCCTGTAGGGTCTGAAGAGAGGAGTGACGTGCTCTGGTTTTCATTTTGGAAAACATGCTCTGAGTGCTGGGGAAAGTAGCCCCCAGGAGTGAGGAGGCCAATGTGAGGCAGCTGCAGTCAGCCTTGCAAGATATGAGGGCGGCCAGAAGGTGGGGCGGAACTGCACTCTGAATTCATTTCCGAGGGAGAGCCAGCAGGATGCCCTGTGCGAGAAAGACACGAATCAAAGAGGACCCCAAGGGCTTTGGCCTGAGAGACTGCTGGGGCTGTTGAGTTTGTTCCCCTCTGTTCTTGTCCCCACTGCAACAAGGAACTGAAGGGCAGAGACACGGTAGTGAAGTAGAGCAAAAGTTTTGTTTGAATGCACTCCAAGGGAGGAGCGGGCCAGAGTCAAGGAGACCAAGGCAGATTTACTTGCACAAAGCAGAGAGGAAAGAAAAATAGAGGGAGGAAAGGGACGCTGCCTGGACTGCTGCAAGCACGGGGCATAACCCCCTGCCAGCTCCTCAAGCCAGGGCCACCTGACATCCGGTATCCGCTTGGATCTGCATGACGTGGAAACTAAGTCCCCACCACCCCAGGATTTGGGGGAGCCGCAGAGCCCTGCATGGAGTGAGATTATGTTCTGAGAACTTCCCAAAGGCAAAGAAAAGAGCTCTTCAGGCAGGCTGCTAAGGTGCATGATCGTACAGCTGCAGTCCCGTCTGGGCCGCCTGGGCGACAGGAACTTGGAAGCCCAAATCAGAGCTCTCAGCAGCCCCTCCCGACTTACCTGAAGCAGGACACAGACAGTGACACATTCAAAGAAAGGCAAGTGTGGGCGACCTCAGGGAGGAGGTGTGCTTAAGGGTGTGGGGTCTGGGGCTTTATAGGGCTTTTTGGGTAAGTGCCAGCATAAGGCATGATGTATACAGGGACTCTCAATTCCTTTGAAGTTTGTCTTAAGAATAGAGTTATTTAGGTGACTATGTTGGTTTGGGACTTCAGCATTCTATGTCCACATAGCTTTATTTACACTTCCAAGGTCTGTCTCCTGCCCTAGTTACAAAGTTATTTGATTAAGCGCTGGAAGAAGAGAAAAGAAACCAGCACACAAGTTAAGTGAAAGGATAAGCTGGGCCTGTTAGCAGGCTAGGTAAAGCTTACAATGGCGCGATGTGACTGACACAAGGAAGACGTGGGCTGTGCTTGGACACTTTTCTTTATCTGGGGAATACCTGCGCATTCTAAGTTACTCCTGGCCTTTGGAGCTTCAACTGATTACCTCACTGACTCTGTGAGTCCTTTCTGGCCGTCTGGTTTTGTCTGGCTAACTCTCTGAGGCCCTTCTGGTGGGCTTCACTGGCCTATTCTCCCTCCACCTGCTCATATTTGTTTTTCTGACTAACAAGACTGGAAGAACGGAGCTGACGTCTGGTGAGACGAGAGGAAGGCTGTGGCTGAAGCGACTTCAGGAGGGAGATCAGGAGCTACATTGGAGGGTGAGGTATCTGCTCAGCTGAATTTGAGAGAAAAGTCTGGGTAGAGATATAAATACTTCATAGAACCCAAGGTCATTCTGAAAAAAACAATCTGGAAGAAACAGAAACTAAGGTGACTCCTGAGTGGCAGGAACATCAGTGATTTTCTCCAAAGGAAAATGTGAACATCCGAGGTGGAGATGCGAGCAGGCCCCCAGGACCCCGAGACGCTCACTCCAGGGCCGTGTTCTGCACATCTGTGACATTTCTTTCCAAGTCTTCCTGCTGCCGTCAAGTGAAGGTAAGCGATGTTCCTGACAGCCTGCTTTCCCGTCTGCTCAGAAAAATCTCCATGTCTGGGTGAGGAGTGATGCATGTTTAAGCTATCTTCTCAAGCACTGTTTATCTCCGTAAAGCAGTCCGCAGTGTGTGTAATCAAAGTCAGGGCAGATGTCATTTGCAACCTCCAAAAGTCACTTTTCACTCTTCTTTCTCTCCCTTGGGGAGAAAGAGCCCCTCAACCTCACCCTGAATCCTGGAGGAAAATGTTACACTAATAACAGGGGCATCTAAGTCATGGAGAACAGACTGGGAAGCGTCTGCCTCTCACCTGTCCCCGACACCTCGACTCTCAGTCCTCAGTCTCCTGGCACTTTGGAAATGGAAAGAAGGGGAAAACCAAAGAGAAGTCCAAGAAAGTCTATAGTGATCTTATTTCTACTGTGATGGGGGAGGGGTTATTTAAATCAGAGAAGAATTGAAGCCCTGCCCTTCCCGTCTTCCCACTGGGGATCATCTCATGTTGAATACACAGGCTCCACTTCCCTTTTTATTCTTGAGGAAAAGTGGCCAGTTAGTCTGTCTATGCTCCTGTGTCTTCCATTTTGGCCCACTAATATCTGAGGAAATAAACTCTACCCTCATGTTCTGGGCACAATTCATTGTGTCTCCCCACCCTTACTCATATGTTGAAGTCCTAACCTCCAGGACCTCAGATTGTGATTGTATTTGAAGATGCAGACTTTAGAGAGGTGATTACGTTAAAATGAGGTCATTAGGGTGGGTATTCCAGTATGACTGATGTCCTTGTAAGAAGAGGAAATGTGGACACAGACAGGCAGAGGGAAGACCGCGTGAGGACACAGGTCTGACATGAGCCGAGGACAGAGGTCCCGAAAACCACTGTGATCTTAGACTTGTAGCTTCTAGAACTGTGAGAAAATACATTTCTGTTGTTTAAGCCACCCAGTCTGTGATACTTTGTTATGGAAGCCCTAGCAAAACCATATCCCTGGTTTAAGGGTTAAAGACTCTTTTGACCAAACACTAAAGTTTTATCTGTTTTGACTTTTCTTGTGAGAGGTGAAAAGGAATCCTAAAGATTTCCAATACATTCCCGAACTGGAAGGACATCCTTCATATCCAGTTGCATTGGAAAGGAGAGAAAGGAAGGGCAAAGACTTATTACGAAACATTTATGACTTAATATTTAGAAAGTGTTTTCAAGATAATTTTGTCTTAATAGCTAACTGAGGAAAATATTTATAGATATTCCCTGAATGGGCAAACCCGTGGGACATCTTTGGCAGTGTTTGGACATCTTTGCATTCCATGGCAATGTTCGTTTTCTTCCAACAGTCACCTCATCTACTTTTCTTTAGGAAATGTTTGTCGAGGGAAAAACCCCCACTTCCTCCTGATTTAGTATTTGGGATGCTGGCCAGTTAAATGTGACTCCAAGAATATATTTAACCTTGAAAACGCTTTGATTTCAAACATAAATGCAGCCTGAAGGATGAGAGGGTAACTAACTGCCCCCAGAAATATTGTGATAACTACACCCTGTTCATTCATTCAACAACTATTTATTGAATTCTTAGCGTATCTCAGGCACTGTGACAGGTGAGCAATTCTAATGCCAGCAGACATGGAGTCTGTGGGGAAGAGACAGATGACTAAAGGGACAAGTATAACCTGGTGTGATAGGTCCTAGAGGTAGGGACAGGGTCTGGAAGATTAGGGGAGAATTCTTGGAGGAAGTGACATCTCAGCTGACATTCAGGGTTGGTAGGAGTCAGCAGGCTAAGAGGGAAAGCACTGCAGACAGAGACATGCAAACGAGCAGGCTTGTTCAGAGGAGTCGAGGTGGAGCAGGCAATGCTTGGCAGCGCCCAAGGGGTCCCATCCCCTTTGGGCGCCTGGTGGGAGAATTTCTGTGTGTTCAAGGTGAAGTCTGAATTCCTACTAAGAAATCTTATGTATCTGAGGCAATGGCTGAGGCATTTATTTTCCTTTCTTCTACTTTTTAAAAAGTCTTCCTTCCCTACAGTCATTTTCTGTTTAGATTCGAGGTTCCATGCTGCTTTCGCTGTATTACTTTGGGTACAAATGGTTGCGATTCACCAGGCAGCATCAGTAATTGAGTCTATCTCAGAAAGGAATAATTTTCCAAGATGAATCTGAGCTTCTTTGGTTGTCTTCTATTCACCCTTCACCTTGTAAGATTCTTAAATAAGGATTTTCCTTGCCAAGGAATAGCCTCTGGTTAAGAATTCTCATTGCTTTCCTTCTTCTTATCTATGCCTGAGGCAACTTTCTACGAAAGTGCGTGTACAAAGGAAAATGGACATTTTTCTGTCTAACTCAGAGGCTGTGGGTTTTATTCCTAACATTCAAAAAGAACCATGCACAGCAGGCTTCCCGAAAGCCAGCCCATGAACCTCCAAATGCATCCAAGGATAGAGACACCATGTGTTAATATTAATAGGTTTCAGTTGGCTCTCTAGAGGAATTTTCAAAGGGCTCATTTTCCTGCCTCCTTTCTCCTCCCTAGCCCTCATTGATTTTTTTTTTTTTTTAAGATTTGGATTGCTTAAATCAAATTTGGAAAAAGCAAATTTGTCTCTTGGAGGACAGTTTGCATTTCTCAAATCTTTAATATCCTCCTGGATTGGCATTGCTACGAGGGCAAGTTCCAGCATGTCTTTGCTCCCTCTCTGTGACAGCGGTCTGTGTGTGAGAGGGCACACAGAACCGAAAAGCCAGCCTGTGCTTTTCAAGAGGAGTCAAGGCGTTTTCCCCCCATGTCCTTTGGCAGTGAGAATGAACAGGGCTATTCTCATCCTTGATGCTTAGGTTTCATGTGGAAGATCTTTCAGAAATATGAGAGTATTGGAGCCCTAATATTTGTGAGAATGCTGTTTTTTTTTGTTTTTTTTTTTAACAATTTATTTTATTTTAGTATCATTAACCTACAATTACATGAGCAATATTGTGATGATTAAACTACCCCCTTCATCAGGTCCCCCCCACCAACCCTATTACAGTCACTGTCCATCAGTGTAGTGAGATGAGAATCACTACTTGTCTTCTCTGAGCTGTACAGTCCCCCCCGTGCCCCCCCACCCTATGTCTGCCAATCGTAATGCCCCTTTTACCCTCTTATCCCTCCCTTCCCACCCATCTCCCCAGTCCCTTTCCCTTTGGTAACTGTTAGTCTATTCGTGGGTTCTGTGAGTCTGCTGCTGTTTTGTTCCTTCATTTTTTTTTTTCTTTGTTCTTATACTCCACATATGAGTGAGATCATTTGGTACTTGTCTTTTTCGGCCTGGCTTATTTCACTGAGCATAATACCCTCCAGCTCCATCCATGTTGTTGCAAATGGTAGGATTTGTTTTTTTCTTATTGCTGCGTAATATTCCATTGTGTATATGGACCACATCTTCTTAATCCATTCATCTACTGATGAGAATGCTGTTTGAATTTTTGCATTCCGATTCTTCTGAATTATTTAAGACCAGAGTGTTGCTTATGTAAATGGTGAAATAAATCACAGAATTAAAAAGAATTTGCAGAGAAAACTCAGAGCATATTCAGAAAAGTTGAGATTCCGATAGGGAAAGTTTCTTGAGGGACATCTAAATTGCACAGGAGCATCTGTACAATCTTCTTGGAAGATAAGCTCAGGAATTCAACAAATAATCATTCAAAAATACTTATTGAGCACTGATTTTGTGCAACAGTTTGCAGGTGATTTGATTGTCTACCCAGAGAATTCAAGAGGATAAGCCACATGATTACTGACTCTCAAAAGTGTTTAGTAATATGGCTGAATACAAAAATCAAAAGAATCATTTGTTATCCTACCTATCATTAATAACCAGTTAGAAAACTTAAAGGGGAAGGGAACCCATTTACAATAATGAGAACAAACCTAGTAAGATGCAAAGACACTAAAATTCATTAGTGGACATAAAAGGAGATGTAAACAAGTAGAGATACATGCTATGTTCTTAGGAAACCTAATATTAATCCAAATTAAAATTAAAACTATCCATTATAAAGTCTCAATTAAAATCATGAAAGGAAACTTAAAATGTTTCGTCTATTGCAAAGAATAGAAAAATGTCCAAAACTAGTAGAAAAAACAATGTGACATGGCTTGTCATATAAGACAGCTGAATTGATGTTACCAATTACTTTTAATGAATGGCAATAAAAGCTCTACAAATCAGAACCAGTAGGAGGTGGTCAGTGTGGTGCCCTGAGGGAGATGTACGGCTTTAAGAGCACACACCGGAAGCTAAGGAATATTGAAAATTAGCCAACTCATCTTTAACATAGGAAGATAGAAAAAACTGACAAATCAAAGAATATTAAAAGGCTAAATAAAATCAATGAAAATAAATTAATTTATATTAATCAAATAGAAAATAAGTAAACTTGATTAATGAAATCAAGTTGACTAAAGGTTAAAAAAATATCTGGGAAGACCTGAGAATAATCATGCAAGAAATTGGAAAGGCAATCAAAGATAGAACCCTAAAAATATACTAGGTCCAGTTAATTTAATAAGTGAGTTCCAATAAACCATTAATGAACAGATAATTGCCATTATCCATTTTCATATATACACAATGACCATTTATCTAGTGTATACATACATCACTTTCAGGATTATAGAAAATGATGCAAAGGGTTATAACCTTTGTCTGAATTTATCATATTATTAAAATACTTCATGTAATATTATATAATATTATAAAGAATGAAAGCGATAAGTTAGTAGCAGTCATGAACACAGATGCAGATAGTCTTGAGTTAGTGGTGTTGGCCGGGACAAATCACTGTAAGGATGGTTAACAGGGCACGCCCCTCTGTGAGATCAACCACTGAGTTAAAGGGATACTACATCATGACCAAAAATGGTTTATGCCTCGGGACATCTACTTCAGTAACTGATTAAAGAATAAACATTATATGATTATTTTAATCAATTCAGGAGAAAAGCAATTTTTAAAATCAACACCCATGTCTTTTGAAAAAGCTCTCAGTAAGCTAAAAATGGAAGAAAAATTCCTCAATTTGATGAAGTGTAGCCATTAAAAGCAACTAACGTGCATCTTACTTAAAGGTGATATATCAGAGGATTCCCAGCACCATCAGGAATAAGGTAAAAACACCACAAATGCTATGACTATTTGCACTGGAAAGAAGTGTGGAAAGTCAGGAGCAAATCTGGGAGATAAAGACCTGGGCTAAACGGAAGCTCATCATTTGTTGGATGTAGGTTGGGTGAGAGGTAAGTGAGTAAAGAGGAGGTCAAACCTTCTGGTTTGGGCCCTGGCAGGGGTGGGCGGTGGGGCAGGTACTGGTGAGATCAGGGGTACACTGAGAGCAGACCTGAGGGAGCTGAGGAAGCAGACAAAGACCGTGCTGTCTGTGAGAGCCCCACTCAGGTGGCAGCTAGAGAAGGGGTCCTTAAGCTTGAGAGAAGTCTGCGTTGGAGGTGGAGATTCAGGACAAATGAGCACATAGATGATAAAGGAAGCCACCAGGCTGGCTGAGATTGCCCAGAAAAGCAGATGAAAAGGATCCTGCAGCCAATGCTCAGCTAGAGTGCGTATATTCCAAGCCTGTTGCATTCTCTCATCTCAGAGCATTTGCTGCCTCCAGCAGGGACCCCTTGCCCACCCCTCTCCATCCCACTTTCCCTTGGCCCACTCTTACTTGACCTCATGTTTCATCTTCCTGACCCACACCTTCTTCTCCAGCCAGCAGTGGTAAGGTCAGGTCCTACACTCTGTGCTGCCATTGGGTCAGTGATTCCACACACAGTCAAGTTTCCTCTACAAGGCTGTGTAACAAATAACTGCCAAATCTCAGGAGCTCACAATCATATTTAACTTTCTTGCTCACATGTAGAGGTGCCAGCTGGAGCAGCTCTGCTGCAGGGAGCAGCTGGCGAGGTCTGTTCCTCATGTCTCTCATTCTAGGACAGGCTCTTATCATTGCAGGTGGCGGAAGTGCAAGAGGCAGACCCAGCTGTATAAGCACATTCAGTGCCTTTGCTTTATTCCATTGGCCAGACCAAGTCACACGGCCAAGCCAAAGTCAGAGGAGCAGGAAGCTCGCTCCACAGCATATATTCACGAGGTAGAGGACACTGGCATACAATTCCATCATAGGTCGGGAGTGAAGAACTGGGGACAACAATCCAATCTACCGCATCAATGTCAAATGTCATGACCTCTTTGCTTGTCTTCCCACCAGATTCTTAGTGCCTTCAGGGCAGAACTCTAGCCACCCTGCTTATTAGTGTTTCCCCGGTTCTGACCCCAGTGCCTGCTTTGGTGTGTAGTGATGACTCATGGGCAGTTACTGAATGAAAAATTGAATGATGGAGCCCCAGAGCCAAGGTGGAAGAACGTTTCAGGAAGGCAGAAAGTGATCAACCCTGAGAGACGTCACGGCTGGAAAATGCTCCTTACATTAAGTAACTAGGAGTTCGGTGCTGACTTTGGAAAGCAGTTTCAGGGAAGTGCTGGGATGGAGGAAGAAGAAGCCAAACAGCAGGGGGATGAGCAATGAATGCGTCACAAGGAAATGTAGGTAGTGAGTGAAAAATATTTTTTTGACTCTTTGTAGGGAAAAATTAGGTGATGGGTTATAAGTACAGTAGATAGTGGGAGAGATGCAAATGTGCTTATAGGCTGAAGGAAAAGAGCCCACAGAGAGAGAGACAACATAGCTGTGAAAGAGGGTGACTGAGAGAGGAAGGAGGAGATGCAGAGCATAGGCGGGTGTGTGTGTGTGTGTGTGTGTGTGTGTGTGTGTGTGTGTTCATGAACACTTACCATGTCTGGCATGTTCAGCTTCTACCCGCCCCTCCTGTGCTGGAGGAAATCCCCCCAGTTTATGGTCTCAGGGAGGCAGAGCCTGCCTCTGGCTGTGGACGCTGAAGGCTATTCTTTTTCTCTTCCCTCCCTCTGGCCACCAGCACACTGGCCGGTGACTGACCTTGAGTCTTGAGAAAGGGGCACAAACGTGGATGATCTGTCAGGACACCTCAAAGCAGCGAAGCCTCCATCCTGCTCAAAACTTTTGTGCTTCCTCTTTGTGGTCCTCAGGGGCCCTTATAAGCTACCTCTTGGTTCTGTGAGTCCTCACCTCTCCTTCCAGTGAATTTGTTTTGTCTCTCTGTTGTCTTTTTTTGCTGCCATTGGTTGTTTTTACTTAAGATGGTGCCTGCTTCTAATTATCACCTGCATCTTAATTATTCTTAACCGAAGGGGGAGTGAGGTGCTGGGACCGGAAAGGGGCACCCAGACCATGGGGTCCTGCTGACGAGAGATGGGGTCAAGG